>JAQMRL010000017.1:6377068-6806319 GCA_035578175.1 Catonia carolina | reverse complement strand
CACATATCAGAGTGCGTATTTCATTTATAAAAATACTTTTAAAAGTATTTTGTCACTTTTTAATCAGCGTGTACCATTTTTATATAATGCGCATGCTCAGTGACGACAGTATTTGTTTACAGTAGGAGCAAACTTAGAAAGGCTGGACTTTTCACATTTGACGTTAACTGCATAAGCCTATTAAGGCCGAAATCTTAAAAAATCCATTTATTTACAGATTTGCATGAAAAAACAAACGGAACATCACTAATTACCGCTAAACTAAGCATTATACAAAGATGTTTAAAATAAAAGTTGTAGATTTATAAATTGTCTACAATTTTTATTATATACACTTTAGCCCTAAAATGCATATTAAGATCGCAATCTTAAAAAAATGATAGCTGTTTTCACGTAAAAAAATTGTTTTTTTTTTTTAATAGATTGCGGCTTTAATATGCATTTCAGCGCAAAAATGTTTTAATAAAAGTTGTAAAGAATTAAAAAACATACAACTTTAATTTCCAACATTTTTTTTTATAACACTTAGTTTAGCGGTAATTAGCGATGTTCCGTTTGTTTTTTTCACGAAAATGTGTACTACAATTTATGGGAAATTAAAAGATCTACAACTTTTATTCAGAACGTTGTTATTTATACAGAGACTAGTTTAGCGTGAAGTGATTTTTTGTAATTTTAAGCCTAACTGAGGTCGATTTTCATTTTGCGTCTTTCACTCACGATTAAAATTAGGTTATGTTTATTGAAGTTAGTTTTTTGTTCAATTCTAAAGTTTTATTACTAATGTTAGGTTATTATGTTAATTATTTGCATTGGTACGAGAAAGTTGTGTGAGTATTTCACACCAGATTTTATTTTGGCTTGTAGTAGACGCACATAATATATTTTCCCGCCCAACCAATGTTACTTAAAAATAAAAAAATAACTTAACTAATTAGATCCGGCTCGGAAATCACGATACAATAAACATTAATTAAATAATAATGTACAGAAATGTTTATTAACAAAACAAAAGAAAAACTGTTAGTAAATAAAATAAAAAATAAATAAAAATTAATAAACAAAAAAAACTTACAAGCAATTAGGAAGAATGGTAGTAAAGATTATTGCAGAACAATTTTCAGAAGAAGAATAATTTGGTAAAAATAATAATAATAATAAAAGATAAAGTAAAAAAAGTCACAACACCAAAGTAGTAAAAAAAAAGACTGAAAAATTAAGTGTATGTCATAAAACAATCACGCACAAAACTGTTTAAGCAGAATAATAAATTAATAGAACAGTAAATAAATAAACGACAGAAGAGAAGTTTGTTTTTTTTAGAAAACAACAACAAAACAAATTATCCCAAATTATGAAAAACTATATTTAATATTTTAGAAAACAATTGGACGTGAAATCTTTCAAATTGGAAATAATATGAACATCATCAACAACAAACAAACACTGTACGAATGACAGACATGAGAAAACGTTGAAGGAACGATTCGAAACAAAAACCTTGGCTTCTTACTTTGCTTAGTTAGTCATTCCCCCACCCCACTCTATATTACGGCGTTATGCGGCGGCATATGTTTAACAGTGGTGCCATAATACCGACAAAAAATATCCCCAATGACTATTACCCAAGGACAAAATCATTGTTGTATTGTATAATATGATATTCATTGCGATAAAAAAAAAATATTACAAACTATAAGCAATTCTTTAACAGTTTTCCTTGGGCTAAAATCTCATCGGATCGTATTACATCACGTCTTGTTTGTTCAATTCCTTATTTATTACGACACCTTTATTTAAGTATTTACCGTATATAATTCTATTAGCAACACACACGCACGCACGCACGCACGCACGCACGCACGCATTATGTCTCGCTAAAAAAAACTGGCCAGACAAATTTTTAATTTTTCGCAACTAATGCTGCATTATTGGAATTACTTACGTATACTCAAAAATCTGGTGTGAAACACTCACATGACTTTCTCTTGCCAATGCAAATAATTAACAATAAACCTAACATTAGTATTAAAACATTAGAAATGAACAAAAACTAACCTCAAAAACATAACCTTATTTTAATCATGAGTGAATGACGCAAAATGACAATCGAACTCAGTTTGGCTTAAAAATACGGAAAATCACGCTTTCACGCTAAACTAGGCTCTGTAGAGAAAAATGCTCTAAACAAAAGTTGTAGATCTTTTAATTTTCTATAAATTTAATTATATACACTTTTGTCGTAAAATGCATACTAAGACCGAAATGTTAAAAAAATCGATTTTTCTCACGTTTTCGTGAGAAAAAAAAACAGAAAATCGCAAATTACCGCTAAACTAAGCGTTATACAAAAAAATGTTTGAAAAAGAAGTTGTAGGTTTTTAAATTCTCTACAACTTTTATTATATAAGTTTTTGCGCTAAAATTTATATTAAAGCCGTAATCTTAAAAAAACAACGTTTTTACGTGAAAACAGCCTCACCGAGAATTTCAGCAAACATGGCGCCTACCCTATCTTGTAGAGAATAAAAAAATTGAGTAAAATAGGCGATTTTAAAAAAAATCGTAGGACCAGTTTTTGAGAAAATCGCAAAAAACTGAAAAATTATACGAATAAACTACTACTTCCGGTTGACCGATTTTGATGAAAATGTTCGTGTCGCGTCCGGTAGTGGTATGTAACTTAAGTTTCAAGTTTCAAGTTCGTACGATGTTCCGTTCTTGAGATATTCTGTTCACACACACACACAGACACACACACACACAGACCAATCGCTAAAAACATGTTTTTTGGGTTCAGGGGGTCTGAAAACGTATAGATCCGGTGAGAACTCGATTTCGAAAAATCGACATGAAAACAATACTTTCCTTCCTATATATTCATATAGGCAAGAGAAAGTAAAAATCTGGTGTGAAACACTCACACGACTTTCTCTTGCCAATGCAAATAATGAACAACATAACCTAACATTAGTAATAAACAAACAACTAACCTCAAAAAAAACATAACCTAATTTTATTCACGAGTGAATGATACAACATTGAAAAGCAACCTAAGTTTGGCTTAATAATACGGAAAATCACTCTTTCACGCTAAACTAAACTTTGTAGAGAAACATTCTCTAAATAAAAGTTGTACATCTTTTAATTTCCTATAAATTTAATTGTACGCACATTTGTCGTAAATACATACTACTACTACTACGGCTGAAATCTTAAAAAATCGGAATTTTTACAGATTTTCATGAAAAAAATAAAACCACAAATTACCGCTAAACTAAGCGTTGTACAAAAAAAAAACGTTGGAAATAAAATTTGAAGATTTTTAAATTTTCTACAACATTTAATATATACACTTTAGCCCTAAAATGCATATTAACGCCGGAATCGTAAAAAAAAAACATTTTTTTTTTCTACGAGAGCAAAGCCTCCCCAAGAATTTCAGCAGACATGGCGCCTACCCTATCTTGTAGACTATAAAATTTAGTAAATAAGACGATTTTCAAAAAAAAATAGTAGGGACGTTTTAGAGAAAATAGCAAAAAAAAGTGAAAAATTACACGAATAAACTACTACTACTTCCTGTTGACCGATTTTAATGAAAATGTTCGTGCGGGTTCCTCCAGTGGAATCTAACTTAAGTTTCAAATTTCAACTTCGTACGATGTTTCTTTAGTTCTTGAGATATTCTGTTCACACACAGACACACACACACACATTTCGCTAAAACCGTGGTTTATGGGTTCAGGGTGGTCTGAAAACGTGTATATCCGGTGAAAACTCGATTTCGAAAAATCAACATGAAAACAATACTTTCCTTCCTATAAATTTATAAGGTAAGAGAAAGTAAAAATATTAATAAGCCTATTAAAACACATGGTGTGAAACACTCACGACTTTCTCTTGCCAATGTAAAAATGAAAACTATAACCTATATTTTACCGTAAGTAAACAATGTAAAATTTAAAATTAACCTCCGTAGAACTTAAATATACCCATGGAAAATCACTAATACACGCTAAATCACCGGGTTCGTCTAGAGGTAAAGTCGTCGCCACAAGTCAGCTGTTAAACAGCTGATTTTCGAATACGAAGGTTCCTACTTCAAATCCTAGTAAACATCATTGTTACTTTTATACGGATTTGAAAACTAGACAGTGGTTACCGGTGCACTAATGTTCGGGGTCCAATTAATCATACTCTCTCAGGAATGGTCGGCCTGGGTCTGTACAAGACTACACCTCATTTACACGTCATTTTTTTTTTTTTTTTTTTTTTGCGTCCTGGAGACTCCAGGAGGAGTATAGGACATGTCGTCAGGTATAACACCTGGAATACATATAAGAATCACACAATGTATCACTACTATCAAGAAAGAAATTCTTGTACGCTATAAAAAGTTTCACTGATCAAGTAATTTTTCAGATTTTTTTTAAAGGAATTCAAATCCTCACAACACTTTAAAGATTGGGGTAATTTATTCATGAATTTTCTCCCTGCATAAGTAGGTTTTTGTTCAAACAATTTTGTGGAGTGATTAGCCACATGATAATTATTCCTGTTTCTCGTGTTGTGATTGTGAACATTGAAATTCTGCATAAATTTATTTTGCCTAACATACATAATCACCTCAAAAATGTAGAGGGAGGGAACTGTAAGCAATTTAAGCTCCTTAAATAGTGGTGTGGATGAGGTTAGCTGGTTAGCTCCCACCATACACCTAATAGCTTTCTTTTGAATTTTAAAAACCCTATTCATATTACCCATGCTAGAATTACCCCATACTAAAATACCATAACGGATATGAGACAGAATGAGGCCATGATAAGCTGCCATTAGTAATTTTTTATCATTTAATCTGGCGATTTGTTTTAGTGCAAATACCCCAGATGATATTTTATTAAAAACTTGATTGATATAGAAGTCCCAAGACAAAGATCTATCTAGAGATACTCTTAGGGGAACTTCACTGTTTCTACATGCTCTAAACTATTATTATGAATAAATACATCCACTTCTCTACTTTCATACATATCATCGTCATCTGATTGGGTCAAGAGGCTGCTTATTGTTCTGAATTGAACAGATTGTAACATACACACATTAGGAATAAAAAAATTATTAAAAAATCTGGTGTGAAACACTCATACGACTTTTTCTTGCCAATGCAAATAATGAAGAACATAACTTAACATTAGTAATAAAACATAAGAAATAAACAAAAAAACTAACCTTAAAAAAAACAAAACCTAATTTTAATCACGAATGAATGATGCAACATTGAAAACCAACCTCAGTTTGGCTTAATAATACGGAAAATCACTCATTGACGCTAAACTAGGCTCTGTAGAGCAAATTATAGAAATGAAAGTTATAGATCTTTTAATTTTCTAAAATGGATTACAAAACTTTTGTCGTAAAATGCATACTAAGGCCGAAATCTTAAAAAAATTAATTTTTTACACATTTTCATGGAAAAAAAAATAGAAAATCACAAATTACCGCTAAACGAAAGGTTGTACAAAAAAAATGTTTGAAATAAAAGTTGCAGTTTTTTAAATTTTCTACAACTTTTATTATGTAGATTTTTGCGCTAAAATGCATATCAAGACCAAAATTTAAAAAAAAAAATTTGTTTCTACGAAAGCACAGCCACCCCAAGAATTACAGCAGACTTGATATTTAAAAAAAACGTAGGAGCCGTTCTCGAAAAACTTGTAAAAAAGTGAAAAATGACACGATAAACTTCCGGTTGACCAATTTTGATGAAAATGTTTATGTTGTTGGGTCCTTTTAGTAGAACGTAACTTAAGTTTCAAGTTTCAACTTCGTATGATATTTAATTTTTGAGTTATTTTGTTCACATATGCTACATAATAATCACACAAACATACACCGAAATTGGTAAAAACTATGTTTATTTTGGGTTTATAGGGCCTCTGAAAACTTGTACTTTCGGTGAAAACATATATTTCCTTACCTGTGAATCATATACGGCAAAATACAAAAAAAACTGGTGTGAAACACTCACACAACTTTCTCTTGCCAATGCAAATATTGACCAATTAACCTAACATTAGTAATAAAACATTAGAAATAAACAAAGCACTAACCTTATAAACATAACTTAATTTCAATCATGAGTGAAGGACGCAAGATGAATAACAACCACAGTTTGGCTTAAAACACGGAAAAAACACCCTTTCACGCAAAATTAGGCCCTGTAGAGAAAAATGCTCTAAATAAAAGTCGTAGATATTTTGAGTTCCTATAAATTTGATAATACTTTTTTGACATAAAATGCATAATAAGGCTGAAATCATTTAAAAATCGATTTTTTTTACCCGATTTCGTGAGAAAAAACAGAAAATCGCTAATTACCGATAAGCTAAGAGTTATGCAATTAAATGTTTGAATTAAAAGTTGTACAATTTTAAATTCTCTATAACTTTTATTACATACATTTTTGCGGTAAAATGCATATTAAAGCCGCATTCTTAAAAACTCAATTTTTTTACGTGAAAACAGCCTCTCCAAGAATTTCAGCAGACATGACGCATAACCCTATCTTGTAAAAGCATAAAAAATTTAGTGAACGTGGGGATTTGAAAAAAATCGGACGACCAGTATTTGAGAAAATCGCAAAAAAGTGAAAAATTACACGAATCTACTACAACTTCTGTTTGACCGATTTTTATGAAAATGTTCGTGTCGGATCCGGTAGTGGTGTCTAACTTAAGTTTAAAGTTCAAGTTCGTACGATGTTCCGTTCTTGAGATATTCTGTTGACACACACACACACACACACCAATCGCTAAAAACATGTTTTTTTTGGGTTCATGGGGCCTGAAAACGTGTAGATCCGGTGAAAAATAGACATGAAAACAATACTTTCCTTTCTATATATCCATATAGGGAAGAGAAAGTAAAAACGTAAAATCTTTTATTACCGCTAAACTAAGCGTTGTACAAAAAACCGTTTGAAATAACGTCGTAGGTTTTTAAATTTTCTACAACTTTTATTATGCACATTTTTGCGCTAAAATGCAAATTAAGACCGCAAACCTAGGAAAAACCATTTGTTTCTACGAAAGCTCAGCCTCCC
Organism: Catonia carolina; assembly: GCA_035578175.1. Lineage (NCBI taxonomy): Eukaryota > Metazoa > Arthropoda > Insecta > Hemiptera > Achilidae > Catonia > Catonia carolina. The sequence continues at coordinate 6,799,214 of JAQMRL010000017.1, read as the reverse complement.
CAAGAATTTCAGCAGGTATGGCGCGTACTCTATCTTGTAGAGCATAAAAAATGTAAATGAGGCGATTTAAAAATAAAACGTACGAGCCGTTCTCGAAAAACTTGTAAAAAAGTGAAAAATGACACGATAAACTTCCGGTTGACCAATTTTGATGAAAATGTTTATGTTGTTGGGTCCTTTTAGTAGAACGTAACTTAAGTTTCAAGTTTCAACTTCGTATGATATTTCATTTTTGAGTTATTTTGTTCACACGGATTACAATCACACAAAATACACCGTAATTAGAATTATTTCGAGTTCAGAGGGCCTCTGAAAACATGTATTTTTGGTAAAAACATAAATATTCCTTACCTGTGTATCATATATACGGCTGGAGAAAATAAAAATAAAATAATAATTTAGAAAAATTATGTAACCCCAAAACAGAAGTACACAAAGGAGTATGTAATTACGTGGCTGGAGGCTCCTAGGTTACCTAATGTAATCTAATGGAAAACAATACCGACGACTTTGTTTTTTACATTTCCTAAAAATATATTCATTTTTTTCCACAAACGACTTGTTTTCTCAAAGGTTTTTATAATAAACGGATGACTGTTTACAGTTGTGGATCCTTTATTATTATTTTCTATGAGTAGTTCAATGTTAATAAAATAAATTACTAACAAACTTTTAAATCTTAACAAAAAAAATAGGCAATTTTAATTTTTTTTAAAACATTTTTACACCAAAGAGGTTTAATAATAACAAAAATCTGGTGTGAAACACTCACACAACTTTCTCTTGCCAATGCTAATAATTACCAATAATCCTAACATTAGTAATAAAACATTAGAAATAAACAAAAACTAATCTCTAAAAATATAACCTTATTTTAATAATGACTGGAAGACGCAAAATGAAAATCAACCTCAGTTTGGCTTAAAAATCAGAAAATCACTCTTTCACGCTAAACTACGCTCTGTAGAGAAAAATTCTCTAAATAAAAGTTGTAGATATTTTAATTTCCTATAAATTTAATTATGTTTACTTTTGTCGTAAAATGCATACTAAGGCCTAAATCTTAGAAAAATCGATTTTTCACACGTTTTCGTGAGAAAAAAACAGAAAATCTCTAATTACCGCTAAACTAAGCGTTATACAAAAAAATGTTTGAAACAAAAGTTGTAGAATTTTAAATTCTCTAAAATTTTTATTATATACATTTTTGCGCTATAATACATATTAAAGCCGTAATCTTAAAAAAACTATGTTTTTACGTAAAAATACCCTCACCAAGAATTTCAGCAAACATGGCGCCTACCCTATCATGTAGGCCTAGAGAATAAAAAATTGAGTAAAATAGGCGATTTAAAAAAAAATCGTAGGACCAGTTTTTGAGAAAATCGCAAAAAAGTGAAAAATTATACGAATAAACTACTACTTCCGGTTGACCGATTTTGGTGAAAATGTTCGTGTCGGGTCCGGTAGTGGCATGTAACTTAAGTTTTAAGTTTCAAGTTCGTACGATGTTCCGTTCTTGAGATATTCTGTTCACACACAGACACACACACACACACAGACCAATCGCTAAAAACATGTTTTTTGGGTTCAGGGGGTCTGAAAACGTATAGATCCGGTGAAAACTCGATTTCTAAAAATCGACATGAAAACAATACTTTCCTTCCTATATATTCATATAGGCAAGAGAAAGTAAAAAGTAATAAAAGAACAAATACATTTTTTCTACGGAGCAAAGTTTAGCTCAATTAGTGATTTACCTTATTACTCTCTCTTGCCTATATGAATATGTAGGAAGGAAAATATTGTTTTCATGTCGATTTTTCGAAATCGAGTTTTCACGGGATCTACACGTTTTCAGAACCCCTGAACCCAAAAAACATGTTTTTAGCGATTGGTCTCAGTGTGTGAACAAAATATTTCAAGAACGGAACATCGTACGAACTTGAAACTTAAGTTACATACCCTACCCGGACCCGACATGAACATTTTCATCAAACTCGGTCAACCGAAAGTAGTATTTATTCGCGTCATTTTTCACTATTTTGCGATTTTCTCAAAACCGGCTCCTACGATTTTTTTAAAAATCGCCTCATTTACTAAATTTTTATGCTCTACAAGATAGGGGTCGGTGCCAAGTCTACTGAAATTCTTAGGGAGGTTGTTTTCTTGTAAAAAAATTGTTTATTTTTAAGATTGTGATTTAAATATGGATTTTAGCGCAAAGAAGTACTATGTAATAAAAGTTCTAGAAAATTTAAAAATCTACAACTTTTATTTTAAACATATTTTTGTATAACGCTTAGTTTAGCGGTAATTAACGATTTTCTGTTTTTCTCTCACGAAAACGTGTAAAAATATTTTTTTTTTAAGATTTCAGTCTTAGCATGCATAAAACGACAAAATTTTATGTAATATAATTTAAAGGAAATTAAGAGATTTACAACTTTTATTTAGAGCATTTTTCTCAGCAGAGCCTAGTTTAGCTTTAAAGAGTGATTTTCCGTATGTTTAAGCCAAACTGGGATTGATTTTCATTTTGCGTCTTTCACTTAATAATAAAAATAATGTTATGTTTTTTGAGGTTAGTTCTTTTGTTTATATCTAATGTTTTATTACTAATACAGTATTAGGTTTTATGGTTCATTATTTTTGCATTGGTAAGAGAGAGAAGTAGTGTGAGTGTTTCACACCAGATTTTTCTCTTTCGAGCTAAAATGTAGGCTAATTAAGAGAAATTTCGAACAAATGTATCAGAAAGAAGTAAAAGAAAGAATTACTGTACTGTCTAAATTCATCCTTAATTGACTGGATTAGACAAACAATTCTGTTAAGGCCGACGGAAAATCGAACAGATTTTGTAAAAGTCTGCTGTACTAATACGTCCTCGATTACAGCTAATTACGGGAAATAACTTTTAACTGTAGTTAACATTGTGAAAGTGAAAAAAAGTTAACAAACTTACTCACATACAAATTCGGACAGCTTAAGAAAAGCGGAAAAGCGAATACATCACTTCCCCTTTCGAAAATTCCAATTGTGAAAGTAAACCAATAAAAAAAAAAAATATGGTGTAAAACAATCACACAACCTTCTCTTGCCTATGCAAATAATTAACAATATAACTTAACATTAGTAATGAAATATCAGATAAAAACAAAAAAAGAAAAAAGAAAAAAAATTTACAAAAAAAAATTACAAAAAAAATCACAGAAAAACAATTATAAAAAAAATAAAAAAATAAAAAATTTTTAAGAAACGCTATTATTTAACAATGATTCAAATAAAAAATGAACTAAAAAGAAAAAATAAAAAAAATTACAAAAAAATTACAGACATTACTGTTACAAATAAAAGCGTGGCGCATTTTATTGTAAAATATTCGTTGTATAAAAATGCGCCACGCTTTTATTTGTAACAGTAATGTCTGTAATTTTTTTTGTAATTTTTTTTATTTTTTATTTTTAGTTCATTTTTTATTTGAATCATTGTTAAATAATAGCGTTTCTTAAAAATTTTTTTATTTTTTTATTTTTTTTATAATTGTTTTTCTGTGATTTTTTTTGTAATTTTTTTTTGTAAATTTTTTTATTTTTTTCTTTTTAGTTACTTTTTTTAAGTAATTGTTAAATTTAAGCGTTTTTTAAATTTTTTTTGAAAAAAAAATTTTCAAAAATTTTTTTTGAAATTTTTTTGTAATTTTTTTTTACAAACACCTATTGTCATCGAAGATAAACAAGTGTGCAAAGTTTGATTCATATTGATACGGTAGAAGTATTAAAATTTTAAGTTGCCAGATTTGATGGATCCAAGAGTAAGTTATTTTGTAATAATAAAAGCGTTTAAAAAAAATTTTTTTGTAAATTTTTTTTTATGACAGCGTATTGTCATCGAAGATAAACAAGTGTGCAAAGTTTGATTCATATTGATACGGTAGAAGTATTAAAATTTTAAGTTGCAAGAGTTACTTTTATACGGATTTGAATGCTAGACAGTGGTTACCGGTGTACTTTGATGGTTGGGGTTTAATTAACCATACTCTCTCAGGAATTGTCGGCCTGAGTCTGTACAAGAATACACTTCATTTACACGTCATACACATCATCCTCATCTCATTGGGTCACGGGGGTTGCTTATTGTTCTGAATTGAACAGATTGCAACGTACACATATTAGGGATTAAAAAAATAAATAAATCATAAGTGAAAATGAAAAATGAAAATCCACCTCAGTTTGGCTTAAAAAAATACGGAAAATCAATCTTTCATGCTAAACTAGGCTCTGTAGAGAAAAATGCTTTAAATAAAAGTTGTAGATCTTTTAATGTCCTATAAATTTTATTAAACTTTATTGTCGTAAAATGCATAATAAGGCTGAAATCTTAATAAAATCGATTTTTTTACCCTATTTCGTGTGAAAAAAAAACAGAAAATTGCTAATTACCGATAAACAAAAAAAATATTTGAAATAAAAGTTGGAGGATTTTTAAATTATCTTACTATATTGTTAATTATTTCCTTTGGCAAGAGAAAGTTGTGTGACTGTTTCACACCAGATTTTTTTGTAATAAATAACATTGCAATTTTCTACTTAATAACGCATTGAGAGAGTAATGTTCCGAACAATATGATTTGACAAGTTGCAATTTCTTTGCGAGAAATTCTTTTCACGTATATTGATAAATGGTATTAAGGGGTTGGGGTTTCGGGGGAGATTTCGGTGTCAGATATATGTATATATCGATGGGAATGGGGGGGGGGGGGTTGATGTGTTTGAAATAACGATATTCTGTTTGGTTATTGTTTTTGAATATCAAAAAGGTGTACAACGTCGAGAAAGAAAAAGGGTTGTATTTTATGTTTTTGTGTATATACTTTTTTATACGTATAAGAGTATAACGTGAGGGGGGGGGAGGAAAGGCTGATAAAAACGCTGGTTGGTTTTAGAAGTTATATTCGCGTTTAGCGTTGTTTTACTTGAGATGTTTCGTGTCTATCTTTCTCTCCAGTTTTATCACTTTTATCGATACCTTAACCAAATTCAAATCTATTTAGCTTCGAGCTACACCCTCCCGCCATCACACCTTTTCCCAAACCAACGAAAATGGCGTTTACGCTAACACAACATATCATTTTAGACGTAATATAAGCACTCGCGTTTATCTATCTCGAACACGGCAAGAAATATCGACTCATCGGAAAATTTGTATCGTTTCTTTGGTCTAAAACAAACACATGCATATAACTTTCAGTGCAAAAATAACAAAGTTTTCTTAAACATTACAAAAATTGAGAATTTATTTAATCAGGTGAAAAAATCTACCTACATCTTTTACAAGTGGTATTAAATTAATTGGACTCGATCTGCTAGTTCAAGGGCTACAAAAAATAGTTCTGTTTCTAATCACATGGTCAGTCAGTTATATATATGACAGAATTATTTAAGAACAGAAACGGCAGAAGTGAAAATGACACTAGTCAAAGTTATCTACTCTGACAGTAATGAATTTCATTGTACAGCCAGACCATATGGTGAATGAAGTGTAGGTGTTATTTGCAACGTGGAAAGTAGATGTTTTTCAGGGAGCCTGGCATGCTGATAAGTATACTTTTCCACTCAGTGAGGAAGACACGGTACACCACCTCACTCCTCGTTTTACTGAGTTAAGCCTCTAGACTAAAGGTTCAAACGAGCGTTTCAAAATGGCAAAAGTAATTTGGCGGTTTTTGTACGCTACGTTTTACCAAAATAAGTCAACGAAATTCAAAATTCGTATATTATGTCACCGTCGCCCCATTTGATTAGGTACTGTGCTGCCGGCTATCAAAGCTTCCGAGAGAGGGAGCCGCATGTCATCAAGGGCATTCCAATAACCGCCCTCTACCACTGGCGTTCTCGGCAACTATAAAAAGAGTACTGTACTGAGCCGAGAGATTCAATTCCGATCCAGACAGCAGACAAGACGTCCACCATCGGCAAAAGCTACCGGACTTTAACGAAGGCTCATCGACGACCCCGCAAGAGAGAAGATGATGCCTCCTCTCGCCGACCCAACAGCGTAAGCCGTCGACCGGGATCGCTGTGCGAGCGATTCCCACAGCGGTCCCTCAACCGAACCTTACGCTCACCGGGTCCGACGAAGCGCCATCGACGCACTACTGCGAGGGAAGAAGATGACGTCTCAGGTGGACGACAACACGCCGTGTCGCCCAGCCTCCGACCGCCACGGCGACTATGACCGACGCTTCTCCAAGACGACCACCGCTTCAACGGCCCTTTTCAGGGCTACCAAATAAATAAAGGTTTCAACTCGTCACTTAATGTCGCCATCCGGTGACAAGTATATGAATACGAACCACAGGTAATCACTAATTGACGCTAATCTACGCGTTGTACGAAAAAGTGTTTCAAACAGAATTTATAAGTTTTTAAATGTTCTACATCAACAACTTTCAATAAGTATAAACACTTTTGCCCTATCCATATTAGAGCTGAGATTTAAAAAAAAAAACATTTTTTCGACTAGAACATGAAATCCCACGAATAAACTACAACTTCCGGTTGACCGATTGTTATACAGAAAATTTTCGTGTCGATACCCCTTATGGTAACTAACTTAAGTTCTAAGTTTCTACTTTGTGTTACATTTCTCTCTTGCTATATTTTGTTTACTCACAGACGAATCACTAAAAACATGTTTTCTTGGGTTCAGGGGAATCTTAAACGTGTATATCCATTAATAACTCGATTAGAAAAAATCTACATGGAAACAATACTTTCCTTCATGTATATTCATGTGTTGCTTAGGTCATCACCCAAAAGGCTAGTTCGATCCTGTAGAGGTTTTACTAACTAAATCGAGGAGTGAGGTGGTTTACCATTGCCTTCCTCACTGAGTGGAAAAGTACGCTTATCAGCCTGCTAGCCCTCTGAAAACCACGTATTTTCCACTCAGCAAATGACACCTTCACTTCATTCATCACAGGGTCTGGTCGTATAATGAAGTTCATTACTTTCAGAGGAGATAACACTGATTAGTGTTTTTTTACACCTGTACCTCTTCTGTTCTTAAATGATTCAGTCATTTAATTGGCTGACCATGTGATAAGAAACAAAACTGTTTATTTTAGCCCTACTACAAACAGATCAAGTGTAAATAATTTGACACTTTAACTGTTATGGGCAGATATTCATGTAGGCAAGAGAAAAACCAAACAAACCTCAATAAACATAACCTCATTTTAATCATGAGGGAAAGAAGCAAAATAAAAAACAACCTCAGTTTGGCTTAAAAATACGGAAAATTGATATTATACGCTATACACTATTGTCGTAAACTGCGTACTAAGGCTGAAATCTTTAAAAAAGATATTTCTTTTTACACATTTTCGTGAAAGAAACAGAAAATCGCTAATTACCGCTAACCTAAGCGTTATACAAAAAAAAGTTTGAAATATAATTTGTAGGATTTTAAATTCTCTATATACATTTTTGCGCTAAAATTAAAGCCGCAATCTTAAAAAGACCAACTTTTTTTCAAGCAAACACCCTCGCCAAGAATTTCAGCAGAAATGGCGCCTACTATATCTTATAGAGCATAAAAAATTTAGTAAATGAGGCGATTTTTTGAAAAAAATCGTAAGAGCCGTATTTTAGAAAATCGCAAAAAAGTGAAAAATTAGTCTACACGAAAAAACTTCACTTCCGGTTGACCGATTTAGATTAAAATATTCGTGTCAGGTCCGGTAGTATTATCCCACTCAAGTTTAAAGTTTCAAAGACGTACTAGAGATTTTCTTATTTGATCCGTTCTAGAGATTTTCTGTTCACACACACACACCAATCGCTAAAAACATATTTTTGGGGTTCAGGGAGTCTGAAAACGTGTAGATCCGGTGAAAACTCGACTTCGAAAAATCGACATGAAAACAAAACTGTACTTTCTTACCTATATGTAATTATATAGGCCTAAGCAAGAGAAAGTAAAAAACTCGGATCAAAGTACCGCCATGTTTTGTGGTGTTACGGACAACATAAAATTCATGCTAATATCGATCTTGTTCATAAATAAATATGGAAACAGGGAGAGGATCTTCCACCAAGAAAACAACGAATATTATTTCAATATATCACATTTTCGTTTTCCCTACAGCACTGAATCTTTATCACATCAACAAATACTTAGAATACGGTAGTAACAGAGATGTTCAAAATATATCAACGTAGGTACCTTTTATTCAAAACGCTGATGAAAAATACATAGGATCTTAAGCTGGTATTTACACACGAATATTGAAAATGTTCCAAGTATATACGTACATATTCCACGAAAGCATTTCCATCTGTGATTTTTATAACGTATAGAAATTATAAAACGTCCCGGCGCTTGGAACGGGAAAATTCTCCTCCTCCGTAAATAAATTCATAAAATTTTTTGTCAAGTAACATAACATGTATAGGGCTACTACTATCGGTTTCATAATCATAAACACCCGAGTTTGAACCCAAAGCATCTCTAAAACTATGAGTTGGATTTCAACATACTTTACATAATGAACTAAAAAGAAAAAAAAAAAAGAAAATAATTTCCAAAAAAAAATCACAGACATTACAGTTAAAAATAAAAGCGTGGCGCATTAATATATATAATATTTTACAACGAATATTTTACAATAAATATTATATATATTAATGCGCCACGCTTTTATTTTTAACTGTAATGTCTGTGATTTTTTTTGTAATTTTTTTTATTTTTAGTTCATTTTTCTTTGATTAATTGTTAAATAATAGCGTTTCTTAAAAAAATTTTTTTTTGATTTTTTTGTAATTTTTGTAAATTTTTTTATTTTCTTCTTTTTAGTTAATTTTTTTGATTAATTGTTAAATAATAGCGTTTCTTAAAAAAAAATTTTTTTAATTTTTTTTTTATTTTTTTGTAATTTTTTTTCTGATTTTTTTATTTTTAGTTAATTGTTTTAAGTAATTTTTAAATTAAAAAATTTTTTTTTACGAACACCTCCACAGCGTATTGTCATCGAAGATAAACAAGTGTGCAAAGTTTGATTCATATTGATACGGTAGAAGTATTAAAATTTTAAGTTGCAAGATTTGATGGATCCAAGAGTAAGTTAAATTAAAAGCGTTATAAAATTTTAGAATTTAAAATTTTTTTTTACAAACACCTCCACAGCGTATTGTCATCGAAGATAAACAAGTGTGCAAAGTTTGATTCATATTGATACGGTAGAAGTATTAAAATTTTAAGTTGCAAGATTTGATGGATCCAAGAGTAAGTTAAATTAAAAGCGTTATAAAATTTTAGAATTTAAAATTTTTTTTTACAAACACCTCCACAGCGTATTGTCATCGAAGATAAACAAGTGTGCAAAGTTTGATTCATATTGATACGGTAGAAGTATTAAAATTTTAAGTTGCAAGATTTGATGGATCCAAGAGTAAGTTAAATTAAAAGCGTAATAAAATTTTAGAATTTAAAAATTTTTTTTTACAAACACCTCCACAGCGTATTGTCATCGAAGATAAACAAGTGTGCAAAGTTTGATTCATATTGATACGGTAGAAGTATTAAAATTTTAAGTTGCAAGATTTGATGGATCCAAGAGTAAGTTAAATTAAAAGCGTTATAAAATTTTAGAATTTAAAAATTTTTTTTACAAACACCTCCACAGCGTATTGTCATCGAAGATAAACAAGTGTGCAAAGTTTGATTCATATTGATACGGTAGAAGTATTAAAATTTTAAGTTGCAAGATTTGATGGATCCAAAAGTAAGTTAAATTAAAAGCGTTATAAAATTTTAGAATTTAAAAATTTTTTTTTACAAACACCTCCACAGCGTATTGTCATCGAAGATAAACAAGTGTGCAAAGTTTGATTCATATTGATACGGTAGAAGTATTAAAATTTTAAGTTGCAAGATTTGATGCTTCCAAGAGTAAGTTAAATAAAAGCGTTTAATAAAAATTTAGCTCATTTTATTCTGCGTTGACCGATATAAGTCTTATATTTTTAATGTTGTCTAAAAATTGCCATATTGAGGTTGAAAGACAAAAAGACCCGGTTTTTTTTTTGCTACCGCAACAAATCTCATGCGTTTAGAGGCGTGTAACTCGATAATTATGCGACCGAAAAAAATTAAAATTCAATTAATTACTTTCTCTTCCCTATATGAATATATAGGAAGGAAAGTATTGTTTTCATGTCGATTTTTCGAAATCGAGTTTTCACCGGATCTATACGTTTTCAGACCCCCTGAACCCAAAAAACATGTTTTTAGCGATTGGTCTGTGTGTGTGTGTGTGTGTGTGTGTGTCTGTGTGTGTGTGTGTCTGTGTGTGAACAGAATATCTCAAGAACGGAACATCGTACGAACTTGAAACTTGAAACTTAACTTACATACCACTACCGGACGCGACACGAACATTTTCATCAAAATCAGTCAACCGGAAGTAGTAGTTTATTCGTATAATTTTTCAGTTTTTTGCGATTTTCTCAAAAACTGGTCCTACGATTTTTTTAAAAATCGCCTATTTTACTCAATTTTTTATTCTCTACAAGATAGGGTAGGCGCCATGTTTGCTGAAATTCTCGGTGAGGCTGTTTTCACGTAAAAACGTTGTTTTTTTAAGATTACGGCTTTAATATAAATTTTAGCGCAAAAACTTATATAATAAAACTTGTAGAGAATTTAAAAACCTACAACTTCTGTTTCAAACATTTTTTTGTATAACGCTTAGTTTAGCGGTAATTTGCGATTTTCTGTTTTTTTTCTCACGAAAACGTGAGAAAAATCGATTTTTTTAACATTTCGGTCTTAGTATGCATTTTACAACAAAAGTGTATATAATTAAATTTATAGAAAATTAAAAGATCTACAACTTTTGTTTAAAGCATTTTTCTCTACAGAGCCTAGTTTAGCGTGAAAGCGTGATTTTCCGTATTTTTAAGCCAAACTGAGTTCGATTGTCATTTTGCGTCATTCACTCATGATTAAAATAAGGTTATGTTTTTGAGGTTAGTTTTTGTTCATTTCTAATGTTTTAATACTAATGTTAGGTTTATTGTTAATTATTTGCATTGGCAAGAGAAAGTTGTGTGAGTGTTTCACACCAGATTTTTGTTTAAAGTTAGTTTCGTTAATGTTTGGTCATCCGGACGTTGGTACTTTATGCATAAATTACGGACGTCCGGTAAACCGGATGTAGTCACTACGTTAAATATATTGACGTTGTATTTTCAGGACATTGGTACTGAAAGGGTTAATACTGCCAGTTGGAAGCCCGGGGCTTCATCTTTCAAGTGAAGAAGAAGAAGAAGTAACAATCTCGTTAAAAAAACCAGGGTTACTAGACGACGAAGATGATAAACGGTCTCGAAGGCGGATGAGGAAGAAATCCCGAACGCCGGAGAAGAGGAAGAGCCTAGGGTGGTAAACCCCGAATGAAAATCAAGTGTGAAAACTGGTCAACGAGTCTCAAAGCGAAAGATGATAGATTCCCAATAAATAAAGTACTGCGAAAAAAATTGGTAATGACAAAAATACAATCTTCTTCCAATTGAATTTGCAAGTACTGTATTGGACAAATGACATTCGAGTACAAAACTTCTCAGAGCTTTCTAAATGTAAAATACAAAAGTAAACAATTTTACTTACAGATAACGGAAATGATAATGACGTCATAAGAACATAGTAGTCAACAATATAGTTCGTTGTATTACCTGAAACAAAGGAAAACAAATAAATTTTTAAATAATTCAAAATTTTCCACGAATACAATTGTTTTTATTACCACAAAGCCACTCCCTCAATAGGAAGTGAATTGTAGGGGGAGGCAAAGGAGAGAATATATAAAGCAAATAAAAAAGAAGTAGGTCTAGGGTGTTACAGGTATGTAGATATGAAACAACTTGCGCAAGATAGAACAGCTTGGACAACTGCATAAAACCAGTCGAGAGACTGTGACAAAAAAAATCTGGTGCGAAACACTCACACAACTTTCTCTTCCCAATGCATAAAAATAAAATAAATAAATTAAAATAATAATAAAAAAAATCTGGTGTGAAACACTCACACAACTTTCTCTTGCCAATGCAAATGATTAATAATAAACCTAACATTATTAATAAAATATTAGAAATAAACAAAAACTAACCTCAAAAACATAACCTTATTTTAATCATGAGTGAATGACGCAAAATGAAAATCAACCTCAGTTTGGCTTAGAAATACGGAAAATCACTCTTTCTCTCTAAACTAGGCTCTGTAGAGAAAAATACTTTAAATAAAAGTTGTAGATCTTGTAATTTTCTATAAATTTAATTATATACACTTTTGTCGTAAAATGCATACTAAGGCCGAAATCTTAAAAAAATCAATTTTTCACACATTTTCGTGAGAAAAAAACAGAAAATCGCAAATTACCGCTAAACTAAGCGTTATACAAAAAAATGTTTGAAATAAAAGTTGTAGAATTTTCAATTCTCTACAACTTTTATTATATAAAGTTTTGCGCTAAAATGCATATTAAAGCTGTAATCTTAAAAAAACAACGTTTTTACGTGAAAACAGCCTCACCGAGAATTTCAGCAAACATGGCGCCTACCCTATCTTGTAGAGAATAAAAAATTGAGTAAAATAGGCGATTTTAAAAAAAATCGTAGGACCAGTTTTTGAGAAAATCGCAAAAAACTGAAAAATTATACGAATAAACTACTACTTCCGGTTGACCGATTTTGATGAAAATGTTCGTGTCGCGTCCGGTAGTGGTATGTAACTTAAGTTTCAAGTTTCAAGTTCATACGATGTTCCGTTCTTGAGATATTCTGTTCACACACAGACACACACACACACACACACACACACAGACCAATCGCTAAAAACATGTTTTTTGGGTTCAGGGGGTCTGAAAACGTATAGATCCGGTGAAGAGTGGATTTGTTAAAATGGACATGAAAACAATACTTTCCTTCCTATATATTCATATAGGCAAGAGAAAGTAAAAGAAGTAGGTCTAGGGTGTTACAGGTATGTAGATATGAAACAACTTGCGCAAGATAGAACAGCTTGGACAACTGCATAAAACCAGTCGAGAGACTGATGACAAAAAAAATCTGGTGCGAAACACTCACACAACTTTCTCTTCCCAATGCATTTAATTAAAAATAAACCTAACATTAGTAATAAAATATTAGAAATAAACAAAAAAGTAACCTCAATATATATAACCTAATTTTAATGAGTGAAAGACGTAAAATTAAAATCAACCTCAGTTTGGCTTAAAATACGGAAAATCACTCTTTCACGCTATAAACTAGGCTCTGTAGAGAAAAATGCTCGAATTAAAAGTTGAAGATCTTTTTATTTTCTATAAATTTGATTATATAGGCCTACAATATTATCGTAAAATACATACTAAGGCCGAAATAATTTTTAAAAAATCGATTTTTCACACGTTTTCGTGAGAAAAAAACAGAAAATCGCTAATCACTGCTAAACTAAGCGTTATACAAAAAAAATGTTTGAAATAAAAGCTGTATGATTTTAAATTCGCTACAACTTTTACTATATAAATTTTTACGCTAAAATGCATATTAAAGCCGCAATCATAACAAGAATTTCAGCAAACATGGTGCCTACCCTATCTTATAGAGCATAAAAAAAATTAGTAAACCAAGGCGATTTTTAAAAAAAATCGCCTTGGTTTACTAATTTTTTAAAAGTGAAAAATGACACGAATAAACTACTACTTTCGGTTGACCGATTTTGATGAAAATGTTCGTGTAAAGTCCTCTAGTAGTATCTAACTTAAGTTTTAAGTTTCAAGTTCGTACGATATTCCGTTCTTGAGATATTTTGTTCACAAGCACACACACAAACACACAGACCAATAGCTAAAAACATGTTTTTTGGGTTCAGGGGGTTTAAAAACGCGTATATCCGGTGAAAACTCGATTTAAAAAAATCGACACGAAAACAATACTTGCTTTCCTTTATATTTATATAGGCAGGAGAAAGTAAAAAATACAATATAAGAATAATTTCTACGTAGAAACCGGAATGTCTCTATTTATAATGCATTACTACAATAAAATTATTTATAAATGGTAATAAATAAAAATCTATAATAAATAAATCACACACATTTCCGTTAGATGTACGTACTTTAACAATATTTATAGGGTTTCAAGTGTTAAAATAAAAATATCTGTAAACTCAAACAAATAATAAAAAAATACATAAAGTATTAATTTATCACAAAACTTATATCAGTATACAATTCTTTTGAAGTTTATTGTTTTCAAATTTATTATTTTTCCAGGAAGAGGAAATCGAACAGATAATTCCATGTAACGCAGGCCTACACTTCAATCATTACCAAGAAATACACGATGAGTTAAAATCAACAGACAAAAATTAATAAACATTACTTCCTTAATAAGAAGTAAATTGAACGCAATATTTAAATCATTAACTTATTTATCAATTCTAAAATCAGTTATGTGATAAAGTGGTTCGCGTTTGACACTTTAAAGTGGAGATCCCGATTCGATTCCCGGTCCGGATCTGGAAAATTATAAGTTCAAAACCCACTATTCCTTCACCCACAGTAAAGATACTGAAGTCACGAGATTGCCTTCTGCGTATGTGACGTAGGCTGTGACGTAGGCAAGTGAAAATACGACAGTGCTGCCAACCTCAACAGTCAAACACTACTCGTACATTTCACTACCGTGCAGGTTCTACAAACATTTTGCAAGCTGTGGTTTATTCCGAGAAAATGTTTTCTTCATAAACCTTATAAGAAATGAATGCGACCTGTAATATTGACTATAGCTTAATTACATGACTAGAAATGTTTGATTTACTGTAATTACCAACTACCTCATTTATTGTAATAAATCATTTACAATAAATGAGGATGGTAGAGACAATGAAGATATTTTGAGGAAGATAGGGAAAGGAAAAAACATTATCAGAGCACTGCATCCAATTCTGTGGAACAAAACACTTAAAAAAAAGACAAAAACGAACATATATCAAGCTATGATAGAACCAATATTGACGTATGGATCTGAGGTGTGGGTCATGGATCGCAGACATGCTGCAAAATTGCTTGCTGCAGAAATGATGTATTGGAGAAGATGCGCAGGCTTATCATTATTAGATAAAGTAAGAAATGAAGTAATAAGAGAGCAGATGCAGGCAAAAGAAACAATACTAGGTCGCATTGGGAGGAATCAGGTAAAATGGTATGGCCACCTTCGTCGAATGAATACGGAGAGAATACCATTGAAAATCTTTGAATGGACTCCAAACCAGCATCAGAAGCGAGGTAGGCCAAGGAAAATATGGATGACCAATGTTCGACAGGAGATGGAAGGTAGAGGATTACGAGAGGGAGACTGGAGAGATAGGGAGCGATGGCGGAAGGGATGCGAGAAGCGACTCTAAGGTTGCAAAACTTGCTTCAAAAAAAAAAAAAACCAACTACCTTATTCCATTGGAACAAAATTTTCTACGAATGAATCACCTTGTTTATATCGCTGTCACCGGCCTCTGTACCACCTTGAGGTACTTTCTAAACTACGTCAATGAGTAAGGAAAAACGCCCCGAAATGTGGAAGGACAAATCTTGGGTTCTCCACCAAGACAGCGCGTTCTCTACCAGCTCATTCCGCGTTATCTGTCAAGAAGTTCCTAGCCAAGTACAGCATCTCAGTGTTAGAACATCCACCTTATTCACCAGATCTTGTACAATGGAAAATTCGCATGGAGCGTTGTAGGGATAGGGAAGGAGTGTATATTGAAGGTGACAATTAGTGATTGTGTATAAAATGTGTGTAAAAATGATTTTTTTTACAGCGTCAGTCCGTTATTTAAAAGCCACACCTCGTAAAATATTTGAAAAAAAAAATGAAATGTTATTGAGATTGCTAGTAGCGGTCCGATTCTGCTCTTCTCCACAAGGGGAAATTAAGTTTTTGCCACGCAGTAGCTACCTTCATTAGGATTTCAACCATGGAACGTCTCTGAAAATTAGCTGTCAAACAGCTTACCCGTGGAACCACTTTACCAACAAAACCAACCCGGTAGGTTTAAAACATTTTATATTGAAAATGGAGTAGTTTTTCGTAGGATAGTTATTTATTCTCTTAGAAACTCACTGCAGAACACAGAACTAAACAAATTGCTCGCTTCGGTTTAACCTCTGACTGACCGACACCTTCACTACAAAACATGATTTACAATTGCCTTCACGGAGTGTTAAAAGGTTCTGTGATTATTTTAGCTTTTGTTGCACTCTACATCTCGGCCGTAGTACGTATTATTTTAAGCGCCTCCATAATAGTAACGTAACAATAATAATGTTTAACTGGAAATTCCATTCAACTCGACCTGGTCGTGCCGTGGATCAAATAGAAAGACTAATTTACAATTTGAAAGCATTCTTCGTACAGTAGATGTTATTGTTCAAAGGTACACTATTCTTGTACAATGTTATACAGGGTGATTATAAATGAAATAGACACTTTCGACCGCTTCTTAAACATCAAACTGGTGTATTTGAATATAGTAAATGATATAGTTTTGTAGGGAATTTTTTAAAGTTTATGTTGGTACAACTGTTTTTAGCATTTTGTTGTTGGCTGCTGTTACAACGACCAGTCTAACAAAATGGCCGCTACTCAAGTGGAGAAAGCTTATTGTGTTCTTGAATTAGCCAAAACAAACTCGGTTACGGTTGTGCAACGTCATTTCAGAACAAGATACGGTAAACCACCACCAACAAGGCAATCAATATATGACTGGTATAAACATTTCGAAAACAGTGGATGTCTGTGTAAAAGGAAGAAGAGTACTGGAAGACCTTCTGTTACAGAAGAACAAATTGATAGTGTTCGTGATGTTTATGTACCAAGTCCAGGACATCAACTAGATCAGCAAGTTTAGAATTGAAAATTCCTCAACCGACTGTGTGGAAAATTCTCCGGAAACGTTTGAAAAAGACACCTTATAAATTGCAGTTAGTAAAAAGTTTAAATACCAGTGATAAAGTCGTACGTAAAAATTTTTGTCTGGAGATCCAACATTGTGTTGAAAATGACAACGCATTCTTTAATCGCTTAATGTTCAGTGATGGAATGTAATTTTCACATTAGTGGAAAAGTTAATAGACATAATGTTCGAATATGGGGTACAGAAAATCCAAAAATAACTTTACAGCATACACGCGATTCTTCTAAAGTAAACGTCTTTTGCGCATTTTCTCGTGAAAAGTTTACGGGCCGTTCTTATTTCACGAAGTGTCAGTAACCGGAGTAATTTATCTGGACATGTTAAACGAATGGTTAATGCCTCAATTCCAGGAAGATAGTGATAACTTCATTTTTGTGCAAGATGGAGCTCCGCCTCACTGGCACTTACAGGTCAGAAATTATCTTGATGACCGTCTTCCTAGACGATGGATCGGCCATTAAAGTGAGGAAAGCATTGTTTACACCGTGGCCACCTCGTAGTCCAGACTTAACAACGCCCTGCAACTTTTTCTTATGGGGTTATGTAAAAGACAAAGTTTTTGTACCACCTCTTCCTGTAGATATCGATGATCTAAAACAACGTACCGCAAATGCTCTTGCCACAGTTGACAGTCATATGCTTAATCGTGTGTACGAAGAATTCGACTATCGTGTTGATATCTGTCATGTTACTGTAAAAATGGTGCACACATTGAACATCTGTAATTATTTTCAATAAAAACTTAATGAATTCTTCTATATAATCATGTCAGTAATTACCTTAACTTTTCAAAAATAAATTTTCTATAAGCTATCAAAACTGTCTATTTCATTTATAATCACCCTGTGAGTATAAAGGAACTGTGAATTGTTGGCTTAAAACGTACGTATTCAATAAAATAGTTGATTTCTTCTCCAGTTTTGATTCCAAAAAAATTTAATAACGGATGTCCAGGCGCCCTGTTATTTCTGTCTTGTAAGCCTACGCCTCGATTGACTAATTAAACGTGTTTTTTCTTGACTTATTGAAGATAGCAAAAGAAACCATTTTATAAAAACGGAGATCCAAAATCCTGGGAAAATTATAGACCTATACCACTTCAACTAGATTTTTCAAAAATTAAAGAAAAAAACACGACTTTCTCTTGCCAATGCAAATAAATAACAATATAACCTAACATTAGTAATAAAACATTAGAAATTAAACATAACTTAATTTTAATCACGAGTGAAAGACGCAAAATGAAAATCATCCTCAGTTTGGCTTAAAAATACGGAAAATCACTCTTTCACGCTAAACTAGGCTCTATAAACTTCTTCCTATAAACTTGATTGTATACACTTTTGTCGTAAAATGCATGCTAAGGCTGAAATCGTACAAAAATCGATATTTTTCCTGAGAAAATACAGAAAATCGCTAATTACCGCTAAACTAAGCGTTACACAAAAACTTTTATAATACACATTTTTGCGCTAAAATGCATATTAAAGTCGCAGTCATAAAATAACAATTTTTTTTACGTGAAAACAGCCTCTCCTAGAATTTCAGCAGACATGGCACCTACCCTATCTTGTAGTGCATTAAAAATTTTGTAAATAAGGCGATCTTTAAAAAAAAATCGAAGAGCCGTTTTTGAGAAAATCGCAAAAAAGTTAAAAACGAAACGAACAAACTACTACTTCCGGTCGACCGATTTTGATGAAAATATTCGTGTATGGTCCTCTGTGATATTTAACCAAAGTTTCAAGTTTGAAGTTCGTACGATGTTTCGTTCTTGTGATATTCATGTGCACACACACACACACACACACACACACGCACGCACACACACACACACACACACACAGACCAATCGCTAAAAACAAGTTCTTTGGGTTTAGGGGCTGAAAAAACGTGTAGATCCAGTGAAAACTCGATTTCTTAAAATCGACATGAAAACAATACTTTCCTTCCTATATATTCATATAGGCAACAGAGAGTAAAAATATTTACTGCGAATACTCTGTACTGAATCTAGTGCATTGTTATAGTAGTGGGAGAATGAATGAGTGTTAGTAGTGTTTCACAGCTGATGCATTTGTAGTGGTAACGTGTACTAACTGGACTAAAAAATGTTCTTATCATCCGGCGCATTAATTTAACAAATACCTGCCGGGTTATTAACTTGGCCGGATTCATAATATTTAACTTACCAATTTATATCAAAATATGTAAATAAATAAATGTAATAAATACGAAGAAATATGTTAAATACTGAAAGTTTGAAAACGAATGTTTTGTATCAGAGTAATACAACAATAGTTCTCCCAGCATGCGTCACTCATTCATTATACTTCAACCCGCAACTACACGGAGCTTGGAACCGCACAATGCACAGCTCACGGATGAATAACTATCGGATCCTTGTGCCAGCACATTTGAAACAGTAGTCTGCTAGATGTAGTCACAGCTTCATACGGCCGTTCGCACGGATGAGTTTAAGCAGGAAGGTCCGGATGATCGCACGAACCAGGCAACTCTCGGACCGTCTGCCAACCCCAGTGCTTCTCCATTTGCTGCTATTTGTCCGTACGAACGCACGGACCATGTGCAATCAGTGTAAGTGTGCCGCGGGGGCTCTATACGAGGTCTGTCCAATAAATACGCGAACTAAGGCCATAAAAACTTTATTTTTCAAAATTGAGTGTGCATCGATTTTGTCCCCTTAAAAGTACTCTCCACTCGTTGCTATGCACTTATTCCATCTTCTTTTCTACTGTTTAAACCCTTGGAAGTCCTCGGTAGTGAGGCTTTTTAGTTTCTCGCCGTTTCTCGCTTTATTTTGTCCAAATCTCCCCAGTGATGTCCCTCATCATATTTTTGCATTTTGGGTATAGGAAAAAGTCGCAGGGAGCGAGTTCTGCCAAATCAGGAGGATGATCAAGGATGGAGATTGAATCTTTTGCCAGAAACTGGCGAACAATCAATGCTGAATGTGCAGGTGCATTGTCATGGTGAAGGATCCATCCACCGCCGCCCTCAGTCAAATTTAATCCCATACGACGCACGCCATCTCTCAAACACTAGAGAACTCTAAGGTAGAACTCAGCATTTACTGTTCGCCCTTCACGAAGAAATTCATGATGAACAACACCTACGACATAAAAAAAAAAACAGGAGCAAGACTTCGATTTTCGGTCGGCTTTTTCTTAATGTTTTGGTTCGAGGTTCATCATTTGCTTTCCACTCCTTCCTTTGCGATTTTTGTTCGATTTCATACTCGTAAAACCACGATTAGTCACCAGTGATATTACCCTATTGGGAAATCCAGCAACGTTTTCAAGTGAATTCTTCTAGCCTTTAACACATTCAACTCTTTTCAACCTTTAATCTGGCGTCAGCAGCTTGGACACAATTTTCGCACACATTTTTTTAAAACCCCAACGGTTCGGTTAAAATAGTGCGCACTGTTGATTTTCCTAGATTCAGTTCAGCAGATATCATTCGGACAGTTTTTTGACGATCGGTAAGGACAAGCGACCGCACACAATCAACGTTATCGTCAACACAGGTGGTTGAAGGTCGTCCCGGCCTTGCATCATCCGTGGCGTCTTTTCGGCCATCTTTAAAATTGCTTAATCCACTTGAAAACGGATGTTTTCTTCAGAGCATTATACGATGGTGCGTTGTAGGACTTACATAAAATGGTGTACCGTGACCAAAAGAAGGTTGAAAAGTGCTGCTACAGAGGTTCAAACCAGCTTTTCGGCTGATGACCTAAACAACAGATTAATATGGAGGATACATAATGCCAATAAAAGTAATACACCATATTAACGCAACATAAAACTACGTTAGCATATTTAAAGATTGTAATATACTGTTAATATAAATCGGTTACAGGTTATTACGTACCGCAACTCTTTCAATATATTTATAATTTGCCTAATCTTACAAAAAAAAAAAAAAATACACAACAAAAACTGTAGGGTAAGGTTTTATAGTTATTCGCAATAGATGAATTATAAATTAGTCAATTTATCATGATGCTTACGTAATCTACTGACAAAACACTCATTTTTAAGGATGAGTCAATAAAATTATAAACTTAGTCCGGGTAATATTCATATAACATTAATCTTTCATATAATAAGAAATTTCAAGAAATTTTAATAATATTAAGCAACAGCACGTATAATCCACCCGAACTAATATAATTAATGCTTTCTTAATGAATTCCTAAATATGTTGAAATTAATCTCTAAATATCTAATGTAAAATACTCATACGACTTATACTTACCACGGTAAATAATAAAACATACGAGAGGGTACCCAAAAGAAACAGGAATTATTTTTCAAAAGCTATCTATTTTTAATTTTTTTTCAAAACAATTTTATCCCCTTCAAAATACTCGCAATTACAACTAACACATTTATCCCGCAGGTGTTTCCACTGTTCGAAACATTTTTTGTAGTCATCTTTAGAAATGGCTGATAAATCCTCCCTCGTTTTTTTTCTTAACCACTTCAATGTAGTCAAATTTGTTGCCATTTAACGTCCCTTTTCAGGCGTGGAAATAGGAAAAAGCCGCACGAAACCATGTCAGGCTAGTAAGGTGCGTGAGGCAGCGGAACTATGGCATTTTTAGTCAAAAAATCTAATGTGAAACACTCACATACTTTTTTCTTGCCAATGCAAATAATTAACAATATAACCCACACCATTTCTAGTACTTTCTCTTCCATAATAGATACATTTGAAACCGTTCCCTACATGTCGTGATTTGGCCCCCCTCCATTTTGTCTCTTGCACACAGCAAATGTTTATATTACGTTGATAGAGGACGCTACTTAATTCCGCCCCCCGTCCAGTCATTGTGCCAACGTTCCAGGTGGCAATGCGCAATTCAGACATTGTCTCAGTGTTTTGTTTTCTCATTTTTCCGTCGCTTGTGGGGAACGCCCTAGCCTTTTCGTCGCTTACGGGGTACGCCCTAGCCTTTATACTCTTTCTATATATGGACCTTCTCATGATTGGTATATTAAAACGGCTATTGGGTTTTACGGCCGGTTGCCACCTGACACCAAGGTCTTGATTCTCCTGGAGAACCTGAGAGCCGCCGTTGACCAGAGTTGGTTCATCCGCCGCCATCTCTAATGAACCCTCAGACCTAAGAGCTCATCACACTCATGGACTTCTACCTTGATCAACCCAAAGAAACTCCTAGAGTGGGTTTTTGTACGGAGTTTTCTCTCCGGCTAGGTTTGGTCCGCCCCGGGTATTTCATTTCCCCGGTACCACCCATATCTGGGAGGCTTTCCTCTATCCGCCACCTGAGGAGGCGCCCAGTAGGCGTCCTGCCCCCCCCCCTGGGAACAATATAACCTAACATCAGTAATAAAACATTAGAAATAAACAAAACAACTAACCTCATTGAACAGGGGGTCACGTATCCCTACACTTCACAATGTTAACGTTTATACATTTTTCTCAGGAACTACATAAGGTAGACACTTAATTTTCTTTTTATCTTTTAGATAATTCTTTTCTGCACGTTTTGAGCGGAAAAAATGTTAAAATTGATACAGTAAAAATTTTTTACAATTTTTTTCGAAAATACCTTTTGGTGATAAAATTTAATAAAAAATTTAATTTGTTAAACGCTCAGAATAGGCAGAAATAATGGATCTTTCAAACAAAAACAAAAATTCACTCAAATATCTTTAGTAGATCCTGAGAAAAAGGTACAAATGTGTTAATAAACCTAATTTTCGGAAACACTCATTTTAATAAATAAACACGATCCTAGTAACAGACTTTTGTTAGTAAATATTTACACTAAAACTGTAATAAAACGCCAAAATAAGACATGCGCTTACTACGGTAATACCAACCTTAGATTTAAATTAAAATAGTATTAAAACAAAAATTATGGTAAAATAAATATATAAAATCTGGTGTGAAACACTCACACAACTTTCTCTTGCCAATGCAAATAATTAATAATAAACCTAACATTATTAATAAAATATTAGAAATAAACAAAAACTAACCTCAAAAACATAACCTTATTTTAATCATGAGTGAATGACGCAAAATGACAATCGAACTCAGTTTGGCTTAAAAATACGGAAAATCACGCTTTCACGCTAAACTAGGCTCTGTAGAGACAAATGCTTTAAACAAAAGTTGTAGATCTTTTAATTTTCTATAAATTTAATTATATACACTTTTGTCGTAAAATGCATACTAAGGCCGAAATGTTAAAAAAATCGATTTTTCTCACGTTTTCGTGAGAAAAAAAACAGAAAATCGCAAATTACCGCTAAACTAAGCGTTATACAAAAAAATGTTTGAAACAGAAGTTGTAGGTTTTTATTGGAGATCGTACCGAAGAATTCTCCGTACAGAAGAACATCGTAAACCCAATTGTTGAGAACGGCGACGTATTGATTTTGCTGGGCTAACAGTCACACTGTCACGAACCACCGCAACGATCTGCTCAGTTCGGCCAGAACGACGACGTCCAGAACTTTTAAGGTCGACTGTTGAACCCGTCTCAAAAAACTTTTTCATGAGCCTGCGAACTGTTGATTCATTCGGTGCTTCATTGCGTCCTAGAGTACCGCGAAGTCGCCTGACAGTAGCCGCATAACTCTCTCCACTGTGGTAAAATGTTTTGACGATTAACACTCGTTGTGCAATAGTAAACTTCTCCATGGTTAGACACAGACTGCGAGAGTACTACACTGCGAACAAGAGAAACTACAACTGAATCGTCAATCGGAATGTTCTCCGAAATAGAAATGAGGTCTAACAATGTTGCCAACCGATAAACAAAAATTTACCAGCCGTTTAAAAACCGGCGCTCTTTTTGAATCACCCGTTATATGACGTGTGGCTATTAAATTAAGAGACTGACGTTGTAAATAAACTTTTTTTTTTATTTTGTACATAATCACTTATTGTCACCTTCGATATACACTCCTTCTCTATCTCTACAACGAGCCATTCGAATTTACCATTGTTGGAAACAGTGCTGGAAGTCATCTTCTGTCAGCTCCTTCAGGACACGTGCCGCTTACTCTTTACAGCTTCAACAGACTCAAATATTGTCTTTTTACTTTCACTTGCCTATATGAATATATAGGAAGCAAAGTATTGTTTTCATGTCGATTTTTCGAAACCGAGTTTTCACCGGATCTATACGTTTTCAGACCCCCTGAACCCAAAAAACATGTTTTTAGCGATTGGTCTGTGTGTGTGTCTGTGTCTGTGTGTGAACAGAATATCTCAAGAACGGAACATCGTACGAACTTGAAACTTGAAACGTAAGTTACGTACCACTACCGGACTCGACACGAACATTTTCATCAAAATCGGTCAACCGGAATTGGTAGTTTATTCGTGTAATTTTTCACTTTTTTGCGATTTTCTCAAAAACTGGTCCTACGATTTTTTAAAAAATCGCCTGGTTTACTCAATTTTTTATTCTCTACAAGATAGGGTAGGCGTCATGTTTGCTGGAATTCTGGGTGAGGCTGTTTTCACGTAAAAACGTTCTTTTTTTAAGATTACAGCTTTAATATGCATTTTAGCGCAAAACTTTATATAATAAAAGTTGTAGAGAATTAAAAATTCTACAACTTTTATTTCAAACAATTTTTTGTATAACGCTTAGTTTAGCGGTAATTTACAATTTTCTGTTTTTTTTCTCACATAAATGTGTGAAAAATTGATTTTTTTAAGATTTCGGCCTTAGTATGCATTTTACGACAAAAGTGTATATAATTTAATTTATAGAAAATTAAAAGATCTACAACTTTTATTTAAAGAATTTTTCTCTACAGAGCCTAGTTTAGAGAGAAAGAGTGATTTTCCATGTTTCTAAGCCAAACGGAGGTTGATTTTCATTTTGCATCATTCACTCATGATTAAAATTAGGTTATGTTTTTGAGGTTAGTTTTTTATTATTTCTAATAGTTAGTTTTTATTGTTTATTTCTAATATTTTATTATTAATGTTAGGTTTATTGTTAATTATTTGCATTGGCAAGAGAAAGTTGTGTGAGTGTTTCACACCAGATTTTTTAATGCAGATTTCACCTTAGGCAACAGGTAAAAGTCACATGGTGCAAGATCTGGTGAATAAGGTGGATGTTCTAACACTGAGATGCTGTACTTGGCTAGGAACCTGTTGACAGATAACGTGGAATGAGCTGGCTCATTGTCTTGGTGGAGAACCTATGATTTGTCCTTCCACATTTCGGGGCGTTTTTTCCTTACTTTTTGATGTAGTTTAGAGAGTACCTCAAGGTAGTAATATTGATTAGTTTTTGGCTATCAGGAACCCAGTGAAGGTACACAATCAAATGGATATCAAAAAAACAATCATCATTGTTTTAAATTTTTACTTGCTCATTCGAACTTTTTGGCTCTCGGTGAAGTTCGACTCTTCCAGTGCATGGATTGGCGCTTCGTTTCCAACATTGTTTCATAACATGTTATTATTTTCTACCCGTTCCCTAAGGTTAAATCTGAGAAAGAGAAAGCGGCATGTGTCCAGAAGGAGCTGACAGAAGATGACTTCCAGCACTGTTTCCAACAATGGAACATTCGCATGGAGCGTTGTAGGGATAGAGAAGGAGTGTATATTGAAGGTGACAATAAGTGATTATGTATAAAATTAAAATTATTTTTTACGTAAGTCTCGTTATTTAATAGCCACACCTCGTATCATGAAAAATACCAAATCTTTTCAAAAAATGTGGTTTACGTTTGAGTGTGTATATAAAATTAGATTAATATTATTTTATTTTTCCATTAAAAAACTGGTGTTTTCAATGACATTGAAATGATGTAATGTGATTCTTGAATTTAAATTATTAAAAATCTCTGGTGTGGAACACTCACACAACTTTCTCTTGCCAATGCAAATAATTAACAATAAACCTAACATTAATAATAAAATATTAGAAATAAACAAAAAACTAACCTCAAAAACATAACCTTATTTTAATCATGAGTGAATGATGCAAAATGAAAATCAACCTCAGTTTGGCTTAGAAATACGGAAAATCACTCTTTCTCTCTAAACTAGGCTCTGTAGAGAAAAATGCTTTAAATAAAAGTTGTAGATCGTTTAATTTTCTATAAATTTAATTATATACACTTTTGTCGTAAAATGCATACTAAGACCGAAATGTTAAAAAAAATCGATTTTTCTCACGTTTCGTGAGAAAAAAAACAGAAAATCGCAAATTACCGCTAAACTAAGCGTTATACAAAAAATTGTTTGAAATAAAAGTTGTAGAATTTTCAATTCTCTACAACTTTTATTATATAAAGTTTTGCGCTAAAATGTATATTAAAGCTGTAATCTTAAAAAAACAACGTTTTTACGTGAAAACAGCCTCACCCAGAATTTCAGCAAACATGACGCCTACCCTATCTTGTAGAGAATAAAAAATTGAGTAAACCAGGCGATTTTAAAAAAAATCGTAGGACCAGTTTTTGAGAAAATCGCAAAAAAGTGAAAAATTACACGAATAAACTACCACTTCCGGTTGACCGATTTTGATGAAAATGTTCGTGTCGAGTCCGGTAGTGGTACGTAACTTAAATTTCAAGTTTCAAGTTCGTACGATGTTCCGTTCTTGAGATATTCTGTTCACACACACACACACACACAGACCAATCGCTAAAAACATGTTTTTTGGGTTCAGGGGGTCTGAAAACGTATAGATCCGATGAAAACTCGATTTCGAAAAATCGACATGAAAACAATACTTTCCTTCCTATATATTCATATAGGCAAGAGAAAGTAAAAATAGAAAGAGAATGTGTTGTATACTGTACCAAAGAAGGATAAAGCGAACTGTAGTGTAATCAAGGCCTAAAATTCAGTCATTGAGTACAATTACTAATAAAATACATACAGTACGTGTTTAATCTGACCTTAGTTGTTGCAGGTGAAGGATATTTCTACACACAGGTCAAAGTGGAATTGTATTCTCTTGTCCTGATTTCATTGTACTGAATATTCGATGCTTCAAAATTTTTTCTTTTTCTTGCCTATATGAATACATAGAAAGGAAAGTATTGTTTTCATGTCGATTTTTCGAAATCGAATTTTCACCGGATCTACACGTTTTCAGAACCCCTGAACCCCCAAAAAACATGTTTTTAGCGATTGGTCTGTCTGTGTGTGTGTGTGTGTGTGTGTGTGTGTGTGTGTGTTTGTGAACAGAATATCTCAAGAACGGAACATCGTACGAACCTGATACTTGAATTTTAAGTTAGACACAATTACCGGACCCGACACGAATATTTTCATTAAAATCAGTCAACAGGAAGTAGTAGTTTCTTCGCGTAATTTTTCACTTTTTTGTTATTGTCTCAAAAACTGGTCCTACGATTTTTTTTAAATCGCCACGTTTACTAATATTTTTATGTTTTACAAGACAAGGAATGTTTTACAATTGCTGAAATTCTTAGTGAGGCTGTTTCCACGTAAAAAAATTGAGTTTTTAAGATTGCGACTTTAATATGCATTTTACCGCAAAAATATATCTAGTAAAACTGTAGAGAATTTAAAATCCTACTACTTGTATTTCAATCATCATTTTTAAAACGCTTAGTTTAGCGGTAATTAGCTATTTTCTATTTTTTTCTCACGAGAACGTGTAAAGAATCGATTTTTTAAAGATATCAGCCTTAGTATGCATTTAACGACAAAAATGTACAATCAAATTTATAAGAAATTAAAAGAACTACAATTTTTATTTATAGCATTTTTCTCTTCAGAGCCTAGTTGAGCGTAAAAAGAGTGATTTTCCGTATTTTTTAAGTCAATCTGAGATTGATTTTCATTTGGCGGCTTTCACTCATGATTTAAATAAGGTTATGCTTTTTGAAATTAGTTTTTTGTTTATTTCTAATGTTTTATTGGTAATGGTAGGTTTTAATGTTAATAATCTCAAGTGGCAAGAGAAAGTTTTGTGTGTTTCACAACAGATTTTATTTGTTTTACGTCTATATGTCTTGCAATTTTTGCTAATGCAGTCGGTCGAGAATAATGATACATGAAAATCACTTGTATCTGTGTACTTCCGAAACTCGTTTTCCATTCCGGTGAAAACTCGATTTCAAAAAATCGATATGAAAACAGTACTTTACTTCCTATATATTCATATAGGCAAGAGAAAGTAAAAAAAAAAAGAATCCACAGAGTATCGAACCCGGGCCGGCCGCGTAGCAGGCGGACATTTATCACGGACCCATCAACGCTTTTAGACAACAGATTACAAACTAATTATACAGTACTGTAGATGTCGTGATGACGCGAACCAATTAGATTTCACCCGTCCAAAACCCGCCCAGTTTTAACTTCAAAAACCCAAATCACGATTACCAACGAAAACTAACAAACGAACCAAGTTGTTGTCAATACTACACAGTTCCCGACATGAAGCAAAGAGATACCGATTCGCATAGTAATTCTCATAGACGCGGTACGTAGTAAAGACGTGACGTTGAGTCAATGAATCACGAAAAGCTTTCGCCTTTATTCAACGAGATTATCATTGTTATTATATTTCTGACGTCATTTAAATATTCCATCACGATTTTTTTGTTTACTATAGCTGAAATTCAAATTAAGTTGAAAAGGCCAACAATAAAAACAGAGGAATAGGCCTACTATGATTCGGCTTTAATTATTTCATACCACTATACATGATTGTAAAATATTTAACCTTCTAAGTTTTTGTTTTATTTTGAACACCACCTGATGAATTTCAAACAAACAATGGAATCGACAGGTATAGATACTGAAGTCACGAGATTTGTCTTTAGCGTATGTACGGGCTTTGAGGAAGGAAAAAGAAAAATTGACAGTGCTGCCAACCTCAACAGTGAGACACTACTTGTACATTTCACAACCGTGCAGTTTCTAAATACAAAATGTAAGCTATGTAACGTTTATTCCGAGAAAATGTTTTCTCCATAAACCTTATAAGAAATAAATGTGACCTGTAATTTTGCCTATAGCTTAATTACATGACTAGAAATGTTTGATTTACTGTAATTACCAGCTACCGTATTCCATTGGAACAAAATTTTCTACGAATGAATCGCCTTCTTTACTATCGTCACCGGCGTCTTTACGATCAATCTCATTTGTATCTATCTAACCGTTTCCTTTTTTACCAGGTGTCAACAAAACTGTTGAAGAATAGCTTGGTCATGTCTTTAATTTCCTTCTTTATTTTTCGAACTGTAGAAAAAAGAAACATCACAGTAGTTAGCCACCCGCTCATGGTTTTTGTTAACAGGCAGGGTAAGGCATTTTTGTTTAGCATCAACTTCACAGCATTTTATTACACTGCATATTAGATTTCGTTCAGCACTGTGAATAGTCTGCCCGCGTTTTCCAGAAACTAACATTTCTGTTTACGGTAACAGTTGTATTGTACAGTTAACCTACAAAAGGTTCCGTGATATATTGTTTATGCTCTGAGTATAGTACAAGTTGTTGTGATAGTTCAACTGAAATTAAAGCAGTCGCGCATGCGCACTGATGCTTTTCCCCCTTACCCCTCGTTGCAAAAAAGGTCAAACTCGTGATTGAAGTACCTATACACCGCAATAATTTTCAATCTAACTTTGCCCAAATACTTGCAAAAAAATTTCTTATTCATTTTTATAAATATATAAATTATTTTCCTACAAGAGCCCACAATTGCAATACGAGGAAGAAGCTGCCAAACTGATCCTTTTACACCATAAAATATACCAGATAGAAGATATAATCAAAAATCTGGTGTGTAACACTTACACGACTTTCTCCTGCCAATGTAAAATGAAAAACATAACCTAATTTTAATGGTGAGTGAATGACGTAAAATGAAAATGAACCTCTTTTGACTTAAAATAAGAGTTGTAAAATAAGTACTACGGAGGCAATATTAAAAAATCCAATTTCTTTAACGATTTTGATAACAAAACCACTAAATGCGTTAAACTAAGCGTTATAAAAAGGCGCTTAAAACAAAACTTTTAGGTTTTTAAAATATCTACAACTTTTATTATCCACACTTTTATTCTAGAATGCATTTTGAGGCTGCAATCTTAAAAAATACATTTTCTTCTGCGAGAGTACAGCCTCCCCAAGAATTTCAGCCGACACGGGGTTTCCTTTATCTTGTAGAGCATTAAATGTAATAAATAAAGCGATTTAAAAAAAATCGTAGGAGCCTTTTTTGAGAAAATCGCAAAAAAGTGAAAAATTACTCGAATAAACTACGACTTCCGATTGACCCGATTTGAATGAAAATGTTCGTGCGGGTCCTCTAGTAGCTAACTTAAGTTACAAGTTTCAACTTCGTGCATTATTCACACGCACGCACGCACACACACAAGACCATCCCTTGAACATGTTATTTGGGTTCAGGGTGGCTGAAAACGTGAGAGTTATATTAGTTGAAAACTCGATTTCGAAAAATCGACATGAAAACAATACTTTCCTTTCCTATTTATTTATAGACTACAGGACATGAGAGAGTAAAAATGCATTTTCTTAAAATTACGAATGAAAAAAACAACTTTAATTTCACGTTTTTGTTTCTACAGACTTAATTTACCGTCAACCAGTGACTTTTCTGTATTTTAAATTGGAACACAGGTTGAATATCATTTAGGATTCATGCTAAGTTAACGTTTTTCATTATTTACATTGGTAAAAGAAAGTTGTGAAAGTGGTTCACACTAGATTTAAATGGTGTTAATAAATTATAATTAAATTCTGTTGTAATATTTATTTTATATTTATGACAATTCTAAAATACGAGGTGTGGCTAACAAATAACGAGACTGACGTAAAATTTTATTTTTATTTTACACAATCACTACTTATTGTCTCCTTCATAAACACTCCTCTATCTTTACAACGCTCCATGCGAATTTTCCATCGTTGGAAACAGTGCTGGAAGTCATCTTCTGTCAGCTCCTTTAGGAAACGGGCCGCTCAAAAAGTTTTCTACTGACACTTTGTACGCGATTGAAAATGACAATTTTTTGGATAATAACATGTGACGAAACGTAATTTTTTACTTATGATCCGGAAACAAAGCGCCATTCCATGCACTGGAAGAGCCGAACTTCACCGAGAGCCAAAAAAGCTCGAATGAGCAAGTTAAAATTTAAAGCAATGATGATGGTTTCTTTTGATATCCATGGGATTCTGTACCTTCACTGGGTTCCTGAAGGTCACACAATTAATCAATATTACTACCTTCAGGTACTTTCTAAACTACGTCAAAGAATAAGTAAAAACGCCCCGAAATGCGGAAGGGCAAATCATGGGTTCTCCACCAAGACAACGTGCCAGCTCATTCCGCGTTATCTGTCAAGAGGTTCCTAGCCAAGTACAGCATCTCAGTGTTAGAATATCCACCTTATTCACCAGATCTTGCACCATGTGACTTCTACTTGTTCCCTAAGGTGAAATCTGCATTAAACAATACTTGAGTCTCTGGAAGCTGTAAAAGAGAAAGCGGCACGTCTCCTGAAGGAGCTGACAAAAGAGATGACTTCCAGCACCGTTTCCAACAATGGAAAATTCGCATGGAACGCTGTAGGAGTAGCGAAGAAGTTTATATTGAAGGTGACAATAAGTGATTATAAAAAAAAAAAAATTTATAATGTCAGTCTCGTTATATAATAGCCACACCTAGTATATCTAAACTTTTGAAACACCCTTTAAAGAAATTATGTTTTGATGTTACGGGAATATTGGGTTTTTGCATTTATTTTTTTAAATTATTTGTTTGAAAGTTTCAGAAAAATCCAATTAATTAAATCAGTAATTAATTTTATTCGTTATTAAAACTGTGCTTGGTTAGACAGATCAAATTTATAAAGTTGAAATCGGTAACCGGTCAATGTCCGTCGATTTTTCTTCATTTAATTTCGCATTTGATTGATGACGCACCTGGTGGTAGGACATTAGGATTCTTAAATAATTAAAAAACTAACAGAACATACAACGAAAACTTTTGGATTTTTTTTTTTAGAAATCATCGTTAAATTTTTGAGATATTTAATTACCGTTTAAAGCAGTTATTGAAATACCGGGTGTAAAACATTCACACGACTTTCTATTGCCAATGCAAATAGTTAACAATATAACCTAACATTGGTATTAAAACATTAGAAATAAACAAAAAATTAATTTCAGAAAACATAACATCATTTTAATCATGAGTGAATGACGCAAAATGACAATAAATTTCAGTTTGGCTTAATAATACAAAAACTCTGGTGTGAAACACTCATACGACTTTCTCTTCCTAATGCAAATAATAGAAAATATAACCTAACATTAGTAACAAAAAAACCTAACCACAATAAACATAACCTAATTTTATTCATCAGTGAAAGACGCAAAATGAAAATCAACCTCAGTTTGGCTTAAAAATACGGAAAATCACTCTTTCACGCTAAACTAGGCAGTGTAGAGATAAATCCTCTAAATAAAAGTTGTAGATCTTTTAATTTCCTATAAATTTGATTATACACTTTTGTCGCAACATGCATACTAAGGGCTAAAATCTTTAAAAATAAATCGATTTTTTTACACGTTTTCGTGAGAAAACAAACAGAAAATCGCTAATTACCGCTAAACTAAGCGTCATACGAAAAAATGTTCGAAATAAAAGTTGTACAATTTTAAATTCTCTACTACGTTTATTACATAGATACCTTTTTGCGCTAAAATGCATATTAAAGTCGCAATCTTAAAAAACCCAATTTCTTTACGAGAAAACGACCTCCCCAAGAATTTCAGCAGAAATGGCGCCTACCTTATCTTGTAGAGAATTAAAAAATTTGTAAATGAGGCAATTTATAAAATAATCGTTAAGAGCCGTTTTTGAGAAAATCGCAAAAAAGTGAAAAGTTGCACGAATAAACTACTACTTCCGGTTGACCGATTTTGATGAAAATGTTCGTGTCGGGTCCTCTAGTGGTATCTAACTTAAGTTTCAAGTTCGTACAATGTTCCGTCTTTCAGATATTTTTTTCCACACACACATACACAAACCAATCGCTGAAAATATGTTTTTTTGAGTTCAGGGGGTCTGAAAACATGTAGATCCGGTGAAAATTCGATTTCAAAAAATCGACATGAAAACAATACTTTCCTACCTATACAGGGTGTTTCAGGAGGAATCTGCTATACTGCTCAAACTTATTCCTCTCATCAAAATAATGAAAAGTTCATATAAACATGGGTCTGGAAATGCTTCGTTGGTGATTTTCATAATTTGTAGTTTTGCCAGTTCCTTAATAAAATTGAATTAAAAAGAAAACTATTCCGTTTTTATTGAATTCATTCACATTATTTTTTTGAGAATAAAATTCTCTACAAATTGCATTGAACATTTCTCTTTGTTTATAGGCAATGGAGTTATTGTAGTCCAAACGCAAAAGAAGTGTGTTTTCGACCCTAACTCTTTTTGCTTTGCACCGGTTTTCTCCTAAACTATTGGAGATAGAGTTCTGGGACAGGTTTTATACGATTTGTCAGTTCATTTTACATAAAACTTATCCAATTAACAAACTCAATTAACATCCTGAAAATTTCAGTGCGAGTTAATTTCACTGAGGGGCTGAATTTCAGGCGAAATCTTTGACCCTGTATAACTCGCCAACGAAGCATTTTCGGACCCATGTTTATATGAATTTATTTCATTATTTTGATGAGAGGAATAAGCTTGTGCAGTATGGCAGATTCCTCCTGAAACACCCTGTATATTCATATAGGTAAGAGAAAGTAAATTAAGCGTCACCTATGCGCTAGTAGGTCCCGCTAGTACTAGCAGCTAGTAAACAAGCTTCATGGGATACGCCTTATTAAACTAGTTGCTAAATGTTCATTTCTTTTAAAAGCTATTTTGCTAGCTCCAAGTCAACTAGCAGCTAAAACTAGCTTCGTGGAAATAAACGTTTAAAAATATTACAATTATTTTTATTTAACAACCATCTTAAGTAAATTACATAATTTGTGTAAAAGGGTAATTATAATGTATGATAATACAAACGGGCGAATACGATTGTATTTTGGTAAATAATGCATTTTATTAAATAGACCGGACAGGTATTTCTTTTTTTAAATAGAAACCAAAACAAATATTGGAACAAACAAAACACACGAGTATACACGAATAAAATGAAATGATTTTTGCATTAACATAATTAGCTAATTAATTGAATCTGGAAATGTAATTTTAGTTTATGTTTGACTGTTAAATCAAGGGGGGGTGTTTCTATAAGGGTTGTTAGTATATAAATACCAACGGATTTATTTTCATATAAAATTGGTACAGTTTATGAAAATAATTAGTAACCATAAGGAGGTGGGGAGGTGGAACAAATTCATAAGGGAACGGGAGGGTGAAATTTTCATATGCTTTAGTGTATAAAACGTAGAGGGGAGGTTATATTTGTGTTCATATAAAACCCGGGTGAAGGGGGGCGTACGTTGTTTGTATGTTTGTTAAACTTGACCGAACCATGCCCACGGTATGGCATGGTCAGAAACCAACACAATGCACACACAAAACAACGAAATTAAATTGGTTAATTCACATTTTGTTTAGACAAAACACGTTGTTTGCACGCAAACCAACTCACACCGCACGCCAAACAAGAACTAAACCCCTCCCAAACATAACCCTACAGTACATACTGTAATTTTAGGGGGGGGTTATTTGGGTTCTCCACTTTTTAAGGATAATACAAACACACGGACGCAAAATTACAACTAATAATGACAATATCAAAACACTCACACACAACTTTCTCTTGCCAATGAATATAATTAACAATGTAACCTAACATTAGTAATAAAACATTAGAAATAAACAAAAAACTAACTTCAAAAAACATAATATTATTTTAATCATGCGTGAAAGACGTAAAGTAAAAATCAACCCAGTGTAGCTTAAAAATACGGAAAATCACTCTTTCACGGTATACTAGGCTCTGTAGAGAAAAATGCATTAACTTAATTAAAGTTGTAGATCTTTGAATTTCCTATAAATTTTATTTTATACTCTTTTGTCGTAAAATGCTTACTAAAGCTGAAGTCTTAAAAAATCGGCTTTTTTACACTATTTCGTGAGAAAAAAAAACAGAAAATCGCAACTTACCGCTAAACTAAGCGTTAGGCCTATACAAAAAAATGTTTGAAATAAAAGTTATAGAATTTTAAATTCTCTACAACTTTTATTTAAATTTTTTTCGCTAAAATGCATATTAAAGCCGCAATCTTAAAAAAAAAAACAATTTTTTTACGTGAAAACCGCCTCACTAAGAATTTCAGTAAACATGGCGCCTATTTTATCTTGTAGAGCATAAAAAATTTAATAAACTATGCGATTTTATAAAAAATCGTAGGTTTTTTTGAAAAAATCGCAAATTCAATCGCTAATTACTGCTTAACTAAGCGTTGTACAAAAAAAATTAAATAAATGTTGTATGATTTTAAATTCTCTACATTTTATATTATATAAATTTTTGCGCTAAATTGCATATTAATGCCGTAATCTTAATAAAACCAATTTTTTACTTGAAAACAGCCTCAGCAAGAATTTTTTAGCAAACATGGCGCCTACTCTATCTTGTAAAGCATAAAAAATTTAGTAAACCAGGCGATTTAAAAAAAAAAAAACGTAGGACCAGTTTTTGAGAAAATCGCAAAAAAGTGAAAAATTACACTATTAAACTACTACTTTCGGTTTGACTTATTTTGATAAAAATGTTCGTGTCGGGTCCGGTAGTGGTCTGTAACTTAAGATTCAAGTTCGTACAATGTTCCGTTCTTGAGATATTCTGTTAACACACACACACACAGACCAATCGCTGAAAACATGTTTTTTGGGTTCGAGGGTCTGAAAACGTGTAGATCCAGTGAAAACTCGATTTCGAAAAATCGACTGAAAACAATACTTTCCTACCTATATATTCATATAGGGAAGAGAAAGTAAAAATATTACCGGCTTTAGTATCTATTTTACGACAAAAGTGTATAAAATTAACGTTATAGGAAATTTAAAAAATCTGGTGTGAAACACTCACACAACTTTCTCTTGCCAAAGCAAATAATTAACAATAAACCTAACATTAGTATTAACTCTTTCAGGCACAGGACTTTCAACGTTTTTGAACCCTGTGCTGCACAAAAACATTTGTGCTCATAAGTATTTAACACGTGCAAAACACGATTATTCAACAGTAAACTATAAGGTTAAACGTCACATAAGTATTTCATGACACGGACGCTGTCTGTCGGACCTTTTGGTAACTATTAAGTATGTGTACCAAAACTTGCATCGCTGTGCGAATAGAACTAAGACTTTGCTTAAAGTGATTCACAAAATGCATCACTGTGCTGCACTTGTAACAAAATGCGTGATGCAAAATATGAATCACTATGCCTGAAAGAGTTAAAACATTAAAAATGAACAAAAAATAACCTCAACAAACATAACCTTATTTTAATCATGAGTGAATGACGCAAAATGACAATCGAACTCAATTTGGCTTAAAAATACGGAAAATCACGCTTTCACGCTAAACTAGGCTCTGTAGAGAAAAATGCTCTAAACAAAAGTTGTAGATCTTTTAATTTTCTATAAATTTAATTATATACACTTTTGTCGTAAAATGCATACTAAGACCGAAATGTTAAAAAAATCGATTTTTCTCACGTTTTCGTGAGAAAAAAAACAGAAAATCGCAAATTACCGCTAAACTAAGCGTTATACAAAAAAATGTTTGAAACAGAAGTTGTAGGTTTTTAAATTCTCTACAACTTTTATTATATAAGTTTTTGCGCTAAAATTTATATTAAAGCCGTAATCTTAAAAAAACAACGTTTTTACGTGAAAACAGCCTCACCGAGAATTTCAGCAAACGTGGCGCCTACCCTATCTTGTAGAGAATAAAAAATTGAGTAAAATAGGCGATTTTAAAAAAAATCGTAGGACCAGTTTTTGAGAAAATCGCAAAAAAACTGAAAAATTATACGAATAAACTACTACTTCCGGTTGACCGATTTTGATGAAAATGTTCGTGTCGCGTCCGGTAGTGGTATGTAACTTAAGTTTCAAGTTTCAAGTTCGTACGATGTTCCGTTCTTGAGATATTCTGTTCACACACAGACACAGACCAATCGCTAAAAACATGTTTTTTGGGTTCAGGGGGTCTGAAAACGTATAGATTCGGTGAAAACTCTATTTCGAAAAATCGACATGAAAACAATACTTTCCTTCCTATATATTCATATAGGCAAGAGAAAGTAAAAACCTAAAATTTTATTTTAAGCATTTTTTCTACAGACGTTGACTTTCATTTTGTATCATTCACTTATGATTAAAATTATGTTCTATTTTTCATTTTACATTATTTACTAATGATTAAACATAGGTTATACGTTCTATTATGTACATTGGAAAGAGAAAGTCGTGAGAGTGTTTCACAAAAGACTTTTGAATACTAAAACGTTACACAGCACCTATATCCACTTAGCGCTTTAATTACGTTACCAGATTACGAACGTAAAATTACAATATTGTACCACACGGCAATGACGTCAATTCCTATAAACACATTTATGAAAATTATTCGGAAAATACTTGTCCAATCGTTTGAAAAATAATTGTAACAGTAAATAAAAAAACGTTTATCTGTTGGAACGGAAATTATCGCCCGACAATGTTTTTTGTTTAGCAATTCTACGAACGGAATATCAACGGAAACGTTCATGAACGAAAAATTACAGAAAGCGGTAACCGAATCGATCTGCACACGATTCGTTCGATTATTCCGATGGGATTCTTTGATGTGTAGCAAATTTTAATGACGATTCCGGAGAAAAATATCAACAGAGAAATGGTCGGAAACCGCAAAAACATTTTCGTTAATACTGAAGGAATACAAAAGAGGGAATAATGATAAACAGTTTTTTTACTTTCTCTTGGCTACCTATATGAATGTATAGGAAGGAAAGAACTTTTTTCATGTCGATTTTAAGAAATCAAGTTTTCAGACCCCCTGAACCCACAGAAACATATTTTTAGCAATTGGTCTGTGTGTGTGTGCACAGAATATCTCAAAAAACGGAACATCGTACGAACTTGAAACTTAAAAAATAGATATCACAAGACAACCCGTCATGAACATTTTCATCAAAATCAGTCAACCGGAAGTAGTAGTTTATTCGTGTAATTTTTCACTTTTTTGCGATTTTCTCAAAAACTGGCCCTACCATTTTTTTAAAAATCGCCTCATTTACTAAATTTTTTATGCTCTACAAGATAAGGTAGGCGCCATGTCTGCTGAAATTCTTGGAGAGGCGGTTTTTACGTAAAAAAATTGTTTTTTTAAAGATTACAGCTTAATATGCAATTTAGCGCAAAAATGTATATAATAAAAGTTGTACAGAATTAAAAGTCCTACAACTTTTAACTCAAACATTTCTTTCTATAACGCTTAGTTTAGCGGTAATTAGCTATTTTTTGATTTTTATAGTTTAGCGTGAAAGAGTGATTTTTCGTATTTTTAAGCCAAACTGAGGTATATTTTCATAGTACGTCTTTCACTTATGATTAAAATGAGGTTATGTTAATTAGTTAGTTTTTTGTTCAAATCTAATTTTTTATTACTAGACCTATGTTAGGCTATATTTTTCATAATTTGCATTACCAAGACAAAGTAGTGTGTGTTTCACACCAGATTTTTTTAAAAAAAGTGATCAAATTTGAGCGAGTACTAGGCGGGGTTGAACGCGTATTAAGCGGAAACATATACACGTGTTTTACCTTATTATTCAAGCGATGATAACCGCGTTTTAAGCAGAAAATAATTTTAGTCGTGAGCGTATCAAACGGATAGGCCTACTACTATACGAGGTGTGGCTATTAAATAACGAGACTGACGTAGTAAAAAATTTAATTTTAATTTTATACATAATCACTTATTGTCACCTTCAATGTACACTCCTTCTCTATCCCTACAACGCTCCATGCGAATTTTCCATTGTTGGAAACCGTGCTGGAAGTCACCTTCTGTCAGCTTCAGGAGACGTACCGCTTTCTCTTTTACAGCTTCCACAGACTCAAATCTTGTTTCTTTTAATGCAGACTTCACCTTAGGGAACATGAAGAAGATAATAACACATGGTGAAATGTGGTTTTTTACTTATGATCGGGAAACGAAGCGCCAATCCATGCACTAGAAGAGCCGAACTTCACCGAGAGCCAGAACAGCTCGAATGAGCAAGTCAAAATTTAAAGCAATGGTGATTGTTTTTTTTTTTATATACATGGGATTGTGTACCTTCACTAGGTTCCTGAAGGTCAAACCATTAATCAATATTATTAAATTGAGGTACTTTCTAAACTACGTCAATAAGTAAGGAAAAAACGCCCCGAAATGTGGATGGACAAATCATGGGTTCTCCACCAAGACAATGCGCCAGCTCATTCCGCGTTATCTGTCAAGAGGTTCTTAGCCGAGTACGGCATCTCAGTGTTAGAACATCCACCTTACTCACCAGATCTTGCACCATGTGACTTCTACCTGTTCCGTAAGGTGAAATCTGCATTAAAAAGGGACAAGATTTGAGTCTATGGAAGCTGTAAAAGAGAAAGCGGCACGTGTCCTGAAGGAGCTGACAGAAAATGACTTTCAGCACTGTTTTCAACAATGGAAAATTCGCATGGAGCGTTGTAGGGATAGAGAAGGAGTGTACATTGAAGGTGACAATTTAGTGATTATGTATAAAATTAAAATTAAACTTTTTACGTCAGTCTCGTTATTTAATAGCCACACCTCGTATATACGTGTT
This sequence comes from Catonia carolina, assembly GCA_035578175.1. Classification (NCBI taxonomy): domain Eukaryota; kingdom Metazoa; phylum Arthropoda; class Insecta; order Hemiptera; family Achilidae; genus Catonia; species Catonia carolina. The sequence continues at coordinate 6,759,284 of JAQMRL010000017.1, read as the reverse complement.
TTATCTTATTAATCAAGCGACTTCATGAAAACCGCTATTCAAACAGAAAATCGTTTTAACCGTGAGCGTATTAAACGGATACTACGATATTTATATACAAAATAGAGTTTTGTAAAAACATTATACTGGGGTCAGCCACAAAAGCATTTAGGCTGCGTCGGTCAGATGGATGTGGTATTTGAGTATGTGTAGAGAGTTCGGTACGACCAACAAACAATCCACGGGGTTGATATAGGCCTATTCGTCCAAACAGTTGGGTCCAAGTCGCTCAATTAGCGTTTTGAATTCGTAATGTAATATGAAACTAATTAACCCGTTACCGAGCATTCCATTCGATTCGTCTCTCTCTCTCTCTCTCTCTCTCTCTTTCACCCTCTACTCAGTCTTTCTCACTCTGACACAATCGGTCTCGCTCCGTTTAGCTACGGTCACCCATCTCTCCACCATCGGTTCGCCAATAATTAAAAATTTATAATTTCCCGGTGCAACAATACCGGTGAAACGAACGAAGCAATTGTATACGCCCAGGAGGTATTACCATAACTACAACATAACCGGGCTATTGCCATCTAACACAAACAATGACGTCACAAATGTAGGCTACGTCTAATATACAAATCATGCGGTGGAACAACGGTCATGAATTTTACGTTTGCTAGCATTACTGACGAGCAACGTCCGAGAATACATTACTCGATGTTACCATACATTCAATTACATTCATATAACCGAGTTTTGTTTTTATCGACCTCATTTAACCAAACTAATTTTACGAATAAAATCTCAATTTCTCTTGTCAATGAAAATCTGCCCAGAGCAGACAGGTGGAGTGTCAAATTATTTACACCCAATCTGTTCGTTGCAGGGCTAAAATAAATAGTTCTGTTTCTTATCAAATGGTCAGCCAATTAAATGACTGAATCATTTAAGGACAGAAGAGGTAGAGGTGTAAAAGACACTAATCAGAGTTATCTCCTCTGAAAGTAATGAATTTCATTATACAGCCAGACCCTGTGGTGAATGAAGTGAAGGTGTCATTTGCAGAGTGGAAAATATGTGCTTTTCAGAGGGCCTGGCATGCTGATAAGTGTACTTTTCCACTCAGTGAGGAAGGCAATTGTAAACCACCTCACTCCTCGTTTTACTTAGTAAAACCTCTGTAGGTTCAAACCAGCCTTTCGGCTGTTGACCTAAACAAACACAACAACAATGAAAATAATGAAAAATATAATCTAACATTTGTAATAAAACATTAAAAAAACCTCAAAAACATAACCTTATTTTAATCATGAGTGAATGATGTAAAATGAAAATCAACCTCGTTTGGCTTTTGTCATATAATTATATTTTAATTGTAAAACTGTTTTTTATGATTTAATAAAGAAACTCTAATATTAAATTTTGTTTACTTATTTTTTCCTTTAAATTTTGTTGTGTGCTCCAGTTTTATCTATCTAACCTAAAACTTCAAAACCTTCGAATTTTTAACTTCTAAAACTTTAAACTTCATCTCTAAACTTTTAAATGTTAAAATTTCAAAAAATTGTGAACCACGCAAACCCTTTGGAGACCGAACTTCACTTTGTGGCAAAAGGTTCTGATCCAATTATGAATTCTGATCCACCTACCCCTCTGATGCGAGGCACGGAAGCGGCGAACCTAACCCCCTTGGCGGCCGAACTTCACCCTATGACAATGGTTCTGATCCGCTCATGTATTCTGATCCACCTACCCCTCTGATGAGAGACACGGAAGCGGCGCGAAGCGCCGCTGGAGTGGCGAGTTTTATTATATACAGTTTTGTCATGAAGTGTATACTAAGGCTTCATTCTTAGAAAAATCGATTATTTACAGATTTTCATGGAAAAAAAACAGAAAATCACTAATTATTGCTAAACAAAGCGTTATACAATAATTAGTCAATGCAATTTGAATTGAACTTTGTTTTTAGTTCGTGCAGGTTTTGTAACTTGGAAGAATACACTAATTCCTTTACAATGCCCCACAGTGAAAAATCACATGACGTTAAACCTGGCGAGCGCGCAGGCCAATAGGTATGTCCACACTCGTGCGCATTCGTTTTCAACTTGCGATGTAGCATGCGCTTAGAGGCATACCACCTTCCCGCACTCGTTTGAAGAGCTTCATCTACAAAAAACCTAACGAATATTTTTGAACAATACACTAAATTAAAACTTGTTCTTTCCTGCGTTGATTGGTTTGACTTAGATTATTTTATTAAGAAACTAGTCGGAGATGCAGAAATTTTCGCATAGAGTACTCAGGTTTTAGCCGGTTTTCCGTTAATGTGGTTTTTAAACGTCCGTTATTCCGTCCAAGCTTTTCATAAAAATCGGCGGTTAAATACATTGAAGATCAGAGGTTTTTCTATATTATTATTATTACAATTTTATGGCCTACAAAGGACCACTTTAGTCATTTTACATTTAAAGTCTTTCCTTCTTTCTTCCTTTTCTTTTCCGCCCAATATTTTTTCATCCTTTCCGAGCGCAATTTTCTTTCCTCCTCTGGAACCACTCTTCCCAATCGTTGCTTGTTCCTTCCCGGGTGTAGTATAACCCGTTCGTCCTTCAATATCTTCAATGCATTTGTCTTGTGTTTTAAAATATTTTTTTAATAATATGTTATTTTAATATCTTTTTTATAATATGAATATTTTAAAAGTTAAATCTCATGTTCCATTTTAACATACCGGCCACTTTTTAAAACAGTGCTTTTTTGACTCCACGTAAAGGTAGGGAAATGAATTTTGGACTGAACCATGCATTTTCACAACAGTATTATTTCAAGCAAAGCGTTTATTTTTTTTAATAAAAACATACTTTAATAATTTAAAATGAGCTACGGAATGAGTTGCAGCAGGAAAAACACAGAAATTTGTTTTCCTAAACGATTATACTCGGAGCGGATACCTCTATAGAGCTCAGTTTCCTCTTAAGAAGTTTAGAGGCTAATAAAATTTTCTATTAACACCACATATCTATTTCTAATTACAAATGCAAAATACAATACATGGCATAATACTGCTGTAAAAATGCATGGTTCAGTCCAAAAATCATTTCCTCCTTTTTACGTGAAGCCAAAATAAACTTGAAAAAAAAATGGCTGGCATTTTATAATGGAACATCAGACACTATTTTAAAATGTTCATATAAAGAAAACTCTGATCTTCAACGTACTTACTCGCCGTTCTTCTATGAAAAGCCTGGACGGAGTAACGGATGTTTACAAACCACATTAACGGAAAACCGGCTAAAATCTGGGTACTCATTTTGCGTAAATTGCTGCATCTCCGACTAATTTCAAAATAAAATAATTTAAGTCAAACTAATCAACGCAGGAAAGAACAGGCTTTAATTTACTGTAGTGTTTAGAAATATTCGTTAGGATTTTTGAGATGAAGCTCTTCAAACGAGTGCGGACATAGCAATTCGATTGCACTACGACCATCAACCACGATTTATCAACTCTGAAATTTAAAAACTCACGGACTTCGATAATGAAATGTGCTTGGTCGCCATCTTGTTGCCAAATGAGCGATTGGACATTGTAAAAAGGATTGTAATAAAGTTCCGGAAATACTACTTAATGAATGTTGAACGTGATGCTGCCGACATTACAATATTACCAACTTATCATAAGGAAATGTCCCATCTCATGAGGAAACCGACATACGGGTCACCCGGTAGAATACGAGGTGTGGATATTAAATAACGAGACTGACTTTGTAAAAAATTTAATTTTAATTTTATACATAATCACTTATTGTCACCTTCAATATACATTCATTCTCTACCTATCCCTTAAACGCTCCATGCAATTTTCCATTGTTGGAAACAGTGCTGGAAGTCATCTTCTGTCAGCTCCTTCAGGATACGTGCCGCTTTCTCTTTTAAAGTTTCCACAGACTCAAATCTTGTCCCTTTTAATGCAGATTTCACCTTAAGAAATAGGTAGAAGTCACATGGTGCAAGATCTGGTGAATAAGGTGGATTTTCTAACACTGAGATGCTGTACTTGGCTCGGAACCTCTGGACAGATAACGCGGAATGAGCTGGCGCATTGTCTTGATGGATAACCCATGATTTGTCCTTCCACATTTTCAGGCGGTTTTTCCTTACTCTTTGACGTACCTCAAGGTAGTAATATTGATTAATTGTTTGACCTTCAGGAACCAAGTGAAGGTACACAATCTCATGGAAGGATATAAAAAAAAACAATCATCATTGCTTTAAATTTTGACTTGCTTATTCGAGCTTTTTTTGGCTTTCGGTGAAATTCGGCTCTTCCAGTGCATGGATTGGCCCTTTGTTTCTGGATCATTAGTAAAAAACCACGTTTCATCACATGTTATTATAGTTTCCAAAAAATTTGGGTAATTTTCAATCGCGTACAAAGTGTCAGTAAAAACATTTTTGAGCGGCACGTGTCCTGAAGGAGCTGAGAGAAGATGACTTCAAGCACTGTTTCCAACAATGGAAAATTCGCATGGAGCGTTTAAGGGATAGAGAAGGAGTGTATATTGCAGATGACAATAAGTGTTTACGTATAAAATTAAAATTAAATTTTTTACAACGTCCGTCTCGTTATTTAATAGCCACACCTCGTATACTGGAATTAGGAAAACGCATAAAATGACAAGTTTACCAACAAAACAACACAGTTTAATTTCCAAAATTGAATAACAAAACGTTTACGGGATATTTGTATTACCCAGAGATTTCTTTCAGCATATATATATATATATACAGGGTGATTCATGAAGTTCTCCCCCCACTTCTACAGCACATTGTACTAGTAAAAATAATGAAAAAATGTTATATAAACAGAGGTCCGAAAACGCTTCGTTAGCGAGTTACAGCTAGCGAAAGTTTCGCCTGGATTTCAGTTCACCAGGTGAAATGAGGTCTTCCTGGAATTGTGGTAAGGTAGATTAAGGGGCAAATTCAATCATTTCTTATGGTTTTTGATCTGATAAATTGAATAAAACAGGTCCCAGATCTGTAAGTTAAATACTTTTTGAGAAAACCAGTGTCAAATGCAAAAAATGGAGTGAAAATCACATTTTTTCATCTTTGGGCAAGAATAACTTTGTTATTTCACCAAGAAACAGTTAAAAATTTTCAATAAAAAATGTAGAAAATTTTATTCTGAACAAACCGGCGTAAATAAAGTACACAGAAAGCGAATAGTTTTTGAGAAAACCAGTGTCAAATGCAAAAAAATGGAGTGAAAAAAACACATTTTTTCATTTTAGTTTTTCCGGTTAATTTTACTTTGTACTCTTATGAATAAAAACTCATGTAATCAAACATCTATTCGCTTTCTGTGTACTTAATTTACACCGGTTTGTTCAGAATAAAATTTTCTACATGTTTTATTGAAAAATTTTAACTGTTTCTTGGTGAAATAACACAGTTATCCTTGCCCAAAGATGAAAAAATAAGTTTTTCACTCCATTTTTTGCATTTGACACTGGTTTTCTTAAAAACTATTTAACTTACAGATCTGGGACCTGTTTTATTCAATTTATCAGATCAAAAACCATAAGAAATGATTGAATTTGCCCCTTAATCTACCTTACCACAATTCCAGGAAGACCTCATTTCACCTGGTGAACTGAAATCCAGGCGAAACTTTCGCTAGCTGTAACTCGCTAACGAAGCGTTTTCGGACCTATGTTTATATAACATTTTTTCATTATTTTTACTAGTACAATGTGCTGTAGAAGTGGGGGGAGAACTTCATGAATCATCCTGTATATATATATATATATATATGAACAACAATCGAGGAAACTGGTGGAATTTCACCACAAAACTACCATACAACACGTTAATCCGAACACAAATGACGAGAACAACGACGACAAACTGCGGTACAAATTCACATCGGTCGGTATTTAACACAGGTCGATAATTTTGGTTTAAATAATAACAACACAAGCGGGAGTAATTGATTCATTACAGAATTATTAGCGTAAGTTGAATGTTTACAGTGTTGCGATTCAATTGAATAATTTAATCATCGGTTTGATTGGTTAGTTTATGGAATAGACCGCAACACCGAACGCAATATGTACTGCAGCCAATATTCCGTTAAACAGACCTCTAGGCTTACGTAAACACAACTGCTAGCCGGCCGCATTGGCGTAGTTGGTAACGTGCTCGCCTCTCATCATCATGCCGGTCTCGGATTCGAATTCCATTCAGGCACGGCATATTTTCATACGTTACAAAAATCATTTTATCTTTCACCGTCTGCATTAGCAATAATTGCAGAAAAGTCGGACGTTAAAGCAAAAAAATTTAGTGTGAAACACTGACACGAATTTCTCTTGCCAATACATATATAAATTAGTAGTATATATAAATTGTATTATTTTCAATGTAGGCTAAGTTTTGTAAATAAAACACAATTATTATTGCTATTAATTAGTTATTTGTTTGTAAAATGACAACGTTTCTGATTAGTTAAGTGAGTCTTGGTAAAGTTTTAAATATTTTGTTGTAAATTTTGTATAGTCTATGTTATTATGCTAAAAAGTTTATTGTAAAGTTATGTATCGTGCCCGCGAATGGAATTAGTAAAAATTTCAATTTAAAAAAAAAATATATTAGTAATAAAACATTAGATATAAAACAAAAAACTAACCTCAAAAGACATAACCTAATTTTAATCATGAATAAAAGACGCAAAATGAAAATCAACCTCAGTTAGGCTTAAAAATACGGAAAATTACTCTTTCACGCTAAACTAGGCTCTGTAGAGAAAAATTCTTATAATAAAAGTTGTAGATCTTTTTATTTCCTATAAATTTGATTATATACACTTGTCGTAAAATGCATACTTAAGCTGAAATCTACAAAATCGATTTTTTTACACATTTTCGTGAAAAAATACAGAAAATCGCTAATTACCGCTAAACTAACCGTTATACAAAAACACGTTTAAACTAAAAGTTGTAGGTTTTAAATTCTCAACATCTTTTATAACATACATTTTTGCGATAAAATGCATATTAAAGCCGCAATCTTAATATAACCTTTTTTACGTTTTTAAGCTTTTAACCTTTTACATTTTTAAGATAACAGCCTCCCCAAAAATTCAGCCGACATGGCACCTACACTATCTCACAGAGCATAAAAAATGTAGTATAAATGAGGTGATTTTTAAAAAAAAAAGTGAAAAATGACAAATAAACTACTACTTCCGGTTGACCGATTTTGATGAAAATGTTCGTGTCGGGTCCGGTAGTAGCATCTAACTTAACTTTCAAGTTTTAAGTTCGTACGATGTTTCGTTCTTGTGTTATTCTGTAAACACACACACACACACACACAAACCAATCGCTAAAATAAATTGGGTTTTTTAAGATTGCAGCTTTAATATGCATTTTAGCGTAAAACTGTATTTAATAAAACTTGTAGACAATTTTAAAAATCTATAACTTTAATTTCGAACATTTTTGTGTGTCCAACGCTTAATTTAGTGGTAATTAGTGATTTTCTGTTTTTTTTCCATGAAAATCTGTAAAAAAAATGAATTTTTTAAGATACCGGCCTTAATATGCATTTCACGACAAAAGTGTATAAAATCAAGTTTATAGAAAATTAAAAGATCTACAACTTTTACTTTAAGCATTTTGCTCCACAGAGGCTAGTTTAGCGTGAAAGCGTGATTTACCGTATCATTAATCCTACCTAAGGTTGGTTTTCATTTTGCATCATTCGCTCATGATTAAAGTCATGTAAATTTAAGTTATATTTTTTGAGGTTAGGTTTTTGTTTATTTTCAAAGTATTATTACAAATGTTAGGTTATATTAATTCATTATTTGAATTGGCAAGAGAAAATCTTGTGAGTGTTCAAACCAGATTTTAATTTTCTGTTTTAAAAGTATAAAATCAATAAATACATTACTGGGTCATTCTGCATAGTGTAGAGATTATAAAAACGGTACAGCTTAAGATTATATAAGAATTGTACAACAAAATAAGGGAACGGATTACCTTAAGTTGTATGTAGTACAAGTTTCAATTACAACCATTTTGATTACTTTACTAGTACACAATTTACGAAGCTGTAATTGAAAACCATATTGTACCTTATGTTGTTTTAATTCAGACAACTTTGCAAAAATTCCCTCGAGAAATAAAACTGTATACAAAGCTGAACAAACCTCATTATTAATTACTAAGCTAATTTAAAATAAACAGTGAAAATAAAATACAAATTAAAATAAACCAAATACAATCCAGAATAAAAATAAAAACAATTGGTGTGAAACACTCACAAAACTTTCTCTTGCCAATGCAAATAACAAACAATATCATCTAACATTAGTAATAAAACATTAGAAATAAACAAAAAACTAACCTCAATAAACATAACCTAATTTTAATCATGAGTAAAAGACGGAAAATTGAAATCAACCAGTTTAGTTTAAAAATACAGAAAATCACTCTTTCACGCTAAACTAGGATCTGTAGAGAAAAATACTCGAAATAAAAGTTGTCGATCTTTTAATTTTCTATAAATTTGATTGTATACATTTATGTCGTAAAATGCATAGATACAAAGGCTGAAATCGTTAAAAAAATCAATTTTTTACACGTTTTCGTGAGAAGTAAAAAAAAAATCGCCAAACCGCTAAACTAAGCGTTACGCAAGACAATTGAAAATAAAAGTTGTAGAATTTTCAATTCTCTAAAACTATCATTATATAATTTTTTGCGCTAAAATGCATATTAAAGCCACAATCTTAACAAAGCTGGTGAGATACACTCACACAACTTTCTATTGCCAATGCATATAATGAACAATTTAATCTAACATTAGTAATAAAACATTAGAAATAAACAAAAAACTAAACTCAATAAACATAACCTAATTTTAATCATGTAATGAAAGACGGAAAATTAAAATCAACCTGTTTCGCTTAAAAATACAGAAAATCACTCTTTCACGCTAAACTAGGATCTGTAGAGAAAAATGCTCGAAATAAAAGTTGTAGATCTTTTAATTTTCTATAAATTTGATTGTATAAATTTATGTCGTAAAATGCATAGATACAAAGGCTGAAATCGTTAAAAAAAATTGATTTTTTTTAAACGTTTTCGTGAGAAATTAAAAAGAAAATCGCTTATTACCGCTAAAACTAAGCGTGATAAAAAAATTAGAAAATATAAGTTGTAGAACTTTCAGTTCTCTACAACTTTTATTATATACATTTTTGCACTAAAATGCATATTAAAGCCGCAATCTTAAAAAAACCATTTGTTTACGATAAAACAGCCGCCTCAAGAATTTCAGCAGACATGTCACCTACCCTATCTTGTAAAGCATACAAAATTTAGTAAACAAGGCGATTTTCAAAAAAAAAGTAAGACCCGTTTTTCAAAAAATCGAAATAAGTATAAAATGACACGAATAAACTACTACTTCCGGTTGACCGATTTTGAAGAAAATGTTCGTGTTGGGTCCTCTAGTAGGACCTAACTTTAATTTCAAGTTCGTACGATGTTTCGTTCTTGAGATAATTTATGTTCACACACTACCAATCGCTAAAAACATGTTTTTTTGGATACAGGTGGCTGAAAACGTGTTGATCCACTGAAACGTCATTTATAAAAATCGAAACGAAAACAATACTTTCCTTCCTATATATTCATATAGGCAAGAGAAAGTAAAAATTGTAGTAGCCGTTTATGAGAAAATCGCCAAAAAGTGAAAAATTGCACGAATAAATTATTGTATTCGGTTGACCGATCATCATCTGTCAAGCATTAGGCCCAATGGCATGTCCCGGCATTCATCTCTTTTTAGGTCTTTCCAGGCCTCCACTCCCTCAAGGTTTATATTTCCATGTTCGCAGAGGAAGTCTGTGAGCTGGTATGCGAAGTAAATGGTTGGACCAGTTCTTATACAGGGTGTCTCACGAGTAACCCGACAAACGTCTGAGGTGGTTTCCTCTCATCAAAATGATGAAAAAAGTTTATATAAACATGGGTCCGGAAACGCTTCGTTAGCGAGTTACGGCTAGCGAAAGATTTCGCCCTGGGTTCAGAACATACGCCTAAATAAAGTCATCCTAGAGGTCTAGGAACCCAATTTTATGAGTAGATTTGATGGTTTCTTATGTATTTCAACCCGAAAAATTTAATAAAATAAGTTCCAGAACTATAAATCTCCAGTAATTTTTGTAATATCCAAAGAAAAACGGACAAATCTGTGCATAAAAATACGTGTTTTTAGGTTTGAAGAACCATAACTGTGTTAAATGGCTAATAAATGTGTAAATTTATTTAGCAAAACTTGTAGAAATTTTAATTCTGAAGAGAATGATGTAAAATAGGCCAATAATAAACAAACACAAAGTAAAAAAAAATTATGTTTAATTAAATCAACACATACGAAAAATAAGACAGAAAATGTAATATCTTTTTAATCAAAGTTCTTCGTAAACACAAAACATTTTTAGCCTATTTCCTGAATCTTTTATTTCAATATCCATACCTTACAAATGGTGTTCAAAATGATTTCCTTGGTCATTTGTGCACAATCTAGCGCGTTAATGAAACTACGTTTCATTAAACGTGATGGTATCAGCCTTTCTGATACCATCTCGGTTGTACTTAAGTAGTTCACACGCGTTTAAAATTCGGTTCAATAATTCTTCTTTGGAATTAACTGGTTCTGCGTATACAAGCTGCTTTAAATGACCCCAAAGGTAATAATCCAAGGGATTTAAATCAGCGGACCTAGGAGGCCAATAAATTGGTCCTCCTCGATCAAGCCATCTGCCCGGAAAACTTATCTGCAAGTGCTCTCTAACATTTTGTGAATAATGTGCCGTTGCGCCATCATGATGGAATATCATTTGATATGTCTTCGTTCAAGTGGTACATCTTCAAGTAGAACTGGCAGTTTATTCTCTAAAAAGTCTTTATACACTAGACCTGTAAGGCGGTTTTCAAAAATAAAGGGGCCAATTAACTGGTCCACAATTATACCACACCATACATTTATAGAAAATCGAATTTGAAAGTTTGACTCTACAACTGCTTTTGGATTTTCAGTTGACCACCGGTGACTATTCTTCAAATTTAGAATTCCGCATCTTGTAAACAACGATTCATCCGTAAATAAAATACAATTTACAATATTTTGATTTTCTAACACCCATCGACAAAATTGTAATCTTAATGCACTGTCACCTGGATGAAGATTTTGAACTTTTTGTAAATGATATGGCGTATTTCACATCATTCTCTTCAGAATTACAATCTCAACAAGTTTTGCTAAATAAATTTACACTTTTATTAGCCATTTAACACAGTTATTATTCTTCAAACCTACAAAAACGTATTTTTTTTTGCACAGATTTGTCCGTTTTTCATTGAATATTACAAAAACCACTGGAGATATAGTTCTGGAACTTATTTTATTCAATTTTTCGGTTTCACTAGTACCCGACAAACTTCTATAGTGGTTTCCTCTCATCAAAATGATGAAAAAAGTTTATATAAACATGGGTCCGGAAACGCTTCGTTAGCGAGTTACGGCTAGCGAAAGATTTCGCCCTGGGTTCAGAACATAACGCCTATATAAAGTCATCCTAGAGGTCTAGGAACCCAACTTTATGAGTAGATTTGATGGTTTCTTATGTATTTCGACCATTCTTTTCAGAATTACAATTTCTACAAGTTTTGCTAAATAAATTTTACACATTTATTAGCCATTTAACACAGTTATTGTTCTTCAAACCTAAAAACACGTATATTTATGCACAGATTTGTCCGTTTTTCATTGGATATTACAAAAACTACTATAGATATGGTTCTGGAACTTATTTCATTCAATTTTTCGGGTCGAAATACATAAAAAAACATCAAATCTACTCATAAATTTGGGTTCCTAAACCTCTAGGATGACTTTATTTAGGCGTATGTTCTGAACCCACGGCGAAATCTTTCGCTAGCCGAAACTCACTAACGAAGCGTTTCCGGACCCATGTTTATGTAAACTTTTTTCATTATTTTGATAAGAGGAAACCACCTTAGAAGTTTGTCCGGTTACTCGTGAGACACCCTGTATATTTTTAATGTTTTCAACAGTGACTGAACATTTAACTCGGCGCGAATAGCTTCGTAACGAACTCTATCTAATCGGGTACAACTTTTGACTCCCAGCAAAAATCTCATTTTAGTAGCCTGGATACGAGATTCATTACTCTGTAATGACACCCATGTTTCACTCCCATGTTATGAGTGTACAGCCATTGCTATATAAAATTTCATTGGGGTGTCCAGTCTTGTTTTCTAATCTATTGTTCAACGAATACAACCGCATACAGCACTAAATTTTGCCAGTTTTTCAATCACATCATCATCTTTGTCATAGGAAATCTTGCATAGGCCTACTAAATTTTTAAATTCTCGAACTTGTTCTATTGTTCGGTTGCCAAATATAATTTTTGAGCGAACCGGTTGACCGATTCTGATGAAAATGTTTCTGTCTGGTCCCCCTATGGTACGTAATTTAAGTTCCAAGTTTCCGTACGATATTTCGTTCGTTTAATATTTTTTCACACACACACACACGCACGCGCGCACACAAGACCAATCCCCAAAACATGGTTTTTTGGTTTAAACGGGCCTGAAAACGTTTATTTCCGGTGAAAATTCTTTCTGTATTCTACAATCGATTAAATTCATACATTAAAGAATTCTTTCCAATATCAGGTAGATTCAGAATATCAATCGCAAATTTTCATACGTTTCCAGTCCGTACTTCAGTTCTAAACAATATTTCTCCACTTTTCTCACATAATTCCATTCGTACATTTCACGAGATGTCTTCTTATATAAAATAAAAAAAGCTTTTACAATACATGATGTTGCACAGACAATATCCTTTGATCTGTAAAGCTTTCAGAGAAAAATGTGTCGACGTTGTTAAACTAATTTTTCTCAGTAATGTTACATTTTGATTTATTTAGACAATTCCTTCTTGAAGGGTGTGTGAATGATATGGAAATGCAGAGCCGACTTTTCGTCGTGATGGAGTCGTTACACGTACCCTCGGCATCACGGGTAATTTCTTAAATTTATGTGGGGGCCTTATAGGGGTTACCCTATACCCTCAACCCAAAAAAACCCTCAACAAAAAATTTTAAATTTTCAGAATACAAAAAATCTTTTAACGGTATCTTGTTTATCGTTCAAAATTACATAAATATGGGTTAACCCGAAAAATTTCGGGTTGCACCTTCCCTCCGTAAGAGTGGGGAAGTATTTTTTATCTCCTAAATAGTGTATCGTAGCGCTCAATCGTTCACCACGGGCAAACTATCGTTTTATTTAGCGTGAAAAATTTAGTACAGATATGTTAATAACAAGAAATATCGATTAGGCAATGTTGTGGTAGTATTTTGAAAATTAGACTGGGTAATACGAAAGGTGGGCACGACTATCCATGTTGCCTGAATGTGACTGTCTACCTAAATTGACAATGCAGTTTTCCAATTCAGGTAGGCAGTCCGACGGGATGTCACATACACAAACTGGCAACATGAATTGTAGCGCCCATCCCCCGCATCACCAAGACTATTTTTCAAAATTTTAAAAATTCTACCACAAAATTTTCCAATCGATATTTCTTGTTAGTAACATATTCGGACTAAATGTTTTACGCTGAATAAAACGATAGTTTGTCAGTGCCAAACGATCTAGCGGTTACCGAGATAGTAAGGGCTCAGAATTTTGTTACTAAATCAAAATTTAAATAACATACAAATTTGAAATTTCGTACACTCTGTCAGAATATAATTGTCTATGTTAAGTTCAAATTTCAAATATTTCGGTCAAAAAGTTATCACGTTACACGCCTCTAAACGCATGAAATTTGTTGCGGTAGCAAAAGAAAACCGGGTCTTTTTGTCTTCCAACCTCGATATGGCAATTTTTAAACAACATTAAAAATATACGACTATTATAGGTCAACGCAGAATAAAATGAGCTAAAATTTTATTTAATAATGTTGAAATTTGACTCATAGTTTTGGAGATGCACGCGTTCAAACTCGGGTATCTATGATTATGAAACCTGTAGTACAGTACTGTAAATTTTTTTTATAGAACGTCTCTGTAAACAACATTTTTTGTTTTATTGTTGCGTGGTGTTATTTAAATTTTCAGGCTATCAAATGATCTGAAAAATTATAATAGCTCTGAAAAGAGTTGTTAAAAACAAAAGCAAAATATAGCAGAACTAACTGTACACTACTCAAAGTAACAACACCCACGTTGGAAAGTCTAAAGCGATGTGTCACTGACAGTGCTTTGGTAAGGGCCTACTTTAGTTCGTTGAACTTGCTCCCCTTAAACCTAAAATAGTGCGAGATGTGGAACGGAAAAAAATTGAGAAAGAAAGAGAGATATGCGTATGGTAGTGCTGCCTTCGGTAGACAGACGCATCGCTTACCGTATTCTCGTTCTTATTAATTTCAATCGGATTCGTTATCAGTAAAAAAGTTAGTGGGCCTGGATTGGGTTTAAAGTGCCGATTTCGACCGCAAATGGCCCAAAATCGGAACTTGAAAAACTAAAATAGTGTCACTCGATTTCTCATCGTGTTCCGTTCTTGAGATATTTTATTCACAAACACACACATAACAATCGCTAAAAACATGTTTTTCGGGTTTAGGGGGTCTGAAAACGTGTAGATCCCGTAAAAAATAGATTTCGAAAAATCGACAAGAAAACAATACTTTCCTTCCTATATCTTACGAGGTGTGGCTATGAAATAACGAGACTGACGTTGTAAAAAGTGTTATTTTAATTTTATACATAATCACTTATTATCACCTTCAATATACACTCCTTCTCTATCCCTACAACGCTCCATGCGAATTTTCCATTGATGGAAACAGTGCTGGAATTCATCTTCTGTCAGCTCCTTCAGGACACGTCCCGTTCAAAAATGTTTTAAATGAAGCTTGCAAATATGTTTGTACTGACACTTTGTACGCGATTGAAAATGACCCAAATTGCACTGTTTCCAACAATGGAAAATTTGAATGGAGCGTTGTAGGGATAGAGAAGGAGTGTATATTGAAGGTGATAATAAGTGATTATGTATAAAATTAAAATAAAATTTTTTACAACGTTAGTTTCATTATTTAATAGCCACATCTCGTATATTCATATGGGCAAGAGAAAGTAAAAATAAATTCTATAAATTTGGGAGAAAGTAAAAAATAAATCCCTACAATAATGGGAATAAAAGTAACAACAACAATATGGACAGTACACAAACATGAAGAGTAATGTGAAAGAGAAGAAAGAATCCGGAAGAAGAATGTAAAAAAGGCAGTTTTCTTTTTCATTCGTTTTTCTTAACTTTTGTTGAGGAATAAAAGAAGAAGGGGAGGATAATAATGTGAAAAAAGAAGGAATAATTACTATCCAAATGCATTCAATTCTTTTCTTTCCATTCATGTGTTCGTTTGTTTCCAGTTTGAAGGGAGAAGAGAAAAGAAGGTCGATCGAAACCAAGACATAGCCCGAGGAAATCCGACCGGGACTTTTCTGTCACTCTTCAACTCACAGCAGTTTCCTCTTTCACATTGTGTAGTCTCTCTCTCTCTCTCTCTCTCTCTACTACTAAACAAACCATAATGTTGCATAAATGTAACTATCTCATCAACTTTCTTCCTGCTTCCTTTTTTCTCCTTTCTTTTCTAGTTCTTTGTGAAACAAAATTACATCACTGTTTACATTTTCATTCCATACACACACACACAACATCCAAAATTAGTGTTTTGCAGACAACTGCGGATTAAAAATCTGGTGTGAAACACTTCCACGACTTTTTCTTGCCAATGGAAAAATTAACAAAATAATTAACATCAGTAATAAAACATTATAAATAAACAAAAAAAAAATAACCTCAATAAACATAACCTAATTTTAATCACGACTGAATGTAGCAAACTGAAAATCAACCTCAGTTTGGGTTAAAATACGAAAAATTTTCTCTGAAGAGAAAAATGTCCGAAATAAAAGTTGTAGATCTTTTAACTTCCTATAAATTTAATTATATATAGGCTACTTCTGTCGTAAAATGCATGCTAAGGCTGAAATCTTAAAAAAAATCGATTTATACAAGTTTTTGTGAGAAAAAAAGAAAAAATCGCTAATTACCGCTAAACGAAGCGTTATACGAAAAAATGTTTGAACTAAAGGTTGTAGGATTTTATTAAATTCTCTATAACTATTAATATAGGCTATACAGTTTTTCGCTAAAATGCATATTAAAGCCGCAACCTTAAAAAAAATCATTTTTTTTTACCAGAAAACAACCTCCCCAAGAATTTCAGCAGACATACCGCCTACACTATTTTGTACAGCATAGAAAATGTAGGAAATGAGGCTATTTTAAAAAAATTGTAGAAGTCGTTTTTGAAAAAATTGAAAAAAGTGATAAATTACACCCATAAACTACTACTTCTGGTTGACCGATGTTGATGAAAATGTTCGTGTCTGGTCCTCTAGTGCTATCTAACTTAAGTTTCAAGTTCGTACGATGTTCCGTTCTAGAGATATTCTGTTCACACAAACAAACAAACAAACACACACACACGCACACACACAGACCAATCACTAAAAACATATTTTTGGGTTCGGGGGGGTTTGAAAACGTGTAATACCAAAAAAAACTCGATTTCGAAAACTCGACATGCAAACAATACTTTCCTTCTTATATATTCATATTGGCACGAGAAAATAAAAATTACACGAATAAGCTTCCGGTTGACCGAGTTTGATGAAAATGTTCATGTCGGTTCCTCTAGTAGTAGCTAACTTTAAGTTTCAAGTTTCAATTTTGTACGATGTTCCGTTCTTGATCAATTTTAACACAAACACACACACGCCAATCGCTAAAAAACATGTTTTTTTTGGGTTCAGGGGGTCTGAAAGTGTGTATCTGATGAAAATTGAATTTCAAAAATCGACATGAAAACAATACTTTCTTCCTAAGTATTCATATTCTCGTACAGGCAAGAGAAAGTAAAAATTAATATATGAAATAAAAAATAAACTAGCAACCTGAAATTGATTCAATTCTATTTACATGAATGTTATAAAGGACCAAGAAGAACGTTCAAAGAACTCGTAACTTACTGAAGTACTTGCCACAGACGACAAATATAAGAATCACCATGTATTTCAAATACAGGATACATAAAGGTTGCTGTAAATACAGTAGAAAGCGGTAACATATTTCAGCTTTTAAATTACTTTGCAGCCGTTTTAGAGGGTTACTCAATTAATAATAAGCGCTCGTATTTAATTAACACACATTTTATAATATATAAATTGCAGAGACGGGAGGGTGTTGTATTAATTAAATAAATTGGGGTATTCCCTCAACTCATTACTGAAATTATTCCTCGGTAGGTAGGGAGAGGGTGGAAATAGATGACGTTGTATGGTAATATATACTTAGGGGTTCTTAACACAGCAGGGCAGCATATTTACAGATTAAATTACAAAACCGTAGAAGAAAATTATCTCGAGTCATTTGAATCACAAAATATTAATCGATAAAGAAACATAACTTTCCTCAAAAACAATTCAAAATTTACAATTAACCCTACGATGTGTGGCTATTAAATAACGAGACTGACCTCGTAAAAAATTTTATTTTTATTTTATACATAATCACTTCTGCCCATAACAGACAGGTGGAGTGTCAAATTATTTACACTCGATCTGTTAGTTGCAGGGCTAAAATAAATAGTTCTGTTTCTTATCACATGGTCAGCCAATTAAATGACTGAACCATTTAAGAACAGAAGAGGTAGAGGTGTAAAAGACACTAATCAGAGTTATCTTATCTGAAAGTAATGAATTTCATTATACAGCCAGACCCTGTGGTGAATGAAGTGAAGGTGTCATTTGCAGAGTGGAAAATATGTGCTTCTCAGAGGGCTCGGCATGCTGATAAGCGTACTTTTCCACTCAGTGAGGAAGGCAATGGTAAACCACCTCACTCCTCGTTTTACTTAGTAAAACCTCTAGAGGTTCAAACCAGCCTTTTGGCTGATGACCTAAACAACATAATCACTTATCATCACCTTCAATACACACTCCTTTTCTATCCCTACGATGCTCCATGCGAATTTTCCATTGTTTAAAACAGTGCTGGAAGTCATCTTCTATCACCTCCTTCAGGACACGTGCCGTTTTTTTTTTTACAACTTCCACAGACTCAAATCTTGTCCCTTTTCATGCAGATTTCACCTAAGGGAGAAGCCAATAACATGTGATGAAACGTGGTTTTTTACTTATGATCCGGAAACGAAGCGCCAATCCATGCACTGGAAAAGCCGAACTTCACCGAGAGCCAAAAAAGCTCAAATAAGCAAGTCAAAATTTAAAGCAATGATGATTGTTTGTTTTTTATATCCATGGGATTGTGTACTTTCACTGGGTTCCTGAAGGTCAAACAATTAATCAATATTACTACCTTGAGGTACTTTCTAAACTACGTCAAAGAGTAAGGAAAAAACGCCCCGAAATGTGGAAGGACAAATCATGGGTTCTCCACCAAGACAATGGGCCCGCTCATTCCGCGTAATCTGTACAAGAGGTTCCTAGCCAAGTACAGCATCTCAGTGTTAGAACATCCACCTTATTCACCAGATCTTGCACCACGTGACTTCTACCTGTTCTCTAAGGTGAAATCTGCATTAAAAGGGACAAGATTTGAGTCTGTGGAAGCTGATAAGAGAAATCAGCACGTGTCCTGAAGGAGCTGATAAAAGATGACGTCCAGCACTGTTTCCAACAATGGAAAATTCGCATAGAGCGTTGTAAAAAATAGAAAAGGAGTGTGTATTGAAGGTGACAATAAGTGATTATGTATAGGCTAAAATAAAATAAAATTTTTTACAACGTCAGTCTCGTTATTTAATAGCCACAACTCGTATTATTGGAAATTAATTATCATAAAGTTTTTTACTTTCTCTTGCCTATTTAATTACATAGGAAGAAAAGTATTATTTTCATGCCGTTGTTCGAAATTGAGTTTTCACCGGAC
The DNA here is from genome assembly GCA_035578175.1 of Catonia carolina. Taxonomy (NCBI): domain Eukaryota; kingdom Metazoa; phylum Arthropoda; class Insecta; order Hemiptera; family Achilidae; genus Catonia; species Catonia carolina. Next base: position 6,740,155 of record JAQMRL010000017.1, on the reverse strand, counting down.
ATACACGTTTTCAGACCCCCTGAACCCAAAAAACATGCTTTTAGCGACTGGTGTATATGTGTGTGTGTGTGTGTGTGTGAGAGAAATATCTCAAGAACGGAAAATCGTACAAAGTTGATACTGGGAACTTAAGTTAGGCGCCACTAGAGGCCCCGACACGAACATTTTTATCAAAATCGGTCAACCGGATGCAGTGGTTAATTTATAATTTTTCACTTTTTAACGATTTTCTTACAAAAAGCTCTACGATTTTTTAAAATCTTCTTAATTACTGTATTTTTTATACTCAATACGAGGGTAGGTACCGTGTCTGCTGAGATTCTTGGGGACGCTGTTCTATCGTACAAAAAAACGGGTTTTTAAGATTGCGGCTTTAATATGCATTTTAGCGCAAAAATGTATGTAATAAAAGTTGTAGACAATTTATAAATCTACAACTTTAATTTAAAACATTTTTTCGTATAACGCTTAGTTCAGCGGTAATTAGTGATTTTCTGTCTTTTTTTCATAAAAATCAGTGAAGAAAATCGATTTTACAAGATTTCAGCCTTAGTATGCATTTCACGAAAAAATGTAGCTTACATAATTAGCTAAATTTATTGGAAATTAAAAGATCTACAACTTTTATTTAGAGTATTTTTCTCTACTGATCCTAGTTTAGCGTGAAAGAGTGATTTTCCATATTATTAAGCCAAACTGATTTTCATTTTGCATCATTTACTTATGGGTAAAATAAGGTTACGTTATAGGGCTAATTGTTCATTATATGCATTGACAAGAGAAAGTCGTGTGAAAGCTACACACCAGATTTTTTGATACGTGGATGTAATGGAATATTAAAATACACGTTGATTTTTTTTTAAGAACCTTATATTTTCTCATTTTATGCTACCGAATTTGGTAGAAGGTGAAACCGAGGAAAAAAATACACCTGAAAAATGCAAAAGATTTTTTATACAAGAAAAAATAAAGCGAACCATTCATTATGCACAATGATACTTTACGGGGAGAAAGACAAAAAAAAGAATGGAACACTGTGAATTGTTTCAATTTCTGTGCATGGACTGTATACAGTCCCGAATCTTTTGTAAGTAGTGCAAGTACCGCGTTGTAAAATAAACGTTATCATTTCATTAATTGAAACGAAGAGAGCACAAAAGATAACATACTGTTCTGTGCCCGCAACAGAATGAGAAACAACTACGGTGAATAAGCAACGAGAAACAGGAGGGCAACGTGAAATGAAATGTTATTTTACGCCTCCCGGTTCGTTATATTTTCCACCAATGAGTAGCGAGTAGTCAAGCACTTTCAACACAATCGACCGACAGAATAGTTAACCGAATGTACACATTCTAATTACAAGCTGTGTACAAATGTACAACATAAACCATCAGAGATCCCCACATAATAGTACTATTCGTTTGGAATAACTCGACGCTCGAGCGGATGCCAAGCACTTTCAACACAATCGGCCGACAGACATTCTAATTACAAGCTGTGTACAAATGTACAACATAAACCATCAGAGATCCTCACATAATAGTACTACTCGTTTGGAATAACACGACGCTCGAGCGGATGTTTACGTTAAATAAATTCGTAAAACAGCACTAAAGCCTTATGCCCGCCTTCCACTGCAAAAGGGTAATGAGCATAAAATAGCTGAGTGAAACGGAGTAAAATAGTTGTGTCCTTCCACTAAGAAAGATTTTTACAGAAAAGAGGTATTTGGCTTCCACCGCCAGCGGGTTCGAAACTGGGTAGCGGAGTGAGCTAGGCGAGAAATGAGATGGATGGGGTGGGGTTGATGCTTCCATTACCAGAGCGGACTGTGCGGGCAGCCAGTTTATCTTCACTATCACGCCGACAACATATCTGTACTTTAAGCAATCCGACTCATAATTTTAAAGATGAAAACTCGGCTGTCTATGATTATGAAACCGATAGTAGTGTCTTTTACACTTCTACCTACCTCATTTGATCTTAAATGTTTCAATCATATTCATTGCCTGATCATGAACGAGAAAAAAAAGAACTGTTTTTTTAACATAGAACTAGCAGTGCTTATCAGCATTCCAGGCCCTCTGAAAAGCATTTAAATTCCTCCCTGTAAATGACACATTCACTTCATTCACCAAAGGGTCTGGCTGTATAATGTTGAAATTCATTACTCGCAAAGGAGAAAACTTTGAATACTGTCTTTTACACCTCTACCTCTCCGTTCTTAAATGCTTATGTCATATTTGGCTGACCATGTAAAAAGAAACATAACTACTTTTTGTAGCTCTAGAACTAGCAGTAGAGTGCAAAAAATTTAAAACTCTACCTGCCTGTTAAGGGCAAATGTTAAGCTGTGAAATGTTAAATATAAGATTCGGTTGTTTTAATGGAAAAATCCAACAATTCGTAAATATATTATAAGAGATACATCCAGATTAAAATAAAAATAAATAACGGACAGAAAAATTAGACAGGGTAGATTTTAAAGTTTACAACAAGAATGAAACTGAAGAATAAAATAAGACTAAGTAATGACAAAGCCATTAGGATTACGCGCTTGCCGCGTTCTCTGCAACGAAGTGTACTTCTACGGTAAGTACAGTATTAAGAAAAAAAGTCGGCCAAAAGAAAATATAAAATAATCTCTGTAAGAACGGCTAAAACCTGTCTTTAAAAATTAATAACTAACAAGCGTATACCTATGACGTCAAACAAACAAAATCGATTCCCGGTTAGCGATTTTGAAAACTTTTTTTACCGTTCTCTGTCGCTTATTTTACTTTCTCTTCTCTTAAGATATTGTTTAGGTCATCAGTCGACAGGCTGGTTTGAACCTCTAGAGGCTTTACCATTGCCTTTCTCACTGAGTATGCTTATCAGCACGCCAGGTCCTCCGAAAATAATCTACTTTCCACCTAGCAAATGGTACTATCACCGTCGCCCCCTTTGATTAAGTACTGAGCTGCCGGCTATCAAAGCTTCCGACGTAGCGACAGAAGGAGCCGCCAAAAGTTCCGAGAGAGGTGGTAGGCTTTTGGCGGCGTACCGACAGAGGCCTTTGTCATCAAGGCCGAGCCAGTAACCGCCCTCTACCACAGCGCTCTCAGCAACTATATAAAGTGCGCTACACTCAACAGAGAAATTCAATTCCAATCCAGACAGCAGACAAGACATCCACCATCCGCACACGGCTACCAGACTCCAGCTAAGACTCATAGACCACCCCGCAAGAGAGAAGATGATGCTTCCGCTCGCCGACCCGTCACCGTAAGCCGTCGACCGGACCGTCATCGCCCGCTGACCCGAGCGATGCCCACAGCGGTCCCTCTACCGAGCCTTACGCCCACCGGACCCGACAGAGCAGCCATCGACGCAGTATTGCGAGGGAAAAAGATGACATCTCCGCTGGACGACGACACGCCATGTCGCCCAGCTCCTCGACCGCCACGACGACTACGACAGACGCTTCCCATCAAGACGACCACCGCTGACACGGCCTTTTTCAGGGCCACCAAAATATTAAAAATGTTAACTCGCCACTTAACTTCACCATTCGGTGACAGTACTTTCACTGCATTCACCTCAGGGTCTGGCTGTATAATGAACTTCATTACTCTCTGACTAATGTCAGCGTCAAAAATTATATAAACCTCAGTTTAAATAAGGTTATGTTTTTTGAGGTTAGTTTTTTGTTTTATTTTTAATGTTTTATTACTAATTATTTGCATTGGCAAGAGAAAGTTTTGTGCGTGTTTCACACCAAATTTTTTTGGTTTTATTTTGAAATAAACATTAAACGTAACGATTCGTATATAATGAACTTTGAAAGTAGAGCATAATAAAGTTTTAAACAGTAGTATCATCTGAAAGTTTAGAAAAATATTTGTTGAAAAATTATTTTCAAATAACTAGTTTCAGCATACCTTACTGTCAGATTGAAATTTCGGTAATGTATTTATTCTATTTTCCGAAGGTTTTTTACTTTCTCTTGCCTATATGAATATATAGGAAGGAAAGTATTGTTTTCATGTCGATTTTAAGAAATCGAGTTTTCACCGGATCTATACGTTTTCAGACCCCCTGAACCCAAAAAACATGTTTTTAGCGATTGGTCTGTGTGTGTGTGTCTGTGTGTGTGCGAACAGAATATCTCAAGAACGGAACATCGTACGAACTTGAAACTTAAGTTACGTACCACTACCGGACTCGACACGAACATTTTCATCAAAATCGGTCAACCGGAAGTGGTAGTTTATTCGTGTAATTTTTCACTGTTTTGCGATTTTCTCAAAAACTGGCCCTACGATTTTTTTAAAAATCGCCTGGTTTACTCAATTTTTTATTCTCTACAAGATAGGGTAGGCGTCATGTTTGCTGAAATTCTGGGTGAGGCTGTTTTCACGTAAAAACGTTGTTTTTTTAAGATTACAGCTTTAATATGCATTTTAGCGCCAAACTTTATATAATAAAAGTTATAGAGAATTGAAAATTCTACAACTTTTATTTCAAACAATTTTTTGTATAACGCTTAGTTTAGCGGTAATTTGCGATTTTCTGTTTTTTTCTCACGAAAATGTGTGAAAAATTGATTTTTTTAAGATTTCGGCCTTAGTATGCATTTTACGACAAATGTGTATATAATTTAATTTATAGAAAATTAAAAGATCTACAACTTTTATTTAAAGCATTTTCCTCTACAGAGCCTAGTGTAGAGAGAAAGAGTGATTCTCCGTATTTCTAAGCCAAACTGAGGTTGATTTTCATTTTGCATCATTCACTCATGATTAAAATAAGGTTATGTTTTTGAGGTTAGTTTTTTGTTTATTTCTAATATTTTATTAATAATGTTAGGTTTATTGTTAATTATTTGCATTGGCAAGAGAAAGTTGTGTGAGTGTTTCACACCAGATTTTTGTTATTCTGATGCCAGGTGACAAGATTTGCGGTTTAGAGCCAATTGTTAACGATTTGGTGACAATTTGGAAATTCTTTGCCGGTCTAGGAAATGTTATATGGAGCTATTACAGGTGCTGTAGGGTTAAGGTGTCATCTGCAGAGTGGAAAATATGTGCTTTTCAGAAGGCCCGGCATGCTGATAAGCATTTTTTCCATTTATTGAGGAAGGCAATGGTAAACCACCTTACTTCTCGTTTTACTTAGTAAAACCTCTACACGTTCAAACCAGCTTTTCGGCTGATGACATTAAACAACACAGGCAAAACAAAGTAAAAATAATTCAAAAATATTGTTTCCATCGTGTTTTAAAATTCTATGATATAAAATTACATTTTTAAAAATCTTTAATCATTATTCATGGAGAAGTAAAGTGAAAATATGATCAAATTTTATTTTTCCATATTTTTCACTTGAATCAGTTGGATAACTCTCTAAAGAGGACAACATAAGTGGATTTATACGTACCTGCGTATGAATAAAATGAATTTAAAACTAGGGTAGGAATATTTTGATGGTAGAGTGAGCAGGGGTTTGAAAACAGAGGTGTTGGGTTTGATTTGTGTGTGTATATGTGTGTGTGTGTGTGTGTGTGTGTTCACAAACACACTATAATAGATTTAGGATATGTATATTTATTAGTCACATGGGTCTATCTTTATTATCCCGTTTCAAACATCTGGGGTCTTTTATTTATATTCAGCCATATTCTGTTCAATCTATTTACTTTATTCTCTGATATCCAACACACAAAATATCTATTCCAAGCTCACACATTTCTGGTTACATACGTATTTCATTAATTTGGTACATGCCGAATCTAAACATTACTGATACTCTGAGAAAATATGTGACACAACACTGAAGACAGAGTAGGAATTTTCAAATCGGTTTTGTGAAGGTATATGAAAATTTTTTTCTTTAATTTCAACTGAATCAGTCATTTCAGAAAGTCAAAATTGTACTTTTTTTACTTTCTCTTCCATAAATGAATGTATATATATAAATGAATATATATAAAGGAAAGTATTGTTTTCATGCCGATTATCCGAAACCGAGGTTTCCCGGATCTACATGTTTTCAGACCCCCCGAACCATAAAAACATGTTTTTAGCGATTGGTCTGTGTGTCTGTGTGTCTGTGTGAACAGAATATCTCAAGAACGGAACATCGTACGAACTTAAGACGCGAAATTTAAGTTAGATACTACTACCAGACCGGACACAAAGATTTTCATCAAAATCGGTTAACCGAAAGTGGTAGTTTATTCGCGTCATTTTCCACTTTTTTGCGATTTTTTCATAAACGGCTCCTATGATGTTTTTAAAAATTGCCAAATTTACTAATTTTTTAATGTTCTACAAAATAGGGTAGGCGCCATTCAGCTAATAGGGTAGGCGCAATAGGTCAGCTAACATTCTTGGCAATGTTGTTTTCTCGTAAAAAAAAGGTTTTTTAAAGATTTTTACTTTAATATGCATTTTATCGCAAAAAATGTATACAATAAAAGTTGTAGGAAAATTTAAAATCCTATAAATTTCAGTTCAAATATTTTTGTATAACGCTTAGTTTAGTGGTAATAGCGATTTTCTATTTTTTCTCACGAAAACGTGTAACAAAATCGATTTTTTAAAAGTTTCAGCCTTAGTATGCAAACAAAAGAGTATAGGCCTACAACAAAATTTATAGGAAATTAAAAGATCGACAACTTTTATTTAACATTTTTCTCTACAGAGCCTAATTTAGCGTGAAAGAGTGATTTATTCGTATTTTAAGCGAAACTGAGGTTGATTTTCATTTTGCGTTATTCACTCATGATTGAAATGAAGTTATGTTTCTTGAGGTTAGTTTTTTGTCTATTAGTAATGTTAGGTTATTTTGTTCAATATTTACATTGGCAAGAGAAAGTCGTGTGTGTTTCACACCAGATTTTTCTTTTTCTTTAGTGCATTTTAGAACTAACTGAATGTAAATACACCATCCCTACAAAAATCAGATAAGTCTGGCTTTCTTAGTAATATAACACTAAGAAGAGGCATATTATTAAGGATATAACATCCCTCTTTACTAGAATTTCTGGTGTGAAACACTCACACGACTTTCTCTTGCCACTAAAAATAATGAACAATAATTAGTAAAAATCTGGTGTGAAACACTCACACAACTTTCTCTTGCCAATGCAAATAATTAATAATAAACCTAACATTATTAATAAAATATTAGAAATAATCAAAAACATAACCTTATTTTAATCATGAGTGAATGACGCAAAATCACAATCGAACTCAGTTTGGCTTAAAAATACGGAAAATCACGCTTTCACGCTAAACTAGGCTCTGTAGAGAAAAATGCTCTAAACAAAAGTTGTAGATCTTTTAATTTTCTATAAATTTAATTATATACACTTTTGTCGTAAAATGCATACTAAGACCGAAATGTTAAAAAAATCGATTTTTCTTACGTTTTCGTGAGAAAAAAAACAGAAAATCGCTAATTACCGCTAAACTAAGCGTTATACAAAAAATTGTTTGAAATAAAAGTTGTAGAATTTTACATTCTCTACAACTTTTATTATATAACGTTTTGCGCTAAAATGCATATTAAAGCCGCATATTAAAGCATATTAAAGCCTTAAAAAGAAAATGTTTTTACGTAAAAACAGCCTCACCGAGAATTTCAGCAAACATGGCGCCTACCCTATATTGTAGAGCATAAAAAATATAGTAAACAAGGCGATTTTAAAAAAAATCGTAGGACTAGTTTTTGAGAAAATCGCAAAAAAGTGAAAAATTATACGAATAAACTACTACTTCCGGTTGACCGATTTTGATGAAAATGTTCGTGTCGGGTCCGGTAGTGATATGTAACTTAAGTTTCAAGTTTCAAGTTCGTACGATGTTCCGTTCTTGAGATATTCTGTTCACACACACACACACACACACACAAACACACACACACAGACCAATCGCTAAAAACATGTTTTTTGGGTTCAGGGGGTCTGAAAACGTATAGATCCTGTGAAAACTCGATTTCGAAAAATCGACATGAAAACAATAGCCTACTTTCCTTCCTATATATTCATATAGGCAAGAGAAAGTAAAAATAATGAACCTAACATTAGTAACACTAGAATCTTGGTTTCAACGATGGCGTATTCAGATAAATGCTGCAAAAACTGTACAGACTACTTTTACCTTACGACGCCAGGACTGCCCTCCGATTGTCTTACGGGGAGCAGACCATTTTCAGGTATCCCTATAACTGCAATACTAACTTGGTAGATTTTTTGTAGGAACCATTTAAGCTACAAAGCTGAGCTTTAGGACATCTTTAGGGCAGTACCTTTTTACAAATTTGTACCAGAGCTTTTTTATTTATCTTTATCCAATCTAAAAATGATTTTTATTCTCAAAAAATGTTCAAATGTAGCCCACATTTATTTATGTAAAGACAACCAAAAAAATAAAAACTCCAAAATGTTTTAAATACCTCTGGAGTAAATACACACCTTAGTACTAAAATGTAGTGTGTGAAATTGCACACGGCCTAGGTGGGATGGTTCCTAAAATAAGTGTACCTAAAGTCAAAAATTGCCCAGAGCAGACAGGTGGAGTGTCAAATTATTTACACTCAATCTGTTTGTTGCAGGGCTAAAATAAATAGTTCTGTTTCTTATCACATGGTCAGCCAATTAAATGACTGAATCATTTAAGAACAGAAGAGGTAGAGGTGTAAAAGACGCTAATCAGAGTTATCTCCTCTGAAAGTAATGAATTTCATTGTACAGCCAGACCCTGTGGTGAATGAAGTGAAGGTGTCATTTGCAGAGTGGAAAATATGTGCTTTTCAGAGGGCCCGGCATGCTGATAAGCGTACTTTTCCACTCAGTGAGGAAGGCAACGGTAAACCACCTCACTCCTCGATTTACTTAGTAAAACCTCTACAGGTTCAAACCAGCCTTTCGGCTGTTGGCCTAAACAACAACAAAGTCAAAAAATACAATATGCGGAAAATGCGGATGTAGTAAAAGCATAATACCATAACAGAAACACCTATTGCCAATTGGAATTAACTTCCAAACAAAAACACACCAATATATATCTTGCTTTACAGCTGATTCCTATACATTCTAGAAATTATTGTTTTTATGTGAATGCGATCTCCGTAATGTTAGAGCAGTAACATGATTATATTAATCCCAATTTACAAGAATAAAAAACGTGAAAAAATATCGAAATAAACATTACGTACCCCATCAACATAAAAACATAATTTTTCTCAACAGAAAAAGCAACGAATGACGTGTTACATATCAATTTAAATAGCGGAAAACGATCTATCAATACATGGTAAAATTGAAAAATCAATATTTTTTTTATTAAAATCAGTCTGCTCTCCTTAAACGGCCATCCTCTTCCCCAGTCTCAAAAAGAACGCTATCTCGGTATATACATGGATAGACGGCTCACGTGGAACACTCATGTAGATATTAAACGGAGAACTTTAGACGACAGACGAAAACGATTTTACTTTACACTTTCTAAATGCTCTAAATTACCACGGCATTTTAAACTTCTTATTTATAAAGCTTATCTCCGGCCTGTTTGGATGTATGCTTGCCAAATCTATGGAACTGCTAAGGCATCAGTAATTTCAAAAATCCAGCGATTTCAGTCAAAACTCTTACGACAAATTACAAATGCTCCCTTTTACGTTACCAATGACTGTTTGCACAATGACCTCAAAATTCCGTACGTGAACGACTTATTTCGTAACACAAGATTCCGTATGAAATTATCACATCATAGCAACGAACTTGTACGCAACCTATACCTACCATACCTTCCCGGGAATCCCCGCAGACGTCTACACCGACGATGGAGTAGGGACATCATTTTGTAATAAATAACTTCCGATAGTATACACGATTATCTAATCCGTTAACAGGACGTTTCCAGCCCACTGTTGAGTGGTGATCTCTTTTAAGTCTTAAAGCGCATTTTATTCAATTTCTTAATCACCTCATTCACTCGTTATCATGTACAGTTGTGAATTTTCCTAATAAAGTCAAAAAAAACATTAGTAACAAAACAATAAAAAAACAAAAAACTAACCTCAAAAAAACAATCTAAATTAATCATTAGTGAATGATGCAAAATGAAAACCAACCTCAGTTTGGCTTAATAATACGGAAATCATTCTTTCACGCTAAACTAGGCTCTGTAGAGAAAAATCCTTAAAATAAAAGTTGTAGATCTTTTAATTTCCTAAAAATTTGATTATAAACACCTTTGTCGTTCAATGCATACTAAGGCCGAAATCTTAAAAATTCTATTTTGTTACAGATTATCATGAAAAAAAATCAAAACACAAAATCACAAATTACCGCTAAACTAAGCGTTATACAAAAAAATGTGTAACGTGCTAGTTGTAATACGTTACTGAGGGTTTTTGGTTTCATATCTGGCGCTGCATTTTGTTTGTGTTAATGCTTAACTTTGTTCACTGTAAGCTGTCGCTATCTGGCGTTTTTCTGTTTATCTATTCTGGCCTGATTTGAATTAATATTTTTCTGTCGACTAATTGTACTATTTTCCTGGTTTAAACGTGCACTCTTGTTTGTGAAGCGATATGGTACGGTAGTCGTCTATGACATTTAAAATGTTGCCGATTTGCAAATTTCTTTCTTTTACTTAAAGAATGTTTTTTATACTTTAATGTTGTATTATGATGGTTACTGAAGTTTAATTGCATTATCTACTGTTTTAAATTATGTTTATCTTTTGTTTTTCTTCAAACTTATTATGATACGTAATTATTTTAAGTCTTTTCCGGGTCGGCGTTTAATTATGGTTCAAGTTTTTGGCTTCGTAGCCCCAAATTTATTTTGGGTAAGTTCTCTTTTGTTTTGCTGTCGAATATTTCTGGAGATTGCACTTGTCAATTCTGTTTAACTGTAAATTTTAAATTTTGAATCGAGTTATTTTGGTTTTGGCCTTGTTCGATTCTTGCCTTGTTTTTTTTTGTCTGATTGTTTGCCTACACCTTTTAACCTTGTGTGGGTTTTCCGTTAAGGTGTAGGGCAATTTAATCTTTTGTACTTACCTTTTTTTTTTACCTTTGACCTATGTTGACCGCAATCTGTAGAAGTATTCTTTGGTCTTTTTCTTTCTTTTGATTTGGTTCATTTTGTTACTTTTCTTTTCGAAGTATTACCTTTTTCGCTTTTAACGTTAGTCGGTTTTTGTCCAGGGTTCGACTCTGGGGTTCTATTCTGTGAGATTCTGCTTTGGGAACGTTTCCGTTATGGAAGATCCTACTGTATGAGAAGCCTACTCTAGTTTTGGATAACTGTTTCGGATAGTCGAGGATAGCAGTGCCATTCTGCTTGTTTGGAGCCACCTGGGTTTGATTCTCGACGTTTTCTGTTCTATAATTTTGTTTCTGCAATCTGGTATGTGTCATTAAATATTTTATAAAATGTGTTTTTCGGGCTATCAACGATTTCTACTTGACTGCGTCTATGCAGGTCAGGTAGGGCTTCCTGTACTGTGCATGTCGCGAAATGAAAATGGTCAACGAATGAACATGTTTAAAATTTAAATTAATTTTTTTTAATATTAAAAAAACCGTTAACAAGTTTTCTTTCTCATAAGTAATTTCATTAATCTAGAATCTTGTTTTTTTTATATATAAAATCGTTTTTACAAAATATTGTTTTTCTTATAAAATTTTTTAATAATTTAAAAGGCTACCATGGTATGCACATATAAATAAATATAATATTAAAATAAAAATTTGATGCTATGCTACTACAGGACAATGAACTAATTCTATTTTTTAAAAAAAAAATAATTTTTTTTTACCTTTAAATTTTCTGTATCTATGAATTTTCAGTATAAATAGTATCAGTTTTAAGTGAGCTTAAAGCGATAGCTATTAAAATTTAGTTATTCATTGAACATTGTATTTTATATTTAATCTTTTTATTTTTTTTTTAAATAATTTTTGCCTGAAGATAATCCATTTAGGTATTTTGTTTGTCTCAAATTTAATTATGTCTATATAATAATTTTACTGTATTTCCAAACTTCTTGGATTCATTGTGTAATTTTTTTTGAATTTTGTGTTTTTCTTAAGTAATTATAATCATATGCAGCAACAACTCTTGTTTTTTTGGCTTCCTTATGTTTTTTGTCCACCCCTGGGCCAACCTATTATTGTGGATAGAGGGTGAGGTGACAAAGTGGTAGGCAGAAGCGCGGTTACGATTTTGAACGCTGAGTTGGTGCAGCGGTTCAATAGCTGTCCTGTTTGTGATAGCCCTTGGTTCACTGTGTTTTTTTGTTCGGACGTGTCACCGCCTGTGTGGGTGTGTGTATGTTGCTCACGTTTTCTTTATATAATTATTTATTTTTCGATTTATAATTTTGTCGTTGCACATGGTACAATTATATTTGTTATTTATTAGACTAAAAAAAAAAATTTACGTGTTCGTTGAACATTTTCTGTATCAGCCGTGTTAGGGTGGCTGGTAAGGGCCTCCCTTTTGTGTTCTGTTTTCTTGTGTTTTGCTGGCTAATATGGAGCCCATTGGCCCCAGCCTGGGTGTGGATCATCTTTTAAAAGATGATATATTATTCGAATTACGTAGTCGCGGTGTTAACGTAGAAGGAACCGTATCCGAGTTGAGAGTCAAACTCAGGCGTGTACTGGCGCAAAATATTATTCAAAATGCTGAATATTTAAATGTACTGCCTCTCGATAAAGAATTACAACTTCTGACTTTGAGAGTACATAGTTTTTTACAAGAAATTGAGAACATTGAAACACCATTTTCTATGAGATTTTATAACGGTTTGTGTAGTAGACTGTCATCAGTCTCAAACCGTGTTATGCTTTTAAAAAACTTATGTCTTAACGATTCTGGGTTGACAGAAAAGATTTCTGAATTTGAAAATCATATATCTGCTTTGAATAGTACTATGAATTCTCTGAAGGAAGTTTGTACTAGGGAAATACCAGGTACTTCTCCCGGTACCAGTGGTTCGAATAATTCTCCTGAAAATTTTATTCATGCCTTTAAGGGTCATACGTCAAACGATAACGTTCCTAATACTAATGTTGTACGGGGTTCTGATTGTGTAAGTTCATCTGTTTCTTTATATGGTAAGTTGCCCCATCCCGCTGAAAAGCTTTTGAGTAAATTGTCAATCTGTAACGGTTTCAACATCGACGAATTATTGGATTTTTTTGGTATAGCTATCGATCTCCAGGACTCTTTTACTGACATTAAGAAATGTATTGTTTCATTATTGTTACCGTATGTAGCAAATCCGTTGCGCGATGTGTTGATCAAACACACAGTATCGCAAAACTTCAGCGATTTCCAACGCGAAGCGATACAAACTTTTATCCCTATTCGGCAATTTGTTGAATTGAAGCAACGATTATTTTACAGGAGTCAGCGGATAGGTGAAGATCTACATCGTTATATTTCTGATGTTAAAAGGTCGGCAGCTATTTTACAGTTGTGTTTAAGCGAGGCGGAAGTCGTTAATAGTATTGTCGATGGGTTGTCGCCTGAAACCCGCTCTTGTTTAGTATTGTGTCAGCGACCCAATAATTATAATGAATTAAATTTAATGTGTATTCAAGTTATGAATACCTTATTTGCCGATAAGCAGCGGCAAACGGCAGCCGGCGATCATTTTCGTAGCGAGCCCTTAAATAAAAATTTGCTGTTATGTCATTATTGTAAGAAACCAGGACACGTTATTGCTAATTGTTTCAAAAAAGCTGCTTCCGATGGGAGAAATAATTCCAATAATCATGCTAATGTCTCAAAAAAACTAATATGCAATGGAGTTGATCAAGTTAGCCCTCTCCATTATTTTAAGTCTAAGCCTAACTTATTCACTAAATTTCCTGCCACTTGTTTTTTATGTAAAACGCGTGGTCATTATATATGGCAATGTTCACGTTTTAAATCGAAATTAAAATTTAACTCGAGTATAAATCTTATCAGTGAAAATGTTGTCAAGTCTATTAATAAAACCGATCGTCGCATCGGTAATAACTATTTAAAGTTGGTCCGTTGGCCTAATGCTGTGCTACAAGGCGGACTGAAACCCAGTCGTAGCAGCATTGTTAATATTTGTCCAGTTAGAAGTCGTCCTAGGACCAATCTTGTTTTTAGTTCTTGTGAAATCCCAGCGTTGCTCGACTCAGGTTCTGTTAGATCGTTTATGAGTTTGAAAGTATTCAATCTCATAAATAATTCTCACAATATTAAAAATATACAATCTTCTGACATTGTATGTTCGTCAGCCACCAGTTCTAAATTAAATATTTTGTATGAAGTGTCATGTAAGATCAGGATTAATGGTTTTACTTGGTGTTTTCCTGTATTTGTCGCCGACAATCTTGCTTGCCCATTCATTCTTGGTTCGGATTTTTTTATTTATACTGGTTTGGTGCTTGATTTGCCTTCTTCTTCCTTTTATTTCAAGTTTCGCCCTAAGGAAAAATTACCCTTGTTTTCTAATCCTGATTCTGTTTTTTCCGAAAATCACCAAGTGGAGTCACTTGACTCTAACGATAAGGACTGGCATAATTTAGTTTCCCATCTGAACGTTGAACAACGTGAACGGGCAGTGGAGTTGTTTAGCGAATTCGCTGATGTGTTAACGACTCGCTTGGGTATTACGCATTTAGTCGAGTACGACATTAAATTAGATAACCATACCCCTGTTAAATCGCATCCCTATGTCCTCGCTCCACCCAAGATGTTGCTTTTGCGCGAACTCGTTGATAAGCTGTTAGAGCAGGGTATCATCGAGCCTAGCAACTCATCTTATGCCAGCCCAGCTTTTGTTGTCGCCCGTGACGACAAGAAACCCCGTATGGTGATTGATTACAGGAAGCTTAACCAACATGTTGATGTTGAAGCGGTCCCTCTTCCCAATATTCATTCTTGTTTCGATTGGTTCGGGAAGGCCAAATATTTTACCGTACTTGACCTCAACTCCGCGTATCACCAGATTCCCCTTTCGGAAAAGTCCAAGCATGTGACAAGTTTTTGCACTCCTTGGATGCTGTACCAATTCACTAGGATTCCTTTTGGTTTAGCCACCGGAGGTCAAGTTTTGTCCCGTCTTCTTGATAAGATCTTTCATGACGTTAAGTTTAAATACGTCTTTAATTTTCTCGACGATGTTCTGATTTTTTCTGATGATTTTGACACCCATGTTGAACACGTGCGTGATATTCTCACCCGTCTATCCAATGCCGGTCTCACGGTAAATCCCGAGAAAGTTAAATTCGCCGTAGGTGAAGTAGGTTTCCTTGGCCATCTCATTTCATCTGGTGGTGTCAAGATCGATCCTGAGCGCACTTCGTCCATAATGAATTTCCCTCGACCCAAGAATGCTAAGGCTGTGGCTAGGTTTGTCGGCATGGTTAATTTTTTTAGAAAATTTATTCCCAAATTCTCTGAGATTGCTGCTCCTTTAAACGCTCTACGTGGAAAAAAGTGCCCATTTCGTTGGAATGAGAATACTCAGCAAGCTTTTGATACTTTGAAGAATGCCATTAGTCATCCGCCTGTTTTACGAATACCAGATTTCGAAAGGGGTTTCATCTTGCAAACGGATGCCAGCTCTTGTGCTTTAGGTGCCATCTTGCTGCAGGAGATTGATGGATCGCGTCAACCTGTGGCTTATGCTTCTCGGACATTAACTCAACAGGAAAGAAAAGCTTCAGCCTATGAACTTGAGTGTCTAGCCGTGGTCTACGGAATAGAAAAATTTCGTCCTTATCTGGAACATCGAGAATTCGAATTGGAGACCGACAATCAGGCTTTGTCCTGGTTGCTCGCCAGACCTAGATCACTGGGAAAGCTAGGAAGATGGATTGCCAAAATCATGTCAATGAAGTTCAGGGTTACCCATATTAAAGGGACTCAAAACGTAATAGCTGACACCCTATCGCGGATGTTCGAGGAAAATGATCTTCCAGCTGCTGAGCCTGAGGTGGGATGCTTCACTATTTTGAACGATTTTCCCCTGGCTTTTGCTGAATTGTCCACTTACCAGAACCAAGACCCAGATTTGTTACCCATTATTTCCTCCCTGAAAGGTGGTCATGTTTCGCCCAAATTTTATCTTTCTAAAGGTGTTCTTTGTATCAAACCTTTAGGCCATTTCCCTTCCCGCATAGTTCTCCCTTCTGTTCTGATTGACATGGTGTTCGCCTACTTTCACGATTCCCTGTTAGGAGGTCATCTAGGCTTTATCAAAACACGTAGGAAAATTTCCCAATATTTCTTTTGGAATTCCATGTCAAAAGATATCGATGCCCGTATCAAATCTTGCAGTATCTGTGCCACGAGTAAACCCTCTCGTAATTCTAAATTAGGTCTTTTAGCGTCCACTGTCCCTGTTCGTCCTTTTCATGTCCTGCATATTGACTATGTAGGACAATTGCCTCGTACTCGTTTTGGCTACCGTTACATCCTGGTGATAGTCGATTCCTTCTCCAAATTCACTTGGCTCTGTCCCGTGCGTGAAGCTAACTCCGCCTGTACTATCAAAGCCCTTAAGGATCATGTGTTTCAG
The DNA here is from genome assembly GCA_035578175.1 of Catonia carolina. Classification (NCBI taxonomy): domain Eukaryota; kingdom Metazoa; phylum Arthropoda; class Insecta; order Hemiptera; family Achilidae; genus Catonia; species Catonia carolina. The sequence continues at coordinate 6,723,581 of JAQMRL010000017.1, read as the reverse complement.
AGTTTCGGTTACCCCGATATTATCATTTCTGACAATGCCACTTGCTTCACGTCACATTCTTTTCGTAATTTTCTTTTTTCCTTAGGTATCAAGTTTGCCACTCTTTCTCCGTATCATCCCCAACCTTCGAACGCCGAGAGATTTAACCGTAATCTCAAGGCAGCCCTCATCGCTTTTCATTCTGGTTCGCAAACCACCTGGGACCAATCCCTTACTTGGTTACAACTAGCTTTCAATACCTCATTCCATGAATCCATTAAAACCTCCCCTTTTAACATTATTTTTAAAATCTTCCCTTCCTGTCCCTTATCCAATATGTGGAAGATCAGCGATTTATTGCCACAAAATCCTCGTTCTGCGTCTGAAGTTTGGAGGAGTGCTAAAGACAATTTAATAAAAGCGCGAAAGAAGTTTGCTCAGCATTACAATAAGGATCGAAAAGAAAGCAACTTTAAAATTGGTGACCTTGTGTGGTGTTTGAAGCATAATCTGAGTTCGGCTGTGAACAAGCAATCAGCAAAGTTGATGACGCGCTGGTTTGGGCCTTTTTCCATTGTTAAATTCTTAACCCCTGTATCTGTTGAGTTGGCTCGTCCTGGTGGTACTGACTGCGTCAGGAAGGCGCATGTTTCCCAGCTTAAGGTTGCGTACGGACCTGTTCGCCATGCGGACATCCCCGAGCAATGCGATGAAGAAGAAGACGAAGACGTCGATCCTGTCGATTTGATTGATTCGTCTGTTATTAATTTTGACTCTACTTTGTCTGCTATTTCCAATTTGGAAATTTACTGATTTTGTCCTCTGTAAGACGTCTTACCTAAATTTTTTTTCTGCCCTGTTGGGTCTTACCTAATTTTTTTTTCTGCCCTGTTGGGTCTTACCAAAAAAAAAAAATTTTTTTTTTCCTGTTGGGTCTTACCCAAATTTCGGCCTGTTTGGTCTTTCCCTGCTTTGTCCTTTTGCCCTGCTTGGTTTTTGTTTTGCCTGGCTTTTTGGTTAATTTGGCCCTTTGGCGGTCTATGGACCTTGTTGTGTTGGTTTTGGCGTTTGGAAGTTTTGCCTCTCGCCTTGTCTTTGGGTTTCGAGGAGACGTCCTCTACCCTTTTTGTCTTGATCTTTGGATCGTTGGCTTTTGTAGTTTTTTGGGGTTTTCCCCTTTTGTTTTATGGGACACAGCGAGTCCTTTAGTAGTTGTTAAGTTTTCTGGGACATAGCGAGTCTCTTTTGTAGTTGTTAAGTTTTGGGTTTACATCCTATTTGGGTTGTTGGTGTTCGGTGTTGGTGTTAGAATTATGGGTGCTGTCTCCGACTCATCTTCCCTTTGCTGGGCGAATGAGCCGGGGCAGTCACTGCGGATTTGTGGGGGTTTCCTGGGTTTTCGGTCTCTTCCCTTAGCCGGGCGGACGATCGAAGATTCCGGTCATCTTCACAGTCCCTGTTCTCGGTTTTGTCTTGTCGGTCACGCGAGGGAGATGACCTTAACTACTCCTGTGGGGTTTCTGGGGGGGGTCGATGTGAGTCGCGCTAGGGGACGACTTTAAACTCCCCGTCGTTGAGGTGCCTCTTCTCGCTTTGGGCAAACCAAACCATTTTCTGGTTTTGTTTGTCCTTGGCGGGGGGAGTCTGTAACGTGCTAGTTGTAATACGTTACTGAGGGTTTTTGGTTTCATATCTGGCGCTGCATTTTGTTTGTGTTAATGCTTAACTTTGTTCACTGTAAGCTGTCGCTATCTGGCGTTTTTCTGTTTATCTATTCTGGCCTGATTTGAATTAATATTTTTCTGTCGACTAATTGTACTATTTTCCTGGTTTAAACGTGCACTCTTGTTTGTGAAGCGATATGGTACGGTAGTCGTCTATGACATTTAAAATGTTGCCGATTTGCAAATTTCTTTCTTTTACTTAAAGAATGTTTTTTATACTTTAATGTTGTATTATGATGGTTACTGAAGTTTAATTGCATTATCTACTGTTTTAAATTATGTTTATCTTTTGTTTTTCTTCAAACTTATTATGATACGTAATTATTTTAAGTCTTTTCCGGGTCGGCGTTTAATTATGGTTCAAGTTTTTGGCTTCGTAGCCCCAAATTTATTTTGGGTAAGTTCTCTTTTGTTTTGCTGTCGAATATTTCTGGAGATTGCACTTGTCAATTCTGTTTAACTGTAAATTTTAAATTTTGAATCGAGTTATTTTGGTTTTGGCCTTGTTCGATTCTTGCCTTGTTTTTTTTTGTCTGATTGTTTGCCTACACCTTTTAACCTTGTGTGGGTTTTCCGTTAAGGTGTAGGGCAATTTAATCTTTTGTACTTACCTTTTTTTTTTACCTTTGACCTATGTTGACCGCAATCTGTAGAAGTATTCTTTGGTCTTTTTCTTTCTTTTGATTTGGTTCATTTTGTTACTTTTCTTTTCGAAGTATTACCTTTTTCGCTTTTAACGTTAGTCGGTTTTTGTCCAGGGTTCGACTCTGGGGTTCTATTCTGTGAGATTCTGCTTTGGGAACGTTTCCGTTATGGAAGATCCTACTGTATGAGAAGCCTACTCTAGTTTTGGATAACTGTTTCGGATAGTCGAGGATAGCAGTGCCATTCTGCTTGTTTGGAGCCACCTGGGTTTGATTCTCGACGTTTTCTGTTCTATAATTTTGTTTCTGCAATCTGGTATGTGTCATTAAATATTTTATAAAATGTGTTTTTCGGGCTATCAACGATTTCTACTTGACTGCGTCTATGCAGGTCAGGTAGGGCTTCCTGTACTGTGCATGTCGCGAAATGAAAATGGTCAACGAATGAACATGTTTAAAATTTAAATTAATTTTTTTTAATATTAAAAAAACCGTTAACAAGTTTTCTTTCTCATAAGTAATTTCATTAATCTAGAATCTTGTTTTTTTTATATATAAAATCTTTTTTACAAAATATTGTTTTTCTTATAAAATTTTTTAATAATTTAAAAGGCTACCATGGTATGCACATATAAATAAATATAATATTAAAATAAAAATTTGATGCTATGCTACTACAGGACAATGAACTAATTCTATTTTTAAAAAAAAAAATAATTTTTTTTTACCTTTAAATTTTCTGTATCTATGAATTTTCAGTATAAATAGTATCAGTTTTAAGTGAGCTTAAAGCGATAGCTATTAAAATTTAGTTATTCATTGAACATTGTATTTTATATTTAATCTTTTTATTTTTTTTTTAAATAATTTTTGCCTGAAGATAATCCATTTAGGTATTTTGTTTGTCTCAAATTTAATTATGTCTATATAATAATTTTACTGTATTTCCAAACTTCTTGGATTCATTGTGTAATTTTTTTTGAATTTTGTGTTTTTCTTAAGTAATTATAATCATATGCAGCAACAACTCTTGTTTTTTTGGCTTCCTTATGTTTTTTGTCCACCCCTGGGCCAACCTATTATTGTGGATAGAGGGGGAGGTGACAAATGTTCAAAATAAAAGTTGTAGATTTCTAACTTGCTACAACTTTTATTATATAAACTTTTGCTCTAAAATGCATTTTAAGACCACAAAAAAAAACAATTTTTTTTTACGAGTTAACAACCTCCATAAGAATTTCAGCAGAAATGGCCCCATCCTATCTTGTAGATCCTAAAAAAATGTAGTAAATGAGCCAATTTAAATAAAAAATTGTAGGAGCAGTTTTAGAGAAAATCGAGTAGGCTAAGTTAAAAATTACACGAATAAACTTATAATTCCGGTTGAATGATTTTGATGAAATTTTTCGTGACAGGTCTTCTAGTGGTATATAACTTAAATTTCAAGTTTCAACTTCATGCGATGTTCCGTTCTTGAGATATTTTGTTCACATACACACACATTCCAATCGCTAAAAACATGTTTTTTTGGGTTCAAGGGGTATGAAAACGTGTATATCCGATGAAAACTTGATTTAGAAAAATCGACATGAAAACAATACTTTCCTTTCTATATATTCATAAAAGCAAAAGAAAGAAAAATTTAAGAATTGGAAATTAATGAGTTATGATATTGTATTTTTAAATTAAGACAAGACATTTTTTACGATGCATGATAAACGGAGACAAGAAATAATATTTTCAAGAAAAACTGCTAAAAATGAAAAGCGTTGATTTTTATACCTGATGTTGACATTTCAGCTTCATTAACTCTAACTCAGACGAAATGAGTCGCGTATAAAAACGGTACATCATATCAAGACACAAATTTAAGTTCTGCATTTGATATTAAAAGAATTTACATCGGACTTATTAAATTTTCCGATACGTTTCCCAGATAGATTTATATTTTTTATTTTGTTGTTCCGGAATATAAATAATTGCCATAGTTAAAAATATTTCTGTAATCTACGACAAAAATTAATTCGTGTATATGATACTTTTTCATACGCAAAGTAATGACCGTTTCAAATCAACAAATGATTATTCTATGTACTGGATGACTAAAAAGTCCCTAAACGACTTAAGGGGATAGTCAACGATTTTTTTAAAATTTTGATTGTTTTTTGCATTTATTTGAAGTTTAAAATTTTCTGAATCACGATATTTGTTCACTTTGTTTGTTCGTTGACAAAAAGTTATAAAAACATCTGTTTAAAATATAGCTCACTAGCAAGGCGAGTGAAATTATTCCTTCAACTTTTAAGTTTTCCGGAAAATGTGGTTTTTTCATGACTGGAAATTTTTGTACATTCTGGGAATTAAATATTTTGGTTTGTATTGGAGGTATTTGGATGATGTTTTTTTTCAATTGTTCATAATTTCTTGCTCTATTATATGGAGAATGATTATTACAAAAACCTTAACAGGAATTTAGTTAAAAAATAATTTGTGAATACATAAAATAAATGTTTTTGAAAATATGGCTTTTCTTAAATAAATTTCTTGTAAGAAAAAAATACATACAAGCGCATACAACAGATAATAGACAGCAATTTTCAGTATTTTATAGCATAAGAATCATGTTGATATCTTTCTTAGTGCCTGAAATATTTGATTCCCCGTAAAAGCCTGCTTTTCCAACCTCACCCTTATATTAGGGGCTGTACTTAATTTTTTGACTTGGTTCAAATGGTAGATCATTACTAGTAAATTACTCTTTCATTTAAAATAAATAATGACAAATTATAGCCAGAAGTTTTGGTTTAAATTTTCTGGGTTGACTACCCCCTTAATGTTTTGAATGTAAGAACAACTTCATGATGAATCAAAAAGTTTTCTCCGCCATCTTCAATACAACATTATTTTTACTTTCTCTTGCCTATATGAATATCAAGGGAGCTCAAAGACTGACATGGTCCACCTATAAGAGGAAGTCAATGTCCATAAAATCCAAATTGAGGCACTACAATACGGTCACGAAGTCTGTGGTAATGTATGCGTGTGAGACTTTGGGCAGGTTGAGGCACTGTGGGAAGATGGAGGACCTTAGAAAGACAGAGAGAAGAATCCTCAGAACAATAATAAACAAAAAGCACAGAGTAGACAATGAGTATAGGTTGTTGCCAAATTCGGTTCTATACAGGGAAAATGAGGAAATTTCCGAGATAATGAGGAAGAGAAGAGTTGGGTTCTTTGGACATCTTAGGAGACTGCCAGAATCCAGATTTACCAGACAGGTACTGGATTTTTTTTTGAAAACCAAAGTCAAGTACGCCTGGTTTGAGGAAGTTCAACAGGATCTGCAGGACCTGGATATCTCAGAGACACAGATTTTGAACAGAGAAGAAGGATATAAGATCAAAAATCCAAACACGAAATTTCCAGAAGTACCTAAAAGGCAGACAAACAGACATTGGACTGTGGAGGATAGGGCGAGAGTGTCGCAAAGGATGAAGAACTACTGGGCAAATAAGAGGAATAACTAGGGATCTTCTATAAATCGATTAATTTTGCTCCAATGAGGGCCTAAAAAAAAAAAAAAAAAAAAAAAAAAGAAGAAAATTATTGTATTCATGTCGATTTTTAACCCCTGTTTTCAAACCCCCTGAACCCAAAAAAAAATGTTTGCGATTAATCTGTGTGTATGTGTGAACAAAATATTTCAAGAACTGATGATCGTACGAAGTTAAAACTTTAAACTTAAGTTAAGTACTACTAGAGGACCCGACACGAACATTTCCATCAAAATCGGTCAACCAGAAGTAGTAATTTACTCATGTAATTTTCTACTTTTTTGCGATTTTCTTAAAAACGGCTTCTAAAATTTTTTAAAAAATCGCCTTATTCACTAAATTTTTTGTGCTCTACAAGATAGGGTAGGCGCCATGTCTGCTGAAATTCTTAGGGAGGCTGTTCACTCTTAAAAAAATATTTTTTTTTATAGGATTGCTGCTTTAATGCATTTGAGTTTGATGCATTTTAGCGCAAAAATGTATATAATAAAAATTGTAGAGAATTTACAAACCTACAAGTTTTATTTCAAACATTTCTTTGTTTAACGCTTAGTTTAGAGATAATTAATGATTTTGGGTCTTTTTCTCATAAAAATCTGTCAAAAAACATGGATTTTTAAGATTTCGGTTTTAGTATACAATTAAAATTATAAGAATTTCAAAGAAGTACACATTTTATTAAGCATTTTTCTCTATAGAGCCTAGTTTAGCGTGAAGGAGTGATTTTCCATACTATTATGTCAAACTAAGGTTGATTTTCATTTCGCGTCATTCACTCATGATTAAAATGACTAAGTTGTTTGAGGTTAGATTTTTTGTTTATTTCTACTGGTTTTTTATTTACTAATGTTAGGTTATATCGTTCATTATTGCCATTGGCAAGAGGATGTCGTGTGAGTGTTTCACACCAGATTATTTTTACTGGAAAGGTGGGTACATGATAGATGATTTTAATGCAAATTTAAGAAAATTTGAATAGGGTAATCTGGACATCGATATCTCTACGGTTTGGAAGATATTCGCCTTTGTTTACATTTCAGAAACACCTCATTGAATGTCATGTGTAATTACTTAGAATGAGTAAAAAGTCCGAAACGGCTTAATATTTTTCGGACAATTGTCGGAAATTTAAAAAATAAATGTTTAAATAAATTATAAATATATATAATAAAATTTAAAAATAAATTCTTAAAATTTTCGGAAAATTTTAAGATGTGAAAGTTAATAATAGAAAATTATATCATGAAAATTTCGCATTGAAATCATCTGTCGCAAGACCACTTTCCTATTTAAAAAATCTGGTGTGAAGCACTCAAGACGACTTTCTCTTGTCAATCCAAGTAATAATTATACCGTGCGTTCGGAAAGTCGCTGTGCACTGGAATTGTGACTATGGATTTATGAAAATATGTATAAAGAAATGACTAAGCATTTTGGGAAAAAATTTATTCAATACCTTAATTACATTGTTAAACCGTGATTACATTGTTTATAGAAGGTGTTCGAAATGACCTCCATTGGCATCAATACAGCATTGCACTCGTTTCATTTTGTTTGCAAACATCTTTCGCAACTGAAGAACAGTGATTCCTTGAATGTATGCCGTTATTGCGGCTTTAAGTTCGTCAATCGTGTGTGGTCTGTTCCGATACACAGTTTGTATTTGGCGAAACAAACTGTGTATCGGAACAGACCACACACGATTGACGAACTTAAAGCCGCAATAACGGCATACATTCAAGGAATCACTGTTTTTCAGTTGCGAAAGGTGTTTGCAAACAAAATGAAACGAGTGCAATGCTGTATTGATGCCAATGGAGGTCATTTCGAACACCTTCTATAAACAATGTAATCACGGTTTAACAATGTAATTAAGGTATTGAATAAATTTTTTCCCAAAATGCTTAGTCATTTCTTTATACATATTTTCATAAATCCATAGTTACAATTCCAGTGCACAGCGACTTTCCGAACGCACGGTATAACCTGACATTAGTAATAAAACATTAGAAATAAACAGAAAAAAACTAACCTCAAAAAACAACCTTATTTTAATCATGAGTGAATGATGCAAAAAAAACAACCAACTTTAGTTTAGCTTAAAAAAACGGAAAAATGTTTAAAATAAAAGTTCTAGATCTTTTAATTTCCTATAAATTTCATTATGTAGCCTTTGTCGTAAAATGCATACTAAGGCTGAAATCTTAATAAATCCATTTTCTAACAAATTTTCATGGAAAAAATCATGAATTAACTAATTCACCGCAAAATCAAGCATTATACAAAAAGAATGTTTGAAATAAAAGTTGTAAGTTTTTAAATTTTCTGCAACGTTGATTATATACACTTTTGCGCTACAATGAATATTAAGACCGCAATCTTAAAAAAAAATTATTTTGTACGAGAGAAAAGCCTTCCCCAGAATTTCAGCAAAATGTTCGTGTCGTGTCCTCTAGTGGTATCTAACTAAACTTCAAGTTTCAACTTCGCATGATGTTCCGTTCTTGAGATATTCTGTTCACGCACTCACACAGACCAATCGCTAAAAACACGTTTTTTGGATTCAGAGTATCTAAAAACAGGTATATCCGGAGAAAACTTGATTTCTAAAAATCGACAAGACAACAATACTTTCCTTCCTATACATTCATAAAGGCAAGAGAGAGTAAAAATAAGGTTATATTCAATATGGCTGCTCCAAGATAGTAGACAAAATCTTTGACTCATAAAAATAATATTTTGCTTTCAATTAAAGTTCACATTTGCATAAATCATGGAATTTTCCTTACATTCGAAATATTACGAAATTGTCAGACTTTTCATCCTTCCTAAATAATTAAACATTAACATTTAATACGATGTGCGTTCCCCCCTACCCCATTCAAAATTATCTTGAAATTTTGCATTGACATCATTTGTCATAAGCCCACCTTCCCATTTAAAAAAATAAAGTTACATTCAAAATAAGAGAAATAAGTGTTTGGAGACATCTTACAATTGTATTTTGTATTTGAGACAGGTTCACACTATTGGTTATATCTTGAAATTTCCCGTACGTTCGAAATATTAAGCCATCCTCGAACTTTTGGGACACCCAGCATATAAATTTTATAACAATTTAAAAAATATATAAAATATTACTTGTTAATTTTAATGATGTAAACGATATTGTGGTACATGTGTCAATCTATAAAGTACGTATACGATTTCTTATTGACATTTTTATTAAATTAATAATTAGTCTACTCGTATAAAGGACTTTTCATCAATTCGATGTAATAATTAACAAAAGTACTCAAAAAAATATGGCGTTAAACACACACACAATTTTCTCTTGCCAATGCAAATAATGACCAATGTTGTTGTTTAGGTCATCAGCCAAAAAGCTGGTTTGAACCTGTAGAGGTTTTACTAAGTAAAACGAGGAGTGAGGTGGTTTACCATTACCTTCCTCACTGAGTGGAAAAGTATGCTTATCAGCATGCCGGGCCCTCTGAAAAGCACATATCTTCCACTCTGCAAATGACACCTTCACTTCATTCACCACAGGGTCTGGCTGTATAATGAAATTCATTACTTTCAGAGAAGATAACTCTGATTGGTGTCTTTTACACCTCTACCTCTTCTGTTCTTAAATGATTCAGTCATTTAATTGGCTGACCATGTGACAAGAAACAGAACTATTTATTTTAGCCCTGCAACTAACAGATTGAGTGTAAACAATTTGACACTCCACCTGTCTGTTATGGGCAGTAATGACCAATATAACCAAACATTAGTAATAAAACATTAGATATAAACAAAAACGAACCTTATTTTAATCATGAGTGAAAGATGCAAAATGACCATCAACCTCAGTTTGGCTTTAAAATACGGTAAATCACTCTTTCACGCTGAACTAGGCTATGTAGAGAAAAATGTTTTAAATAAAAGTTGTAGATCTTTTAATTTCCTATAAATTTCATTATATACACTTTTGTCATAAAATGCGTACTAATAATAGTAAGGCTGAAATTTAAAAAAAAATAGATTTTTTTTACAAGTTTTCGTGAGAAAAACCACAAAATCGCTAATTACCGCTAAACTAAGCGTTATACAGAAAAATGTTTGAACTAAAAGTTGTAGGATTTTAAATTTTCAACAAATTTTATTTTATACATTTTTGTGAAAAAAAGCATATTTAAGTCAATATCTTAAAAAATCTGGTGTGAAACACTCACACAACTTTCTCTTGCCAATATAAATAATTAACAATAAACCTAATATTAGTAATAAAACATTAGACATAAACAAAAAACTAACCTTAATAAACATAACCTAATTTTAATCATGAGTGAAAGACACAAAATGAAAATCAACCTCAGTTTGGCTTCAAAATACAGAAAATCACTCTTTCACGCTAAACTAGGCTCTGTAGAGAAAAATGTTTTAAATAAAAGTTGCAGATCTTTTAATTTTCTATAAATTTGATTATATACACTTTTATTATAAAATGCATACTAAGGCCGAAATCTTAAAAAAATCGATTTTTCTCACGTTTTCGTGAGAAAAAAACAGAAAATTGCTAATTACTGCTAAACTAAGCGTTATACCAAAAAATGTTTGAAATAAAAGTTGTAGGTTTTTAAATTCTCTACAACTTTTATTATATAAATTTTTTCGCTAAATTGCATATTAAAGCCGTAATCTTAAAAAAACTTTGTTTTTACGTGAAAACAGCCTCACCCAGAATTTCAGCAAACATGGCGCCTACCCTATCTTGTAGAGAATAAAAAATTGAGTAAACCAGGCGATTTTAAAAAAAATCGTAGGACCAGTTTTTGAGAAAATCGAAAAAAATGAAAAATTACACGAATAAACTACCACTTCCGGTTGACCGATTTTGATGAAAATGTTCGTGTCGGGTCCGGTAGTGGTATGTAACTTAAGTTTCAAGTTTCAAGTTCGTACGATGTTTCGTTCTTGAGATATTCTGTTCACACACAGATACACACACACAGACCAATCGCTAAAAACATGTTTTTTTGGGTTCAGGGGGTCTGAAAACGTATAGATCCGGTGAAAACTCGATTTCTTAAAATCGACATGAAAACAATACTTTCCTTCCTATATATTCATATAGGCAAGAGAAAGTAAAAATAAACAATTTTTTAACGAGAAAACATCCCCAAGATTGGCCCACTGTTTGGCCAACAATAATCTTTTAAAGTTAGTTTTATAAATACATGTTTAAAATTAATTAACAAGTCGTTATCACTTGTGAATACGTATTTATACGACGGCAAGTACACTTAGCAACCTGCCAGCAAGCAGCAGGCAGGTTTATTCAAAACAAACCAGTGAGCTGATATGCGCAGATGACCAGCGCGCAGCTTTCTCCACCAGCGTTTACTGTGAGACGTCCGATTAAAATATAATGGCCTATTACTACTAGCAGGCTCCCACTTGTAAGCGACCAGCGACCACCGTTCACTGTCCGCTTACCCTAGGGTAATATTCAAAGCTACATTGCTTAGATCAAATTCCATTCAATTTCGTAGGGAAAATAAAATCAAAATCGGTCAAAACAAAAATAGTACCGAACATTATTTAATCAGAATGTAATGAACAAAGTACTAAGTTTGTTACGTCATAAGAGTACTACCTACTAAAACAAAATATAGACAAAGATTGAACAGTAAAGGAGAAAATGTAAAACAAAGAGAATGTTGTTTTAGAATGAGTGGCACATGAAAAGCCACAAAAATGTGACGAGTAACATCGTTCACTAGAGAATTATTTAACAACGTTTAACATAACTTAAGAGAAAACAAAAACAAGTACACTTCAAACATCATCAGTGGAAAGTTTGTTTGTTCTCGTTCGTTACCTGATTCCAAAACAAATTAAGTGAAAATCTTTACAACGTGAAAAATTTTCCATTTCCACCGACATGTCATAAATTTCCGTCGGTTAAAACCACATTACATGCCAAACTTTAATGAATACCGAAAAGTATTTCACTTTTCCTCTAAGGAATTTTTAAAATTATCTAGTTTTATAATTGTATCTTGTATATATATACTCTCGCCTCCGGGGCAGCCCAGTCAGTCACTAGTAGAAAATCGTTATTATTTGTTAAGTAACACTGGTTGGGCAAGCGACTTTATATGGTAAAACATTCTATTTTTGTGCAGGTTTTCGCGAGAAAACAAACAGAAAATCACTAATTACCGCAAACCTAAGAGTTATACAAAGAAATATTTGGAATAAAAGTTGTAGGTTTTTAAATTTTCTACAAGTTTGATTATATACACTTTTGCTCTAAAATGCATATTAAGGCCGCAATCGTAAAAAGAAACCTTTTTTCTACAAGAGCACAGCCTCCCCAAGAATTTCAGCAGACATGGTGCCTACCCCATCTTGTAGTGTAGAGCATAAAAAATGTAGTAAATGAGGCAACTTTTTAAAAAAATCGTAGAAGCCGTTTTTTGAAAAAATCGCAAATAAGTGATAAATTACACGAATAAATTACAACTTCCGGTTGACCGATTTTGATGAAAATGTTCGTGTCGGGTCCGGTAGTAGTACCTAACTTAAGTTTCAAGTTTCAACTTCATACGATGTTCAATTCTTGAGATATTTTGTTCACTCGCGCGCGCGCACACACACACACACACACCAATTGCTAAAAACATGTCATTGGGTTCAAGGGGTCTGAAAACGTGTATATCCGGTGAAAAAATGATTTCGAAAAATCGAGATGAAAACAATACTTTCCTTCCTATATATTCATATAAAAAAGATGAAGTAAAAACGTTAGCAGTAATGACACACGAGAAATACTATTGATGTGTTTCAGAAAAGTTGTTACTTGAGGAATGGTAACCAATCTTCATTTTAGAAAATGGTATCAATTGTTCGATGTAGCTGACAAGTTATCGAAATTGCCTAGAAGCATAAAGCCTTTTAGAACGATCGCTTTGCAATAAAGTCGCGTACATAATACGTGGAATCCATGAAACGTAACCGCTGACGTGATTGGTCATTGAAATCTGATGAGATGGTACAGGCTAATGATTACACAATTCAAAGAGGAAAATTCAGAACAAAGGTTTACCAATCATGGATACGGTACGGCTTTCAGAAACTTGTGATTCTCAGAACTGATGTAAAAATCTGATACTGCATTCATGTTTACAGAAACGAATGACCGTGCGAGTGAGAGCATTCGCATACATGATTCTAATAGCCTATATTTTAGCCCAGTAGCAGTTCATAAAATGTACTCTCAACCCTTCTGTATGGGGCGGAAGCGTGGACCCTTACTGATGCCTCATGTAATCGCATAGATGCATTTGAGATGTGGTGCTATCGCCGCATGCTCAGAATCTCATGGACACACCACGTGTCAAACGATGCGGTACTACAACGCATTGATGGACAACTAGAATTCTTACAACTTGTCAAGCGTAGAAAATTGGAGTACTTCGGGCACATCATGCGAAACGAAAAATATCACCTTCTTCAACTCATCCTACAGGGGAAGATAGAGGGGCAACGATCAGTAGGGCGAAGACGGATATTGTGGCTGCGGAATTTGCGGGCGTGGACTGGGATGACGTCAACAGCTCTGTTCAGAACGGCAGTGAATAGAGTAATGTGGACCAATGTGATGGCCAACATCCATAGAGGATAGGCACTTCAAGAAGAAGAAGAGCAGTTCATTATTATTCTAGAAATTTATTTCACGCATTTTCTTCTATACAGGTTAATTTTCATTTTACATTGTTTACAAAAATGATATACGAGGTTTCATCAAAAAGTAACGCGAATTTTAGTTTTTCTTAAAAAAAACTTTATTCATCTACGAAGTGTGGCTATTAAATAACGAGACTGACGTAAAGAATTGTATAGGGTGATTCAAAAAGAGCGCCGGTTATGATATATCAAATTAAGAGATTTATTTTATTGAAAAACTGAAAATAAATACATCAACAAGTTCATCTTACCTTCCGATTTCATGTATGAAAAATGATGTCATGCATGTGTCCTCCTCTACTGCGCTGGCACGCATCAACTCTGTCCATGAAATTGGATATTACTGCACGACAAGTTTCGACTTCCATTTGCCCGACAACCCGTCGAATTTCCTCCTTCAAGTCATTGATGTTTCGGGGTTTATTGGCATACACCAATGACTTCAGATGACTCCAAAGATGAAAGTCACAAGGCGTCAAGTCACACGACCTTGGTGGCCATTGATGGTCGGAATTACGAGAAATGATGCGATCCTGGAACCGTTCACGGAGCAACAACATTGTTTTTCGTGCAGCAACTGAATTTTATACGGGTGATATTGGAGATCGTACCGAAGAATTCTCCGTACAGAAGAACAACGTAAACCCAATTGTTGAGAACGGCGACGTATTGATTTTGCTGGGCTAACAGCCACACTGTCACGAACCAACGCAACGTTCTGCTCAGTTCGGCCAGAACGACGACGTCCAGAACTTTTAAGGTCGACTGTTGAACCCGTCTCAAAAAACTTTTTCATGAGCCTGCGAACTGTTGATTCATTCGGTGCTTCATTACGTCCTAGAGTACCGTGAAGTCGCCTGACAGTAGCCGCATAACTCTCTCCACTCTGGTAAAATGTTTTGACGATTAACACTCGTTGTGCAATAGTAAACTTCTCCATGGTTAGACACAGACTGCGAGAGTACTACACTGCGAACAAGAGAAACTGCAACTGAATCGTCAATCGGAATGTTCTCCGAAATAGAAATGAGGTCTAACAATGTTGCCAACCGATAAACAAAAATTTACCAGCCGTTTAAAAACCGGCGCTCTTTTTGAATCACCCGTTATTTTAATTTTATACAAAATCACTTATTGTCCCCTTCATCATACACTCCTTCTTTATCCTTTTAACGCTTCATGCGAATTTTACATTGTTCGAAACAATGCTAGAAGTTATCTTCTGTCAGCTCCTCCAGGATACGTGCCGCTTTCTCTTTTATAGCTTCCACAGACTCAATAATCTTGTTCTTTTTAATGCAGTTTTCATCTTAGGGAAGTCCCATGGTGCATGATCTGGTGAATAAGGTGGATTTTCTAACATTAAAATGTTGCACTCGACTCGGAACCACTTGACAGATAACGCGGAATGAGTTGGCGCATTGTCTTGGTGGAGAACCCATGATTTGTCCTTCCACATTTCGAGGCGTTTATTTCTTACTCTTTGACGTAGTTTAGAAAGTACCTCAAAGTAGTGATATTGATTATTTGTTTGACCTTCAGGAACCCAGTGAAGGTACACAACCCCATGGATATAAAAAACACAATTATCATTGTTTTAAATCTTGACTTGCTCATTCGAGCTTTTTTGGCTCTCGGTGAAGTTCGGCTCTTCCAGTGGATGGATTGGCACTTCGTTACCAGATCACAAGTAAAAAACCACATTTCATCACGTGTTATCATCTTCTACCTGTTCCCTGAGGTGAAATCTGCATTAAAAGGTACAAGATTTGAGTCTTTGGAAGCTGTAAAAGAGAAAGCGGCACGTGTCCTGAAGCAGCTGACAGAAGATGACTTCCACACCGTTTCCAACAATGGAAAATTCGCATGGAGCGTTAAAGGGATAAAGAAGGAGTGTATGATGAAGGTGACAATAAGTGATTATGTATAAAATTAAAATAAATTTTTTTACATCAGTCTCGTTATTTATTAGCCACACCTCGTACGTTAGAAACGTGTACCAACAAGGCAAAAAAATATGTGCAACTCGGATTAACAAAGCCCGCGAAATTCATAATTTCCGTAATTTTTTTATCAAACCTCGTATTTGGCTACAAAATATAGTTCTGTTTCTAATCATATGGTCGGCAAATTAAATTACTCAAGCATTTAAAAACAGATGAGGTAGAGGTGTAAAAGATATTAGTCAGAGTTATCTCCTCAGAGTAATAAATTTTATCATTATAAAGACAAAACCTGGGGTGAATGAAATGAACGTGTTATTTATAGGGTGAAAAGTACATGATTTTCGGAGAACCGGGCATGCTGATAAGCAAACTTTCCCACTTAGTGAGAAAGGCAACGGTAAACCACCTCACTCCTCGTTTTACTAAGTAAAGCCTCTTTAGAGGTTCAAACCAGCCTTTCAGGTTACGACCGAAACAATAACACAAAAACGATTAAACATAGGTTTTAAATAAGGGGTTTATTTACACTGGCACGAAAAACTCGTGTGAGCGTTTCCAACCAGATTTTTTTGTGTTTTACCATGGATCGAATAACAAAAAAAGGCCAATGTAATGTAAACAGAGTATATCCGTCCTCACAGTAACTGCATAATATCGTGTATACGAACCGCAATACATAACTGAAGCACATATTGTATAACCAAGCGCCGTGTACTTAATGACTAAATGCAGTACATTGTCAATTCAATAAAATAATTATTCCTATATAATTATCGACTTAGCCATTAATGAGTTGTAGAAAAGTAATACATTGTACTTGATGCAAATTGTGTACAAGGAAGCGGTAAGAAATATCATTTGAGTGTTACCTAAAAACTAAAATAATTTAGGACAACGACAGTTATAGAGAAAAATCTGGTGTGAAACGCTCACACAACTTTTTCTTCCCTGTGCAAATAATGAACAATATAATCTTACATTAGTAATAAAATACTAGAAATAAACAAAAAACTAACCTAAATAAACATAACCTAATTTTAATCATGAGTGAAATACGCAAACTGAAAATCGACCTCAGTTTGGCTTAAAAATACGGAAAATCACTCTTTCACGCTAAACTAGGCTCTGTAGAGAAAAATGCTATATAAATAAAAGTTGTAGATCGTTTAATTTCCTATAAATTTGTTTTTACACTTTAGTCGTAAAATGCATACTAAGGCTGAATTGTAAAAAAAAATCGATTTTTTACATGCTTTCGTGAGAAAAAAACCAAAAAAATCGCTAAATTCCGGTAAACTAAGCGTTATACAAGAAATGTTTGGAATAACAGTTGTAGAATTTGATATTCTCTACAACTTTTATTATATACATTTTTGCGGTAAACTGCATATTAAAACTGTGATTCTAAATAAACAATATTTTTACGAGAAAAAAGCCTCTCCAAGAATTTTAGCAAACGTGGCACCTACCCTATCTTTTAGAGCATAAAAATTGTAGTAAACGAGGCGATTTTTTTAAAATCATTTTTTAAACGTCGTTTTTGAGAAAGTCGCCGAATAAATTACTATTTCCGGTAGACGGATTTTGATGAAAATGTTCGTATCATCCCCTAATGGTACCTTACTGAACGTCCAAATTTCAAGTTCGCACCGTATTACATTCTCGATATACAGGGTGATTCTAAAAGGACTTACAACTTTGAAACTAAGCTGAATTTAAGTTAAACTTGAAGTGTTTTGCTACAAAATGACACTTTCATCGATTCTTAACTTATATCAATAAAATATCTATATGCTTTCAGAGTTGTAAATACCTTTTACACTCACCCTGTATATTTTGTTCTCTCTCTCACACACACACGAATCGGTAAACACATATTCTCTTGGGTTCCTAAAAACGTGTATATCGGCTGAAAACACGATTTGAAAAACATCGACTTGAATACTTTCCTTCCGTATATATTCACTAATAAGTATATATTCACTAATATTATATTTTATAATAATAAAATAAGGCATGAGAAAGTAAAATCCGTGTTCCAAGCCAAAACTACTAAAAAGGTACATTGAAACAAGAGGAGACTGAGAGAAAGTACAAAACATAAAACAAAAACGGTAAAAACAATGAGAAAATTTAATAACATATAAATAACAATAATAAACTAATATTATTCTACTTACAAAACTGTCTAATAATTTGACATTATCAGTCCAAATCAGCAATTCGGCTCACCTGTAAAAAGAAGAATACAATCATTACTAAACTTAATACAATTTGAAAAGAGTAGAATCCCAGTCAACCGCCCGCCTACGAAAATATGACTCACTTTCATTCCCGTTACTACACAACACTCAACTACGAACACGTCACCACAAGTCGGTCATCATTTTTCTCTCCACACAATCAGTCTGAAATTTAAGAACAGAGTATTACAATTTACTTTTATCTAAAAAAAAAATTGTGTGAAACACTCACAGGACTTTCTCTTGCTAATGCAAATAAAAAACTTTATTAACTAACATTAGAAATAACCAAATCAAACATAACCTTATATCAATCATGAGTAAATGATGCAAAATGAAAACCAACTTTAGTTTGGCTTAATAATACGGAAAATAACTCTTTTACGTTAAACTAGGCTCTGTAGAGAAAAATGCTTTAAATAAAAGTTGTAGATCTTTTAATTTCCTACAAATTTTATTGTATATACTTTTTTCGTAAAATGCATACTAAGGCTGGAATCTTAAAAATTCTTTACAACTTTTGTTATATACATTTTTGCGCTAAAATGCATATTAAAGCCGCAATCTTAATCGAACTCTTTTTCTACAAAAAGACAGCCTTTTCAAGAATTTTAACAGACATGGCGCCTACCTTACCTTATAATGAAGCATAAAAAAACGTAGTAATGAGGTGATTAAAAAAAATCATAAGAGCCGTTTTTGAGAAAATTGTGACAAAGTGAAAAACACGAATAAACTACTACTTCCGGTTGACCGATTTTCATGAAAATGTTTGTGTCGGGTCCTCCGGTAGTACCTAAATTAAGTTTAAAGTTCGTACACGATGTTACGTTCTTGAGATATTCTGTTCACACATAAACACACAGAAAAATCGCTTAAAACATGTTTTTTAGGTTCAGGGGTCTATAAACGTACAGATCCGGTGAATATTTGATTTCGAAAAGTCAACATAAAACAATACTTTCCTTCCTAAGTATATACTCAAGTTGTTGTTTAGGTCCTCAGCCGAAAGGCTGGTTTGAACTTTTAGAGGTTTTACTAAGTAAAACGAGGAGTGAGGTGGTTTACGACTGCCTTCCTCACTGAATGGAAAAGTACGCTTATCAGCATGCCGGGCCCTTCTGAAAAGCACACATTTTCCACTCTGCAACTGACAACTTCACTTCATTCACCACAAGGTCTGGCTGTATTAAGAAATTCATTACCTTCATATGAGATAACTCTGATTAGTGTCTTTTACACCTCTACCTCTTCTGTTCTTAAATGATTTAGTAATTTAATTTGCTGCCCATGTGATAAGAAACAGAACTATTTATTTTAGCCCAGCAACGAAGAGATTGAGTGTAAATAATTTGACACTTCACCTGTCTGTTATGGGCAGATATATGCTAATATAGGAAGAGAAAGTAAAAATACCAAAGATTAACAACTAGGTAATATGATTAAAAACTCAATTTGTACTATTCAAGCTACGAGGTGTGGTTATTAAATAACGAGACTGACGTTGTAATAAATTTAATTTTCATTTTCAGATAATCACTTATTGTCACCTTCAATATACACTCCTTCTCTATCCCTACAACGCTCCATGCAAATTTTCCATTGTTGGAAACAGTGCTGGAAGTCAACTTTTGTCAGGCTCTTTCAGAACACGTGCCGCTTTCTCGTTTACAGCTTCCACAGACTCAAATCTTGTCCTTTTTAATGCAGATTTTACCTGAGGGAACTGGTAGAAGTCACATGGTGCAAGATCTGGTGAATAAGGTGGATGTTCTAACACTGAGATGCTGTACTTGGCTAGGACCCTCTTGACAGATAACGCGGAATGAGCTGGCGCATTGTCTTGGTGGAGAACCCATGATTTGTCCTTCCACATTTCGAGGCGTTTATTCCTTACTCTTCGACATAGTTTAGAAAGTACCTAAAGGTAGTAATATTGATTAATTATTTGATTTTCAGGAACTCAGTGAAGGTACACAATACTATGGATATAAAAAAAAACCAATCATCAATGCTTTAAATTTTGATTTGCTTATTCCAGCTTTTTTGGCTCACAATGAAGTTCGGCTCTTCCAGTGCATGGGTTAGCGCTTCGTTTCTGGATCATAAGTAAAAACCACGTTTCATCACATGTTATTATAATTTCCAAAAAAAATTTGGGTCATTTTCAATCGCGTACAAAGTGTTAGTACAAACATTTTTGATCGGCACGTGTCCTGAAGGAGCTGACAGAAGATGACTTCCAACACTGTTTCCAACAATGAAAATTACGCATGGAGCGTTATAGGGATAAAGAAGAAGTGTATATTGAAGGTGACAATAAGTGATTATGTATAAAATTAAAATTAAATTTTTTACAACGTCAGTCTCGTGCTTTAATAGCTTTATTTCGTATATGGATGTATGGAAGGTACGTTACCATTGTTTCGTACAGAGAAATAACAATTAGGTAATACATACGAGTAGAGAAACAAAGGTACAAGGTAAGGATTCTAGCATCTATAATTATCACGGCAGCCACTTTGAGTTCAGCTAACAGATAATCCATACAATCCGCTTCTATTATAAATTAGATGCAGTCAACGGATAACCCGTCTATCCATCCGCCAATATGTACACAACGTCTAACCGCACGCACACATTGTTACTTACTGCAATATATATATTTACACCGACAACATTGGGTTGTGTTTGTAGTGGAGAGACCAAATACATGAATAACAATAGCTTAATCCTCCGATTAACACGAATTCAAATTACTTGGTTCGGTATTAAAGCCCCAATTATAATGTATATATTGACTTTAAATATTTAAGCGCCTTACTGTTACGATAGGCTAAGTCGCACAGATATCCGACCGGTTGATCCGTTAAAAAAATAATCTGGTGTGAAACACTTACACAATTTGCTCTTGCCAAATTAAATAAGAAAAGTATATTAAATCAAAAGTAAACGTAGTTGTCGTTTAGGTCATCAGTCGAAAGGGTGGTTTGAAACACACACACAACTCTCTCTTACCAATGCGAAAAATTAACAATATAAACCTAACATTTAGTAATAAAACATTAGAAATAAACAAAAAACTAACATAACATAAACATAACCTAATTTTAATCATGAGTGAAAGATGCAAAATGAAAAGCAACCTCAGTTTGGCTTAAAAATACAAAAAATCACTCATTCACGGTAAACTAGGCTCTCTAGAGAAAAATGCTTTTAAAGTGGTAGATCGTGAAATTTCCTATGAATTTGATTATATACACTTTTGTTGTAAAATGCATGCTAAGGCTGAAATTTAAAAAAAAATCGATTTTTTTACACTTTTCGTAAAAAAACAGAAAATCGGTAATTACTGCTAAATTAAGCGTTACAGAAAAAAATGTTTGAAATAAAAGTTGTAGGAATTTAAATTCTATTACAACTTTCATGACATACATTTTTGCGCTGAAATGCATATTAAAGCCGCATCTTAAAAAAAAAAAGTTTTTACGCGAAAACAGCATCACCAAGAATTTCACCAGACATGGTGCCTACGCTATCTTGTAGAGCATAAAATATTTAGTAAATGAGGCGATTTTTATAAAATTCGTAAGCCCCGTTTTTGAGATTGATAAATTTTATTGTGTCGGATCCTCTAGTGGTATCTAACTTATGTTTAAAGTTTAAATTTCGCAAGATGTTCCATTCTTGAGATATTTTGTACACACACACACACACAACAATAGTTAAAAAAACATGTTATTTTTGTGTTTAGGGTGTCTAAAAACGTGTAGATCCGGTGAAAACTCGATTTCGAAAATCGACAAGAAAACAATACAAGAGCGC
The DNA here is from genome assembly GCA_035578175.1 of Catonia carolina. Lineage (NCBI taxonomy): Eukaryota > Metazoa > Arthropoda > Insecta > Hemiptera > Achilidae > Catonia > Catonia carolina. Next base: position 6,701,926 of record JAQMRL010000017.1, on the reverse strand, counting down.
ATGCGTAGTTATGCCACATATCTCCCTCTCACTCGCTCGGCTATGGGACATTAGTTCGTCTGATACGTATACTAGTAAAACGTTACTACTACTAACGCAATCTCTCACAGTAGTAGTGACGTAATGCATACCTCTCAGCTGTACAAAGCTTAGGAACGGGGAGTAGGTAAACAGGAAAGAAAAACTGTTATGATTGTACGTGGTAGTTTTTAAGGAAGGCGAAGGAGAATGAAAAAAATTTATTAATAATTCCAGAGGAAAACTTTTCAATTATTCTAAGAGAACATAATTCGATAAATCAATTGATAAATAATTCACATAATGTACCAACAAAATGATTATCTAGTGCAATACAATTAAATCCTCACCATACTTAGCAAGCAATTTAATAAATTAAAGGTACACACGTTGTTGCATTAGTATGCAACTGGTATTCCGTGACGGCAAAGTATTAACTTTGTTGTTTTTGTTCTAGATTAAATTGTCATAAACAACAAAAGATATAAGTCCCTCGATGATCTGCAACAAATGAGATTAAATATGGGTGTTCAAAATCCATGCTAGACGTTTCACTAATTTAAATCCTGTATTCTGTTTAGTAGTATCATCGTATCTCGATTGATCATCACCGTGTTAACAAAATTAGTAATTACAATTTTAATCTAGATAGCTTTATTCATAAAATGGAATAGAAACTTGAGACCGGGTGTCCACAAAATATATCGACATAATCTACAGATCATAAGCTATACGAGATGTGGCTATTAAATAACGAGGATGACGTAAAACATTTAATTTTAATTTTATACATAATCACTTATTCTGCCCATAACAGACAGGTGGAGTGTCAAATTATTTACACTCAATCTGTTAGTTGCAGGGCTAAAATAAATAGTTCTGTTTCTTATTACATGGTCAGCCAATTAAATGACTGAATAATTTAAGAACAGAAGAGGTAGACCTCTACCTCTTGGTGTAAAAAACACTTATCAGAGTTATCTATTCTGTAAGTAATGAATTTCACTATACAACCAGACCCTGTGGTGAATGAAGTGAAGGTGTCATTTGCAGAGTGGAAAATATGTGCTTTTCAGAAAGCCCGGCATGCTGATAAGTGTACTTTTCCACTCAGTGAGGAAGGCTTGGTAAACCACCTCACTCCTCGTTTTACTAAGTAAAACCTCTACAGGTTCAAACCAGCCTTTCGGCTGATGACCTAAACAACAATCACTTATTGTCATCTTCAATATACACTTCATCTCTATCCCTAGAACGCTCCATGCGAATTTACCATTGTTGGGAACAGTGCTGGAAGTCATCTTCTATCAGTTCCTTCAAGACACGTGCCGCTATCTCTATTACAGCTTCCACAGACTCAAATCTTGTCCCTTTTAATGCAGATTTCACCTTAGGGAACAGGTAGAAGATAATGACATGTGATGAAACGTGGTTTTTTACTTATGATCCAGAAACGAAGCACCAATCCATGCACTGGAAGAGCCGAACTACACTTAGAGCCAAAAAAAGCTCGATTGAGCAAGTCAAAATTTAAAGCCATGATTGGTTTTTTTATATCCATGGGATTGTGTGACAAGTGACAACTAACCATAAGTTGCAACGAGGCGATACAGCTTGTAAGGTTGGGAACATAACTAGTGGATATGACTCACTGAAATTTGTGCAATGACGATTATGTAGCCTACACATTGTACTGTAAATAACATCCCTATTATGACTCTTGTATGATTACTGTTGTTCATCTGTCGAAATGTTTACTACCTCTATCCTGCCCATTATCTTATCTTGCCGCTAAGAACCACGTGTTGTTCGTCGCTGGCCTGTAATGGTTTTATTAAAACATATACGAGGTGTGGTTATTAAATAACGAGACTGACACGTTGTAAAAAAATTTATTATTATTTTATACATAATCACTTATTGTCACCTTCAATATACACTCCTTCTCTATCCCTACAACGCTCCATGCGAATTTACCATTGTTTGAAACAGTGCTGGAAGTCATATTCTGTCAGCTCCTTCAGGACACGTGCCGCTTTCTCTTTAACAGCTTCCACAAACTCAAATCTTGTCCCTTTTAATGCAGATTTCACCTTAGGGAACAGGTAGAAGTCACATGGTGGAAGATCTGGTGAATAAAGGATGTTCTAACAATGAGATGCTGTACTTGGCTAGGAACCTCTTGACAGATAACGCGAAATGAGTTGGCGCATTGTCTTTTTGGAGAACCCATGATTTGTCCTTCCACATTTCGGGGCGTTTTTTTTCCTTACTCTTTGATGTAGTTTAGAAAGTACCTCAAGGTAGTAATATTGATTAATTGTTGACCTTCACGAACCCAGTGAAGGTACACAATCCCATGGATATAAAAAAAAACAATCATCATTGCTTTAAATTTTGACTTGCTCATTCGAGTTATTTTGGGTCTCGGTGAAGTTCGGCTTTTTCAGTGCATGGATTGGCGCTTCGTTTCCGGATCATAAGTAAAAAAACCACGTTTTTTCACCTGTTATTACAGTTTCCAAAAGATTTGGGTCATTTTCAATCGCGTAAAAAGTGTCAGTACAAACATTTTTGCGAGCTTCATTTCAATCATTTTTGAGCGGCATGTGTCCTGAAGGAACTGACAGATGACTTTCAGCACTGTTTCCAACAATGTAAAATTCGCATGGAGCGTTGTAGGGATAGTGAAGGAGTGTATATTGAAGGTGACAATAAGTGATTATGTATAAAATTAAAATACATTTTTTTACAACGTCAGTCTCGTTATTTAAAAGCCACACCTCGTATTTAATAACTTCACAACGATTTCGTACAAAATTTATTTACAACTTCAATTCAATAAAAAAACGTGAAAACAACAAAAGTCCAAGATAATCCAAATAAAACATGTTGAAAATTTAAATTTGTTACAAATTGTACCTGACATAGTAATGAACCGATACGCAAAATGAATTTGTGATTAAAAACAGAATAGGTTTAGTAATAGAAAAAATGAATTTACAATACAGGTTACATTACAAAATTTCTACTGTACGTGTGTGTGTGTGTGTGTGTGTAAAATGCAAATAAACAACCGACGTGCGTTATCCGGTTAAAATTTGCAACCGGCTATAATCCAAACCCTTTGAACAAGGCAGCTAAAAACAATGTTCATTAAAACAGATAAATTTACATAGAAATTAAGCGATACCCGTTATGTATTGACAATCCTACAATTCACATAGCCCGATCATAATTTCAGTAAAATCTATACATACAACCAGTACAACAGACCGAATAAGATTCAAAGTGTACGATCCGATCATATGTTTTACGGTAGACATTTTGAATAAATTTATCATATAACACAAGCGGTATTGAATATTCTGCACACAAACATATCGTTGTATTCCACTTAAATTGTTCCAAAATTCATGAATGAACATACACGGATAAAAGAGTCTGTAAAACAGTTTTCAAATTACAGATTTCCATAATCCGTTCGTTTACTTCCTCGGACATCTATACAAAATATACAAAAAATATATCTGGTGTGAAACACTCACACACCTTTCTCTTGCCAATGCAAATAATTAACAATAATCCTAACATTAGTAATAAAACATTAGAAATACACAAAAAACTAACCTCTAAAAATATAACCTTATTTTAATAATGACTGGAAGACGCAAAATGAAAATCAACTTCAGTTTGGCTTAAAAATACTCTTTCACGCTAAAATAGGCTCTGTAGAGAAAAATGCTTTAAATAAGAGTTGTAGATCTTTTAATTTTCTATAAATTTGATTCTAAACACTTTTGTCAAAAATTGAATACTAAGGCCGAAATCTTAAAAAAATCGATTTTTCACACGTTTTCGTGAGAAAAAACAGAAAATTGCTAATTATCGCTAAACTAAGCGTTATACAAAAAAAATGTTTGAGATAAAAGTTGTAGAATTTTAAATTCTCTACATTTTTTATTACATAAATTTTTGCACTATAATAGGCTACATATTTTAGCCGTAATCTTAAAAAACACTTTTTTTACGTAAAAACACCCTCACCAAGAATTTCAGCAAACATGGCGCCTACCCTATCTTGTAGAGCATAAAAAATTGAGTAAATGAGGCGATTTTTAAAAAAATCGTAGGACCAGTTTTTGAGAAAATCGCAAAAAAGTGAAAAATTATACGAATAAACTACTACTTCCAGTTGACCGATTTTGATGAAAATGTTCGTGTCGGGTCCAGTAGTGGTATGTGACTTAACTTTCAAGTTTCAAGTTCGTACGTTGTTCCGTTCTTGAAATATTCTGTTCACACACACACACACAGACCAATCGCTAAAAACATATTTTTTGGGTTCAGGGGGTCTGAAAACGTGTAGATCCGGTGAAAACTCGATTTCTTAAAATCAACATGAAAACAATACTTTCCTTCCTATATACAGTAAAATCTCTCTATTGCGGAACTCTATATAGCGGAAATCTCTCTTTAGCGGCATTATTTGCCGACCCCGACCCTTTCGTATACTGCGATAATGTATTAAACTCTCGTTATAGCGGCACAAAAATCTCTCTATAGCGGCAAAACAATATCTTCAGGATATGGATTTAGACGCAGACAATGACTTAGCCACTTCAGCAGATGTTGGCGATGATGCAATAATCGAAAATATCTTAGCCCAAAACAACGAGGAAGAAAGTGAAGATGACGATGAAATGGAAACAGAAATGTTGTCCCTTCAAGTAAACAGGCACTAGACGCTATTCTTGTTGTTTCTACGTACTGTTATTGCCAATATGTAAATTAAAATTTACAAGTTTTAAACATTGAAAATGAGATTGAAGAGATGTTTTATGAATTGAAAACGAAATAAAATTTACAACTTATTTTACGAAATGAAATGTACTTCACAGTCATTGTTTCCTTAATAACGAAAAAAATATATTGTACTGAGTATTTTTTTGTGTTTATGTATCCTATGTTTTTTGGAGATTTTAATTGTATGTATCCTATGTTTATTACTGTTCAGTGAAAAACGTGTTTCAGTGCTAATTAATTTTAGGCTATCTATTACGGTATGTACTGTATAAATGATAATAAAAAAAAGTTCAATACGAAAAGTGAAATTCTATTGTTAAACATTAGTAACACAACATCTAATAAAACCGGTTTGTATCCAAATTTCTTGTTAAGTTAATAACCTACACTTTATGTAATTAATTTAAATATCTCACTGTATTGAAGTAATCTACTGTATTAAACATTCGTCATAAAGTTATCTATTCAGTAGTTTTTCAAAAACGTATTCCATGCACCATTTACATACGTATATAAGTTATTTTGTACAGAAAAATTAGTACTTCAACTTCCCTCCCGCCGTTAATTACTCGCTCTCTCTATAACGGAACTCTCTTTATAGCGGCGGTACCTCATGGTCCCTTCAATTCCGCTATAGAGAGATTTTACTGTATATTCATATAGGCAAGAGAGAGTAAAAATTTGGTGTGAAACGCTCACACGACTTCCTCTTGCCAATGAAAATAATGAAAAATATAACCTAACGGTAAGGGCATAGTGAACGCTGGTCGCTGGTACTGATTCACGGTGGCCAACGCGCATGCGCATAGCGGGAGCATGTAACTACGCGCTTAACCTTCATTCAGTTGTAGGGACTATTCAACATGAGTTCCACTAGCAGCAGTCATGATGGAAAACGTTTCCACGAAATTATTATCATTTAAAGACGATACCGTTAGTGACATTAATAAGAACAGAAAATTATTCGGCATAATCATCTTTTTCCGCAATTAAAAGAAGATAGAGACAGGTTTTTTTAAATGCATGAGAATGACTCTGGAAACGTTTAATTTTATATTGCCTAAAGTAGAACTCATTTTCAAAAACACTGGTGCAACTTGCACAAGCAACCAATATTACCGGAAGAAAGACTCGTGATTACTTTGATATACGTTTTTTTGAACGTTTTGACTACCGATATTCAATATAATAAAGCATTGTTTGGCCAGTAATAAACTTTTAAGTTATTTTTATGAGCCTATGTTATAATTTTGCCCATAACAGACAGATGGAGTGTCAAATTATTTACACTCAATTTGTTCGTTGCAGGGCTAAAATAAATAGTTCTGTTTCTTATCACATGGTCAGCCAATTAAATGACTGAATCATTTAAGAACAGAAGAGGTAGAGGTGTAATAGACACTAATCAGAGTTATCTCCTCTGAAAGTAATGAGTTTCATTGTACAGCCAGACCCTGTGGTGAATGAAGTGAAGGTGTCATTTACAGAGTGGAAAATATGTGCTTTTCAGAGGGCCCGGTATGCTGATAAGCATACTTTTCCATTCAGTGAGGAAGGCAATGGTAAACCACCTCACTCCACGTTTTACTTAGTAAAACCTCTAGAGGTTCAAACCAGCCTTTCGGCTGTTGACCTAAACAACAACATGTTATAATTAATTAACAAGATGTTATTATTTATGAATACGTATTATACGACGCCAAATGCACTTCGGAATCTGCCAACAAGCAGCAGGCAGGTTTATGCAATACAAACCAATAAGCTGATATGCGCAGATGCCCAGTTCGCAGCTTTCTCCGCCAGCGTTTACTGTGAGACGACCGATTAAAATATAATGGCCTATTCCTACTAGCAGGCTCCCACTTGTAAGCGACCAGCAACCTGCGAACAGCGTTTACTGTGCACTTACCCTAATATTAGTATTAAAACATTAAAAATAAACAAAAAAACTAACCTAAAAAATCATAACCTTATTTTAATCATGATTGAAAGACGCAAAATGAAAATCAACCTCAGTTTGGCTTAAACATATAGAAAATCACTCTTTCACGCTAAACTAGGCTCTGTAAAGAAATCTTGAACATCGATGTTTACATGTTTTCGTGTGAAAAAAACGGAAATTCGCTAATTACCGCTAAACTAAGCGTTACACAAAAAATCTTACAAATAGTTGTTTTAGGATTCTCTACAACTTTTATAATACAGATTTTAGGGCTAAAATGTATATTAAAGTCGCAAACTTAAAAAAATCATTTTTTTACGAGAAACCCCAGCAGGAATTTCAGCAGACATGCCGCCTACCTTATCTTGTAAAGCATAAAAAACGCAGTAAAAGAGGCGATTTAAAAAAAAATTGTAAGAGCCGTTTATGAGAAAATCGCAAAAAGTGACAAATGACACGAATAAACTACTATTTCCGGTTGACCGACTTTGATGAAAATGTTCGTGTCGGGTCCTCTAGTCGTATCTAACTTAAGTTCCAAGTTCCAACTTCGTACGATGTTCCGTTCTTGAGGTATTTTGTTCACACACACACACACACACACAGACAGACCAATCGCTAAAAACATATTTTTTTACGTTCAGAGGGTCTGAAAACGTGTATATCCGTTGAAAACTCAACATGAAAACAATACTTTCCTTCCTATATAATCACATAGGCAAGAGATAAAACAGATCCTTGACGACTTTTTTGGGGAAGTTTGTAAATAATTAAAGTTGATTACGGAAACTGTGAAAAACGAACCAAAAAAAAAACTCAAAACAGGATGAAAATTAAAACACGAAACACGATTTGGACACGCAACAACTACTGGAAAACAGAGTAACCTATGTATATGCAACAAGTGAATAACTTACCGATTCTGCTAAGGGGGAAAACTGGAAAATGAGGAAGGTGGAAACATCAGTTGTTGCTGTGCTGTTGTACCCACTTGTTGAATTTAGATGATGGTCGGGGGTATGAGAGGGGGGTTATCAAGGCACGTTCCCCTTCACGTTTTGCTTGGTTGCCTACAATGCATTGATAGGCACACTGTTGCTCTTCTTCCGTGCTATTTTCCTTCTTACACAAAATTATATCCACGAAATATCTGCTCACCACTTTACATCCAAAAATCTCGTGTGAAACACTCACACAACGTTCACTTGCCAATGCAAACAATATAACCTCATTGTGAATGATGCAAAATGAAAATCAACCTCAGATTAGCTAAAAAATACGGAAAATTACTCTTTCACGCTGAACTAGGCTCTGTAGAGAAAAATTCTCTAAACAAAAGTTGTTCATATTTTAATTTCCTGTAAATTTCATTACATGCACTTCTGTCATAAAATGTAGGCTATAGCCTACTAAGGCTGAAATCTTAAAAACACTTTTTTACACGTTTTCATAACAAAAAAATCGAAAATTAATTACCGCTAAACTACGCGTTGTATAAACAAATGTTTGAAATAAAAGTTTTACGTTTTAAAATTTTCTACAACTTTAATTATACAAATTTTTGCTCTAAAATGCATATCAGGGCCGCAATCTTGAAAAAAAAAATTTTTTTTACAAGAAAAAGCTTCCCTAAGAATATCAGCAGACATGCCCTATCTTATAGAGCATAGAAAGTGTAGTAAATGAGGCGATTTTTAAAAAAATTGTAGGAGCAGTTTATGAGAAAATTGCAAATAAGTAAAATATTACATGAATGAACTACTACTTCTGGTTAGCCGATTTTGATTTTCGTGTCGGGTCCTCTAGTGGTACCTAACTTAAGTTTAAAGTTTCAACTTCGTAAGATGTTCCGTTCTTGAGATATTTTGTTCACACACACACACAAACATCGATCGCTAAAAACATGTTCTTTGGGTTCAGGGGATCGGAAAACGTGTAAATCCGGTGAAAACTTGATTTCGAAAAATCGGCATGAAAACAATACTTTCTTTCTTATATATATTCAAATAGGCAAGAGAAAGTAAAAAATGGTGTTTTAGAGCAGTAATCCTGCATTTTTTCTGATTAACGTCAACTAAAAATCAACCTCTTAGTACGAAGGGTAATTTATTTTAATAAATTACAGCGTTAAAAAAAAATTGTAGTCGATGGGTGTAACGAATTCGAACAGTGTATCAATTTATTACTTTCTCTTGCCTATATGAATATATAGGAAGGAAAGTATTGTTTTCATGTCGATTTTTCGAAATCGAGTTTTCACCGGATCTATACGTTTTCAGACCCCCTGAACCCAAAAAACATGTTTTTAGCGATTGGTCTGTGTGTGTGTGTGTGTGTGTGTGTGTGTGTGTGTCTGTGTGTGAACAGAATATCTCAAGAACGGAACGTCGTACGAACTTGAAACTTGAAACTTAAGTTACATACCACTACCGGACGCGACACGAACATTTTCATCAAAATCGGTCAACCGGAAGTAGTAGTTTATTCGTATATATTTTCAGTTTTTTGCGATTTTCTCAAAAACTGGTCCTACAATTTTTTTTAAAATCGCCTATTTTACTCAATTTTTTATTCTCTACAAGATAGGGTAGGCGCCATGTTTGCTGAAATTCTCGGTGAGGCTGTTATCACGTAAAAACGATGTTTTTTTAAGATTACGGCTTTAATATAAATTTTAGCGCAAAAACTTATATAATAAAAGTTGTAGAGAATTTAAAAACCTACAACTTTTATTTCAAACATTTTTTTGTATAACGCTTAGTTTAGCGGTAATTTGCTATTTTCTGTTTTTTTTCTCACGAAAACATGAGAAAAATCGATTTTTTTAACATTTCGGCCTTAGTATGCATTTTACGACAAATGTGTATATTTTATAGAAAATTAAAAGATCTACAACTTTTATTTAAAGCATTTTTCTCTACAGAGCCTAGTTTAGAGAGAAAGAGTGATTTTCCGTATTTCTAAGCCAAACTGAGGTTGATTTTCATTTTGCGTCTTTCACTCATGATCAAAATTAGGTTATGGTTGTTGAGGTTAGTTTTTTGTTTATTTCTTATGTTTTATTACTAATGTTAGGTTTATTGTTAATTATTTGCACTGGCAAGAGAAAGTTGTGTGTTTCACACCAGATTTTTTAATAACAAAATGAACTTACATAATTTTCCCCTTAAAACTAATCGTGCCACATGTTCTGAACTATGTGCAAAATGCGCTAAAAAAACGGGTATAGATACTGACGTCACGAGATTGCCTTTAGCGTATGGATGGGCTGTGAGGAAGGGAGGTGAAATATTTGCAGTGCTGCCAACCTCAACAGTCAGACACTACTCGTACTTTTCACTACCGTACAGTTTCTAGATATTTTATAAGGTGTGGTTTATTCCGAGAAAATGTTTTCTTCATAAACCTTATAAGAAATCATTGTGACCTGTAATATTGCCTATAGCTTAATTTCTTGACTAGAAATGTTTGATTTACTGTAATTACGAATGAATCGCCTTCTTTACTATTGCTGTCATCGGCGTTTTCATTATCAGTCTCTTGAGTATCTACCTAACCGTTTACTTTTTACTTTCTCTTGCGTATATGAATATATAGAAAGGAAAGTATCGTTTTCATGTCGATTTTTCGAAATCGAGTTTTCACCGGATCTATACGTTTTCAGACCCCCTGAACCCAAAAAACATGTTTTTAGCGATTGGTCTGTGTGTGTGTGTGAACAAAATATCTCAAGACCGGAACATCGTACGAACTTGAAACTTGAAACTCAAGTTACATATCACTACCGGACCCGACACGAACATTTTCATCAAAATCGGTCAACCGAAAGTAGTAGTTTATTCGTATAATTTTTCACTTTTTTGCGATTTTCTCAAAAACTAGTCCTACGATTTTTTTAAAAATCGCCTGGTTTACTACATTTTTTATGCTCTACAATATAGGGTAGGCGCCATGTTTGCTGAAATTCTGCTTGAGGCTGTTTTTACGTTAAAACATTTTCTTTTTAAGATTGCGGCTTTAATATGCATTTTAGCGCAAAACGTTATATAATAAAAGTTGTAGAGAATGTAAAATTCTACAACTTTTATTTCAAACATTTTTTTGTTTAACGCTTAGTGTAGCGGTAATTAGCGATTTTCTGTTTTTTTTCTCACGAAAACGTGAGAAAAATCGATTTTTTTAACATTTCGGTCTTAGTATGCATTTTACGACAAAAGTGTATATAATTAAATTTATAGAAAATTAAAAGATCTACAACTTTTGTTTAGAGCATTTTTCTCTACAGAGCCTAGTTTAGCGTGAAAGCGTGATTTTCCGTATTTTTAAGCCAAACTGAGTTCGATTATCATTTTGCGTCATTCACTTATGATTAAAATAAGGTTATGTTTTTGAGGTTAGTTTTTGTTTATTTCTAATGTTTTATTAATAATGTTAGGTTTATTATTAATTATTTGCATTGGCAAGAGAAAGTTGTGTGAGTGTTTCACGCCAGATTTTTATACCAGGTGTCAACAAAACTGTTGAAGAATAGCTTCTTCACGTCCTTACTTTCCTTCTTTATTTTTCGAATTGTGCAAAGAGAAACATCACAGTAGTTAGCTGCTCGTTCACGGATTTTGTTAAGAGGCAAGGATAGGAATTTTTGTTTAGCTTCAACTTTACAACATTTTGTTATATTGCGTTCAGCACTGTGAATAGCTCGACCACGTTTTCGAGAAACCGATATTTATGTTTACGGTAACAGACAGTTATATTCGTACAGTTAACCTACAAAAGGTTCCGCGATTTACTGTATATGCTCTGGGTACAGTATAATTTCTTATGTTTGTCGTACTGAAATTAAAGCAGTCGCGCATCCGCACTGATGCTTTTCCCCCTTTGCCCCTTGATTCCAAAAACGGCAAACACGTGACTCAAGTGACTATACCAACATATTATTTTTACTTTCTCTCACCTATATGAATACATAGAAAGGAAAGTATTGTTTTCATGTCGATTTTAAAAAATCGAGTTCTCACCGGACCCACACGTTTTCAGACCCCCTGAACCCAAAAAACAAGTTTTTAGCGATTGGTTTGTGTGTGTGTGTGTGTGTGTGTATACATCAAGAACGGAACATTGTACAAACTTGAATCATAAAACTTAAGTTATATACTAATACCGGACCTCGAACATTTTAATCAAAATCGGTCAATCAGAAGTAGTAGTTTCTTCGTGTCATTTTTCACTTTTTTACGATTTTCTCAAAAACGGCTCCTAAGGCTTTTTTAAAAATCGCCACATTTACTAAATTTTTTATGCTTTACAAGATAGGTTAGGCGCCATGTTTGCTGAAATTCTTGGTGAGGCTGTTTTCACGCAAAATTTTTTTTTTTTTAAGATTAACTTACGGCTTTAATATGCATTTTACAGCAAACATTTTTATAATAAAAAGTGTAGAGAATTTAGAATCCCACAACTTTAATTTCAAGCATTTTTTTGTATAACGCTTAGTTTAGCGGTAATTAGCGTTTTTCTGTTTTTTCTCTCACGAAAACGAGTAAAAAAAAATCGAAATTTTTAAGATTTCAGCCTTAGACAAACATAACTCTTATGCATTTTACGACAAAATGTAGGCCTATGTAATCAAATTTATAGAAAATTTAAAGATCTACAACTTTTACTTGAGCATTTTTCTTTACAGAGCCTAGTTTAGCGTGAAAGAGTGACTTTCCGTATTTTTAAGCAACACTGAGGTCGATTTTCATTTTTCGTCTTTCACTCATGATTAAAATAAGGTTATGTTTATTGAGGTTATTTTTTTTGTTGTTTATTTCTAATGCTTTATTACTAATGTTAGATTATATTAGTCATTATTTGCATTGGCAAGAAAAAGTTGTGTGAGTGTTTCACACCAGATTTGTTTTTAAGTCGCTAGAAAATGCCTAATGCATTCCCGTGTTACTGAATTTATACGAATAAAATAACAAAATATCAAGATTTAAATGCACCTTAAATTTTTACATTGTTGACTTTGTGAGATACGCGATTCCAAACAAAAGTTTTATCTTTCATTTTACGTACTGTAATTGTTTATTTCCATGAAGCTAGCACAAGCTGCTAGTGTCCTAGGAGCTAGTAAACTAGTGTCATGGGAATTTCTTTAAAATAAAGTTATTAGAAAAAGCATTTCAGTTTGTGTTTAAAACCATTTAATGTAATTATTTATCTAAAAAGAGAATACAGAAAGGGTTACATCGCACCACATTATAACTTAACTCTTTTTTTAATTAAGGTTAAAGAGGCTTAAATTCAGGTAAGCAATTTCCAAAGTAAAGTAGAGTACTTTGTATTATTAAAGTGGTACTTCATTTAATCTTGCACGATGCGAACAAATACCCGCTCTTCATTATTGCTTCTTCATCTATAACAAGTTCCTACAGGAATCTACTTTAAACGTTAGGTTTTTAAGTAAATTAATGTTTGGCAGCACTTTCACCTTGTTCGATAAAATCCTTGTTAAAATTTTGTGTGTGTGTTTGTGCGTGCGAACGCATATGATACAATGATCTTTCTTATTTTATGCCCGTCCAAACGAAGCGTTTCTGGACCTAAATTATACATAAATATACAGCTAAAATATAACGGGTCTATGACCGGAAATTCTAACCTATAAGGAGGCCTCGGGCAAAAATAAAATACCGAAGACCTTTTTTGTTAATCACCCTCTGAAACCCCACTACGAAAAATCCAAAGTCCGAGGTTACGACCCACCCGCCGGGAGATAAAAAAACTCAAAATATGTCATAACTCCTAACCAACACCGGAAGTCAAGAAATCAAAGACGGAAACTACATGAGATAGCAAAACATATATGTTCGGATTCGTAATCTACAGAAAAGAATTAACGAGTCAGGACTGAGTTTGAAGTTCTGATTTCGACCGAAGTAGTCTATAACCGTAAGTCAAGAAATCAAAGTTGGAATTTGGAAACAAAAATAGTGTCAACCGATTACTCTCTAAGAGAAGATACAGAAATCATTACGTTTGTAGAAAAAAAAACTTAAAATATATCAAAATTGATATTTTACAAAAGGTCTGACACCGTTGTCCCCTTTAATTAAGTACTGTGCTGCCGGATATCAAAGCTCCCGACTTAGCGACAGAGGGAACCGCCGATAGTTCCGAAAGGGGCGGTAGGCCTGTGGCGGCGTACCGACAGAGTCCTTTGTCGCCAAGGCCGTAACAAATAACCGCCCCCTACCACAGCGATCTCGGCGACTATATAAAGAGCGCTCCACTGAGCCAGTGAGATTAGATTCCACGCCAGTCTACAGCTTCGACGAGACTTCTTACGTCGGCAAACGGCTACCGGACTCATCGGCGACCCCGTAAAACAGATAGAGATGTTGCTTCCGCTCGTCGACCGGGACAGTCACCGCCCGCTACCGCAAGCAATGCCCACAGCGGTCCCTCGACCGAGCCTTACGGACACCGGGTCCAACGAAGAAGCCATCGACGCATTACTGCGAGGGAAGAAGATGACGTCTGCGCTAGACGACAACAAGCCGTGCCCAACCAGCTCCCCCCCGACGACTACGACCGACGCTTCACCAAGACGACTACTGTTTAAACAGTCCTTCTCAGGGCCACCAAAAAATAAATGTTTCAACTCGCCACTTACTGTTACCAACCGGTGACAGGTCTAAACATTTTCTAATGATTCCTGATTATAACAAGTCTTCGTTTATTCGTGGGAAGAAAATATTAACAAACTTATGAAAATCAATGCTATTGCCCTATGGTTCGAATTCAGTGGGACACCCGGTATACGAGGTGTGGCTACTAAATAACGAGACTGACGTTGTAAAAGATTTAATTTTAATTTTATGCATAATAACTTATTGTCACCTTCAATATACACTCCTTCTCTATCCCTATAACGCTTTATGAGACTTTTCCATTGTTGGAAGTCATCTTCTGTCAGCTCCTTCAGGACACGTGCCGCGTTCTCTTTTACAGCTTCCACAGACTCAAGTCTTGTCCCTTTTAAAGCAGATTTCACCTTAGGGAACAGGTAGAAGATAATAACATGTGATGAAACGTGGTTTATAACTTCTCATCCGGAAACGAAGCGCTAATCCATGCACTGGAAGAGCCGATTTTCACCGAGAGCCAAAATAGCTCGAATGAGCAAGTCAAAATTTAAAGCAATGATGATTGTTTTTTTTTTTTTGATATCCATGGGATTGTGTACCTTCACTGGGTTCCTGAATGTCAAACAATTAATCAATATTACTACCTTGACGTACTTTCTAAACCACGTCAAAGAGTAAGGAAAAAACGCCCCGAAATGTGGAAGGACAGATCATGGGTTCTCCACTAAGACAACGCGCCAGCTCATTCCGCGTTATCTGTCAAGAGGTTTCTGGACAAGTACAGTATCTCAGTGTTAGAACATCCGCCTTATTTACCAGATTTTGCACCATGTGACTTCTGCCTGTTCCCTAAGGTGAAATCTGCATTAAAAGAAAAAAGACTTGAGTCTGTGGAAACTGTAAAAGAGAAAGCGGCACGTGTCCTGAAGGAGCTGACAGAAGATGACTTCCAGCACTGTTTCCAACAATGGAAATATCGCATGGAGGGTTGAAGGGATAGAGAAGGAGTGTATATTGAAGGTGACAATAAGTGTTTATGTATAAAATAAAAAAAACATTTTTTACAAAGTCAGTCTCGTTATTTAATAGCCACACCTCGTTCCACATAGGCAAGAGAGAACCCGTCGCCTCACGAAAGGGATTTCATTTATTTTCGAGCTATAGTATAAGAAAATTTTTATTTGATTCACTCTGTAGAAATATGGTAAAGTTGGGAACAACTAAAGATGTTGGAAATGTGTGTATTATAACTAGGTATACGGCGATGGGATTGGATTGTTTGTTTTAGTAGCTATTGTTACCAGTATGTACTCATTTAACCTAACCTAACATAACCTTTTCCTCCGCTCCCACCGTCAGTATAACCTTACCCCCCCCCCCCACCTATTCAGCACATTCGTAGGTTGGTTTAGTTAAATTAGTTTTAGAAGCTGCAGGAAATACTGTATATACATGTGAAGCACAATTTACTGAAAAAACACTAACTAAAGTTGACTTTGCTAACATCACTTATACATGCTGCATTCCGTTCCACACTCAACAAACCAACTTCCGGATAAAAACAAACCCCCATGAATATTTGTACGTTTTCGCTTTATTTTGGTTTTTTTATTTATTTTTTTTTTTTTAGAAACTTCAAAATTATATATTCGCATTTATGTTTGGCATATCTAAACTACATTCTAGGAGAAATACACCGACAGCATTTTCTTTTGCAAATGAAAATTTCCATTCAATTCCTCCCTTTACATTATGAAACAAATCTGGTGTGAAACACTCACACGACTTTCTCTTGCCAAGGTATATAATGAAGAATATAACCTATGTTTAATCATGAGTGAACAATTGTGTTGTTTAGTTCAACAACCGAAAGGATAGTTTCAACTTGTACAGGTTATATAGGGTGATTCAAAAAGAGCGCCGGTTTTGATATATCAAATTAAGAGATTTATTTTATTGGAAAACTGAAAATAAATACATCAACAAGTTCATCTTACCTTCCGATTTTGTGTATGAAAAATGATGTCATGCATGTGTCTTCCTCTACTGCGCTGACACGCATCAACTCGGTCCATGAAATTGGATATTACTGCACGACAAGTTTCGACTTCCATTTGCCCGATAACCCGTCGAATTTCCTCCTTCAAGTCATTGATGTTTAGGGGTTTATTGGCATACACTAATGAATTCAGATGACCCCAAAGATGAAAGTCACAAGGCGTCAAGTCACACGACCTTGGTGGCCTTTGATGGTCGGAATTACGAGAAATGATGCGATTCTGGAACGGTTCACGGAGCAACAACATTGTTTCTCGTGCAGCGTGACAGGTGGCACCATCCTGCTGAAACCACAACTCGTCAATGTCCATTCCATCCAAATGACGCCACAAAAACTCCCTAATCATCGTACGGTATCGGTCTCCATTTACTGTCACGGCTTGCCCTTCTTGATTTTCAAAAAAGTATGGGCCGATGACACCGCCCGACCAAAAGGCGCACCAAACTGTCACTCGCTGTGCTTACATTTCCCTTTCATTAACCACGCGAGGGTTTTCTAAACCCCACATACGGCAGTTCGGTTTATTAACAAAACCGTTTAAGTGGAAGTGCGCCTCATCACTTAAAATGAGTTTGTTTGCGAAGGTGTCATCAGCCTGCCGTTTTCTCAATACCCAGTCAACAAACTGTCGTCTCTTCTGGTGGTCTGCCACTTTCAAATGTTGCGTCAACTGAATTTTATACGGGTGATATTGGAGATCGTACCGCAGAATTCTCCGTACAGAAGAACATCTTAAACCCAATTGTTGAGAACGGCGACGTATTGATTTTGCTGGGCTAACAGCCACACTGTCACGAACCAACGCAACGTTCTGCTCAGTTCGGCCAGAACGACGACGTCCAGAACTTTTAAGGTCGACTGTTGATTCATTCGGTGCTTCATTACGTCCTAGATTACCGCGAAGTCGCCTGACAGTAGCCGCATAACTCTCTCCACTCTGGTAAAATGTTTTGACGATTAACACTCGTTGTGCAATAGTAAACTTCTCCATGGTTAGACACAGACTGCGAGAGTACTACACTGCGAACAAGAGAAACTACAACTGAATCGTCAATCGGAATGTTCTCCGAAATAGAAATGAGGTCTAACAATGTTGCCAACCGATAAACAAAAATTTACCAGCCGTTTAAAAACCGGCGCTCTTTTTGAATCACCCTATAGACACCCGAGTTTGAACCCTTGCATTTCCAAAACTCTGAGTCGAATTTCAACATACTTTACATCAAAACTTAGCTCATTATATTCTGCGTTGACCTATTTATAATAGTCCTATAATTTTAATGTTGTTTGAAAATTTCCATATCGAGGTTGGATGACAAAAAGGCCCGGATGTTTTGCTACCGCAACAAATTTCATGCGTTTAGAGGCGTGTAACTCGATAATCATTTGACCAAAAAGTTTGAAATTTTTACAACATAGACAATTATATTCTTACAGCGTGTACGAAATTAAAAATTTGTACGTTATTTAAATTTTTATTTATTAACAATATTCTGAACCTTTGCTATCACGGTAACCGCTCTATCGTTCGACACGGGCAAGCTATCGTTTTATTCAGCGTAAAAAACTTAGTACAGATACGTTAACAACATGAAATATTGAATGGCCAATATTGTGGTTTTAAAAATTTTCATAAATAGACTGGGTCATGCGGGGGTGGACGCTACTACCTATGTTGTCTGAATCTGACTGTCTACTTGAATTTTGACAGTCCGACAGGATGTCACGCACACAAACTAGTTAAATGGATAGTAGCGCCCCCCCCCGCATGACACATTCCTATTTTTTAAAATTCTACCACAATATTGGCCAATCAATATTTCAAGTTATTAATATATCTGTACTGAGTTTTTACGCTGAATAAAACGATAGTTTGCCCATGCCGAACGATCGAGCGGTTACAGAGTTGGGAAGGTTTCAGAATTTTGTTAATAAATACAAATTTAAATAACATACGAATTTGAAATTTCGTACACGCTGTAAGAATATATCTGTCTATATTGTCTTAAAATTTCAAACTTCTCGGTCCAATAATTATCGAGTTACACGCCTCTAAACGCATGAAATTTGTTGGTAGCAAAATGGTAGCAAAAAAACCGGGTCTATTTGTCTTCCAATCTCAATATGGCAATTTTCAAACAACATTGAAAATATAGGACTATTATAGGTTAACGCAGAATAAAATGAGCTAAATTTTGATGTAAAGTATGTTGAAATCCGACGCATAAGTTTTGGAGATACAAGGGTTCAAATTAGGGTGTCTATGATTATAAAACCGATAGTAACGGGTGTTTTATTAAGGACGCAACCCTGATTATAAGAAAATAGAAGTAATACATCGGTAAATTTTCTGTCCCCCAATCGGTATGTTGGTAACAGTGTACTGAAGGCCAACTACCTAAGACAGTTAAAATGTTCCAGTCAAGCATTAGTGTGGTGACAGCAGTCGTTTCGTTATATTGTGCCAGCAATGGTTTTTTCCAAGGAAGAACGCGTGTTTATTGTAGAGACTTACATAGCGAGTAAATCTTACATATGTGTGCAAGATGAGTTTCAGTTGAAATTTCCCCGTTCTGCCGTTCCGAATAAATCGTCAATATTGCGTTTGATAAATAAATTCCGTAGATCCGGGATTGTACTCAATGAGAAACCACCTCACCAGTCAACAAAGTTAACCGCGGAAGTCTGATGGTCTGTAGCTTTCAGTTCATGAGTTACGCCAACGCAATAAGGATGCAAATGTAACTTTTTCGTAGCTCTGAAAACAGTAGTTAATGATGGCCCAGCTTGCGATGATAATCTTCTAAGCGAATTTTTAGGTGATTAAGTCAAACGATTTTTCAAATCTTCGAGAACTTCCGCGATTAACTTTGTTGGCTGGCGAGGTGGTTTCTCATCGCGTACACTCCCAGTTCTACGGAATTTATTTATCAAACGCAATATTGACGATTTATTCGAAACGGCAGAACGGGGAAATTTCAACTGAAACTTATCTTGCACATATTTGTAAGATTTACTCGCTATGTAAGTCTCTACAATAAACACGCGTTCTTCCTTGGAAAAAACCATTGCTGGCACAATATAATGAAACGACTGCTGTCACCACACTTATGCTTGACTGGAACATTTTAACTGTCTTAGGTAGTTGGCCTTGAGTACACTGTTGCCAACATACCGATTGGGGGACAGAAAATTTACCGATGTATTTATTACTTCTATCTTCTTATTATCAGGGTTGCGTCCTCAATAAAACACCCGTTAGAACAGTCTTAAGTCCTAAACGCCTAACGCGTTCTAAAATTGGCCCAATACGCGAATTTTTTTATTAATAACCAGGTCTTGGAAAACCTCGTAATAAACATTATAATACTTTGTCCAGAAACACTGAGCTAGTACAAAAACGCGTAATTATTTTTCTGAACCACCCACTTTCCCTTGGGGTTATAAGAAGGTAACTGCACATAACAGAAGCGCAATCTTTCGTACTTTCTTTTTGCTACCATTTTTATTTTTTAATTTCCTCTGCACGCTGGGAAAAATTCCCTCAGGACAAAAATATATTAGTAAATGTAAAACGAATTAATTTTATTTCAGCATTCAATTTTCTTTCAAATTCAATTCCACGGGAGCCAGTATAAAGTCAACAATTGAAAAATTAAATTTACAAAGTCCGCCATTTCTAAAATTAAATTTCTACATGAGTAGGCTAATTAAGGCAAGTATAACTTCAAACGGTTTCCACAAAAATTCCCAAGTATTTTTCCATATGGTGGAACAGTAAAACCTTTAATATTTTATTTCCTACCCTAGCATCTCTTTAGTACGGCCCCGTTCGAGACTCGGATGAGACCGGATTACAGATTTTTCCAAATTACCAAATGTCTATAAATTTACTGAAAATAATCGTAATGACAGCACATAACAAACAGGCGGAATGTTAAATTATTATTTTGTTCTCAATCTGTTAGTTCCACAGCTACAAATAATAGTTCTGTTTCTTACCACATAATCAGCCAAATAAATTACTAAATCAATAAAAAAAAAGAAGAGGTAGAGGTGTAAAAGATATTAGTCACAGTTATCTCCTCTGAAAGTAATGAATTTCATTGTACATCCAAACCCGGTGGTGAATAAAGTGAAGGTGTCATTTCCAGGTTGGAAAATATATACTTTTTACAAGTCCTGCCATGCTGATAAGCATACTTTTCCACTCAATAAGGCAAGAAAGAGTAGACAATAAGATAAGACAATAAGATATAAAGAGTAGAATTGCTCAAGCTAGAAAAGCCTTTGAAATGAAAAACAGCTTACTGACTACAAACATTGATTTACAGATTAGGAAAAATTTCTTAAAACATTATGTTTGGAGTGTAGCATTATACGGAAGTGAAACGTGGGTGATAGGGGCTGTAGAACGGAAGAGGATAGAAGCTTTTGAAATGTGGTGTTATAGGAAAATGTTAAAGATTAGGTGGGTGGACAAAATAAGTAATTTAGAGGTTCTTAGGCGAGTGGATGAAAAAAGAAGTATATGGAAGCATCTTACCAAAAGAAGGGATAGGCTAGTGAGGCATATCCTTAGACATCCAGGTATTGGGCTATCAATAATGGAGGGTAACATTGAGGGAGTAAATTGTAGAGGGAGGCAAAGATTAGAATATATAAAGCAAATTACAAAAGATGTAGGGTGTTACAGGTATGTAGATATGAAACGACTTGCGCAAGATAGAACAGGTTGGAGAACTGCATCAAACCAGTCGAGAGACTGATGACAAAAAAAAGGCAAGAAATTATTGATGGGGGGGGGAGGCTGTGTTTTCGTGGTAAATATTTTTTTAATATTTTTTACTTTCTCTTGCCTATATGAATATATAGGAAGGAAAGTATTGTTTTCATGTCGATTTTTCGAAATCGAGTTTTCACCGGATCTATACGTTTTCAGACCCCCTGAACCCAAAAAACATGTTTTTAGCGATTGGTCTGTGTGTGTGTGTGTGTGTGTCTGTGTGTGAACAGAATATCTCAAGAACGGAACATCGTACGAACTTGAAACTTGAAACTTAAGTTACATACCACTACCGGACGCGACACGAACATTTTCATCAAAATCGGTCAACCGGAAGTAGTAGTTTATTCGTATAATTTTTCAGTTTTTTGCGATTTTCTCAAAAACTGGTCCTACGATTTTTTTTTAAAATCGCCTATTTTACTCAATTTTTGATTCTCTACAAGATAGGGTAGGCGCCATGTTTGCTGAAATTCTCGGTGAGGCTGTTTTCACGTAAAAACGTTGTTTTTTTAAGATTACGGCTTTAATATAAATTTTAGCGCAAAAACTTATATAATAAAAGTTGTAGAGAATTTAAAAACCTACAACTTCTGTTTCAAACATTTTTTTGTATGACGCTTAGTTTAGCAGTAATTAGCGATTTTCTGATTTTTTCTCACGAAAACGTGTGAAAAATCGATTTTTTAAAGATTTTGGCCTTAGTATGCATTTTACGACAAAAGTGTATATAACCAAATTTATAAAAAATTAAAAGATCTACAACTTTTATTAAGAGCATTTTTCTCTACAAAGCCTAGTTTATCGTGAAAGCGTGATTTTCCGTATTTTTAAGCCAAACTGAGTTCGATTGTCATTTTGCGTCTTCCACTCGTGATTAAAATAAGGTTATGTTTTTGAGGTTAGTTTTTGTTTATTTCTAATATTTTATTAATAATGTTAGGTTTATTATTAATCATTTGCATTGGCAAGAGAAAGTTGTGTGAGTGTTTCACACCAGATTTTTTTTATTGCGGTCTAAGTAAAGTGATTGAAGGGCATAATTGTGTATAATTTAAATTGTTTCTTTTTAAGGTCATCAACCGAAAGGATGGTTTCAACCTCTGTCTACGCTAAGAGTACTCCGACGTATGCAACCAGCAATACAACTGATGAGCATGCGTATTAAAAATCTGGTGTTAAAACACTCACACAACTTTCTCTTGCCAATGTAAATATTTAACAATAAACCTATCGTTAGTAATAAAACATTACAAAAAAAAACAAAAAAACTAACATCAATAAACATAACCTAATTTTAAACTTGAGTAAAAATCAACCTCAGTTTGGCTTAAAAATATGGAAAAACACTCTTACACGCTAAACTAGGCTCTGTAGAGAAACATGATTAATATAAAAGTTGTAGATCTTTTAATTTCCTATAAGTTTTATTATATAAATTTTTGTGGTAAAATGCATACTAAGGCCGAAATCTTAAAAAAAATCGATTTTTCACAAGTTTTTGTGAGAAAAAACGAAAAATCGCTAATTACCGCTAAACTAAGCGTTATACAAAAAAATGTTTGAAATAAAAGTTGTAGGATTTTAAATTCTCTACAACTTTTGCCATATACGTACTACCTTGCGCTAAAATGCATATTAACGTTGCAATCTTAAAAAAAAATTATTTACGTGAAAACAGCCTTACCAAGAAGCTGACATGGCGCCTACCCTATCTTGTAGAGCATAAAAAATGTAGTAAATGAGGCGATTTAAAAAAAAGTCGTAGGACCAGTTTTTGAAAAAATCTCAAAAAAGTGAAAAATTAATATATAAACTACTACTTCCGGTTGACCGATTTTGATGAAAATGTTCGTGTCGGGTCCGGTAGTGGTATGTAACTAAAGTTTCAAATTTCAAGGTTGTACGATGTTTCGTTCTTGAGATATTCTGTTCACACACACACACAGACCAATCGCTAAAAACATGTTTTTTGGGTTCAGGGGATCTGAAAACGTGTAGATCCGGTGGAAAGTCGATTTCAAAAAATGGACACGAAAACAATACTTTCTTCCTATATATTCATATAGGCAAGAGAAAGTAAAAATACTTTTTGGATTTTCTGTGCCCCATATTCTAACATTATGTCTATTAACTTTTCCACTAATGTGAAAATTACATTCATCACTGAAAATTAGGCGATTAAAGAACGCCTCGTCATTTTCAACACAATGTTGGATCTCCAGACAAAAATTTTTACGTACGACTTTATCACTGGTATTTAAACTTTTTACTAACTGCAATTTATAAGGTGACTTTTTCAAACGTTTCCGGAGATTTTCCACACAGTCGGTTGAAGAATTTGCAATTCTAAACTTGCTGATCTAGTTGATGTTCCTGGACTTGGTATATAAACATCACGAACACTATCAATTTGTTCTTCTGCAACAGAAGGTCTTCCAGTACTCTTCTTCCTTTTACACAGACATCCACTGTTTTCAAAATGTTTATACCAGTCATAGATTGATTGCCTTGTTGGTGGTGGTTTACCGTATCTTGTTCTGAAATGACGATGCACAACCGTAACCGAGTTTGTTTTGGCTAATTCAAGAACACAATAAGCTTTCTCCACTTGAGTAGTAGCCATTTTGCTAGACTAGTCGTTGTAACAGCAGCCAACAACAAAATGCTAGCAACAGTTGAACCAACATAAACTTTTAAAAATTCCCTACAAACCTATATCATTTACTACACTCAAATAGGCTACACAAGTTTAATGTTTTAAGAAGCTGTCAAAAGTGTCTATTTCATTTATAATCACCCTGTACATTGTTTACTCATGATTAACAGAGATCATATAGGGCATTATTTACATTGACAAAAGAAAGTCATGTGAGTGTTCCACATTAGATTTTGCATTAATATTTGTATAACAGTTCTATTGAATTTGAAGATATGATCAAAAGGATTTTCAAGTCTTTTCTCTAAGATCCTTCCGTCATACCGTTTCATATTATAAGTTATTTTTAGAATGTTTAGGGTGCAGTGTAATTTGATACATGCACAAGGATTCGTGGTAATATTATATAGCCAGTTGAAGAGCATATTACTGAAGCTTTAACGTGAACGCGAAACAGAGTGAAACGTGATTCAATGTGAGACTGCTTGTAATTAGGAACAACCCCGTACAAACGGACCAAAGGTGTACAGTGGCCGAGAAGCTATGTCAAAGTGAAATGTCCAGTCCTGTTTCCTCACCAATTTACTATCCTTTACCCCCCCCCCCACCACGACGCTAATATTCTCCTCTACAGTTTGCTCATGTATCTATCTCTGCCTTGATCTTCTAATATCACTTCACGGAACGCCAAGTCTTGATTGGTCAGGTCATACCTTCACAATAGTACCTCCCATATCTATTCATGGATACCACTGGTAATTCACCGTTTGTCTTCCGTGTAGCTTAACTCCGTACATTTGTTTGTCTGTCCAATGGTCGTTAAATAAACGTTCCACTATTAACATTACCTAATACTAATCATCATCGGTTTGATTCCTGGAAATTCTCTTAACCAAACGATTACAGATAGGTGACTTTAATTGGATTAAAATCGCATGGAATGTGAGTTGTGGCTATTAAATGACGAGACTGACGTTGTAAAAATTTTTATTTTTATTTTATACATAATTACTTATTGTCACCTTCAATATACACTCCTTCTCTATCCCTACAACACTCCATGCGAATTTTCCATTGTTGGAAACAGTGCTGGAAGTCATCTTCTGTCAGCTCCTTCAGGACACGTGCCGCTTTCTCTTTTACAGCTTCCAGACTCAAATCTTGTCCCTTTTAATGCAGATTTCACCTCAGGGAACAGGTAGAAGATAATAACATGTGATGAAACGTGGTTTCTTTTACTTATGATCCGGAAACGAAGCACCAATCCATGTACTGGAAGAGCCGAACTTCACCGAGAGCCAAAAAAGCTCGAATGAGCAAGTCAAAATTTAAAGCAATGATGATTGTTTTTTTTTATATCCATGAGATTGTGTACCTTCACTGGTTTCCTGAAAAGGTAAAGTAGTAACTTTGAGGTACTTTCTAAACTACGTAAAAGAGTGAGGAAAAACGCCAGAAATGTGGAAGGACAAATCATGGGTTCTCCACCAAGACAATAGGCCAGCTCATTTCGCGTTATCTCCCAAGAGGTTCCTAGCCAAGTACAGCATCTCGGTGTTAGAACACCCACCTTATTCACCAGATCTTGCACAGTGTGACTTGTACCTTAGAGAACAGGTTGTTCTCTAAGGTGAACTCTGCATTAAAAGGGACAAGCTTTGAGTCTGTTGAAGCTGTACAAGAGAAAGCGATACGTGTCCTGAAGGAGCTGACAGAATATGACTTCCAGCACTGTTTCCAACAGTGGAAAACTCGCATGGAGTGTTGTAGGGATAGAGAAGGAGTGTAATTGAAGGTGACAATAAGTGATTATGTATAAAATAAAATAAAATTTTGTACAACGTCAGTCTCGTTATTTAATAGCCACACCTCGTATCTATTTAGCTATTGTTAATGTAAAGAAGAACCCATAACAGAAAAGTGGAGTATTAAATCATTTGCACTATCTGTTAGTTACAAGGCTACAAAAAAATAGTTCTGTTTCTTATCATATGTCCAGCCAATTATATGACATTTAAACACAGAAGAGATAGAGGTGTAAAAACACTAGTCACAGTTATCTCCTCTGACAGTACTGAATTTCATTATACAGACCGTATGGTGAATGAAATAAAGGTGTCATTTGGAGGATGGAAAGTAGCTTTTCAGAGGGTCTGGCAAGCTGAAAAGCATACTTTTCCTTTCAGTGAGGAAGAAAAAACACTCTAGCCATAGGAGTTATCTCCTCTTAGAGTTATTCAATTCATTATACAGCCACACCCAGGGTGAATGAAGTGAAGGTGTCATTAGAACGGTGGAACCAGATACTTTTAAAAGGGTCTGGTATGGTGATAAACATACTTTTCCATTCAGTGAGGAAAGCTTTGGTAAACCACCTCACTCTTCGTTTTACTTAGTAAAGCCTCTAAAGGTTCAAACCAACCTTTCGGCTGATGACCTACACAAAAAAAAAAAACAAATAATAGTAATTTTTTAAGTTGGGAATAAGTAATTCCTAAATATATAAGTTTAAAAGAAATCTGTTTGTTATTTATTGTCGTCGACCGGGGCCGACGGCACGTGGTAAAACCTTGCTTGCGAATTTCGTGGTCCTGAAAACGGCCGTTAAATTACATGGGGGAGTCCAGAGAAAGACGGTTGTATTTAGCGGTGGGTGGCCCAGAAAAGGGCCGTTATTGGTAGTCGGAAGTGGCAAGCATGCGTGTTGAGAGCGGCGAAGAGCGACGGCTCAGCTACCAGGTTCAGGTACAGCTCTGTCCCAGTGGCAGTTGGGTCCCCATTGCAGTGTGACAATGGTGGACGCCAGAGCCCCACAGTTCTCTTCGGCCTTGTGCTGACCTCTATCTTCACCGTGGAGGTCAGCAAGCACGCACAGGCTGCCTTCGGCTGAAGCAGGCGTACTGAGAGCGGAGCGGAGAGCGAAGAGTGACGGCTCGGCTACCGGGTTCAGGGCTAGCTCTCCCTCAGCGCCAGTTTAGTCCCCACTGCAGCGTGACAGTGGTGGCCCCCAGAGCCCCCAAGTATCGGGTCGGCATAGGCCATCAGCCGACGCAGTTCTCTTCGGTTCAGTTCGAGTTCTTGCCGTGATGTAAGCAGGCACGCACGGGGTTCCTTCGGCTGACTGGTGTGGATATGTATCGTCGACCAAAGATGGCTGCGTCCGGTCTCAACTGGGCATCTTCTTTTTGTTTGCTCTTCCCAGTGAGGTGGATGGCGAGAGCCTCTCCCAGGTTAGTGCGGCCGCTTAAATCTCCCTCCGGCGAGTCCACTTCAAATTGGAGGGGACACATTGCTTACTCCGGGACTACTGGTTCTGGGACCGTCTACAGCGAAGATAATGGTGGGGCAGTCGGCAACATTATTACACCCAGATACTGAAGGAACCGTAATCTTAGGTGTAAAAATACATTTCCACTGATTCTCCAATAATCCAGCGCAAAATGCAGGCGCAATTACTTGCGACAAATTAATAGAGAGAAATGGTGAATTAAGAAAACGGAAAAATATCTTAAAAGTAATTTATATAGAGACCAAACCAATAAGGGACTCAATAAGGTTTGTTACAAAGGAAAAACGGTCCGAACGAGAAGAAAGATATCTATTTCTTATTTAAGCACAAAAAAAGACCGGAGAGAAAAAAGGAAAATAAAGAAAAGAGGAAAACTCAATTGAGAAATTGAATGAATCTACTAATATTTTTAAAAGGTAAAGAAGTAAGGTCTGCGGTATTCGTTAATGGTTGGGGGGTGGAAAATTGAAGAAACAAGACTAGGGTGAACTTTGCTCTCTATACCAATTTGTTCGTATTTTATATTGCGAGTTGATCTAAGCACTTAAACCTCACTCCCACCCCCGCCCTCCAATTAATCAGCCATTTAATCAACTTAATTAAAGTAATCCGTAGAGTCTTACCGGTACCATTGTCATAAGTACATTAATTTTTCAGATCATAAATAAACGTCATAAGAAACCGCAGTAAGAATCCTTTTTTGTGAATTCTCTTCCAGCGTTCAATTTCATTTTAATTTCTAAACGATTTCGATGTTAATTATAATTGTACGTATCACAATCAAGAAAAGACATTTTACTTTATCTTGCCTATTCGATATATACGAATAAAATTACTGTTTTCATGTTGTCGATTTTTCACCGGATACACACGTTTTCAGACCCCCTGAACCAAGAAAACCTGTTTTTAGCGATTGGTCTGTAGCTGTGTGTGTGTGTGTGTGTGTGTGTGTGTGTGTGTGTTTGTGTAAACAAAATATCTCAAGAACGAAACATGGTATACCATGGACAATTCGAACTGGCACAAGCGGCTTAGGTGTTAATTTACTCCACGCTTCGCCCCTCGCCGTGCAACGACGGTAGAGTCACAAAAGTATACAATCGCTACTGTATTGTGCGACTCACGCACGCACGGTCACTACGCTTTGTTTTCACTGTTATTAATAATATGTCCTGTTATTAATAATCTGTCCTGTTATTAATAATATGTCCTGTTATTAATAATATGTCCTGTTATTAATAATATGTCCTGTTATTAATAATATGTCCTGTTATTAATAATATGTCCTGTTATTAAATATCTGGGAACCTGGGTTTATGGCAAGAATGACCAAAGTAAAGAAATTAAAGTACGAATTGAAACTGCAAGGCAAGCATTCATAAAATTGAAGACAATGCTAACAAACAAAGACCTTCAGTTACCTCTCAGATTGAGGGCTCTAAGATGTTATGTATTTTCTATCGTACTATATGGAATGGAAGCTTGGACATTGAAGAAACAACACATAAAGAAGATAGAAGCGTTCGAAATGTGGTGTTACAGGAGAATATTGAAAATTCAGTGGGTCCAAAAGGTTACCAATGTTGAGGTGCTCCGACGTTTAAATAAGGAGTTGGAAGTTATGAAGAGTATAAAAACAAGAAAACTAGAATATTTGGGTCACATAACCAGAGGAGAAATATATGAGTTGCTGAGAATTATTATGCAGGGAAGGATCCGAGGAAGAAGAGGCGTAGGAAGAAGACGCATCTCCTGGCTGAGGAATCTTAGAGAATGGTTCAACTGTAGTTCATTGCAACTATTCAGAGCAGCAGCCAGTAAAGTGACCATAGCCATTATGATATCCAACCTCCGATAGGAGATGGAACTTTAAGAAGAAGAATAATCTGTCAGACATAATGATGTGACCAATTTGTTTTCATATATGATTTTCCGTTCATTATAATAAATTCAGACCAATTTGTTTTGTTAGTTGCGTGGGTCAGTAGAGTATAGTTTGTTAGTTTTTGCAGTTGAGTTCTTGTAATTTATAATTTAATTTTTTATTGGGACAAATTAAATACATATTTTAAAATGGAATAATTATTTGTATGTTTGTACATTAAAATTAGTGGACCTTGTTGAAAGAATAGATTATGGATATACTTTATGCGAACTGTGTGTACAGATAGAGCAAGAGTTGTACCAGTTCAAATTGTCCACATTGTACTAAGTTGAAACTTGAAACTTAAGTTAGATACTACTACCGGACCCGACACAAACATTTTCATCGAAATCGGTCAATCGGAAGTAGTAGTTTATTAGTGTCATTTTTCACCCTTTTGCGATTTTCTCAAAAACGGCTCATACGATTTTTTTTTAAATCCATGCTCACAGACTTCCTCTGCGAACGTGGATATATAAACCTACAGGGAAGCGAGGCTTGGGAAGACCTAAAACGAGATGGATGCCGGAATAGGCCATTCAGCCTAATCCTTGACAGATGATGATGATGGGATATCGTTATGGACAAATACAAATAAATATTGTGACACTTATCGCTAAGGTCCGTTTCGGGATCTAGGTAATTAAATATTTAATACACTAAAGTTTACAATTAAAAATATTTATTACACTAAAAGATTTACAAAATAAAAAATTAAACTAATTATAATGAAGTAATACAATAAATAACTTAATAATTTACTTAGTACTACTTACAATCAATTATATTACACAATGGAACTGAATACACACTGCACATATACAATAAGATTGAATAACAATGCCTCGGAACCCCCCGTTGACCTGTTCTAACCGAGTTACCTTCGATAGCACAAATAGTAAACACTCGTCAAAGATCAAACGAATACTGAATCTCGACCGCACCCAGAGCTCCCTTTATATAGGTTATAAAAAAGAGGTTTCTCGAAAGACACAGAAATTCGATCAAAAAGATAATTCTAGAGTGGCAGAGAGATTCCATGAAAATCATAAAGTACAAAAAAAAACCCTTTTTACTGGAAAAGTCTTAACTATTGTAAAAAAAGTAAATAGATCTATTGTAAATAGAATAAAAGTTGTTACAGGCCGACCTTTTCATAAATAGTTGTACAACAATAACCCTACCTGCTCACACACAATAGCGCGGTCATTTAAAGAACCTCTATTGTTACTTTTTCACTCTATTATCTACTCTTTACTATTTTATGAATGGAATGCTAGAAATTTCGCGAACCATGCCCTTCTTCGATATTGTCACAATAATATAATTATATGCCCAAAACGGGCAGGTTGAGTGTTATTTTAATTGCACTCTATCTGTTTGGTTCAGGGCTAAAAAAAATAGTTCTGTTTCTTATCACATAGTCAGCCACTTATATGACTGAACTACGAGGGGATACCCAAAAGAAACCGGAATTATTTTTTAAAACTATTTATTTTTAATTTTTTTACAAAAGAACCTTATCCCCTTCAAAATACTCTCCATTACAACTAATACATTTGTCCCACCGGTGCTTCCACTGTTCAAAACATTTTTTGTACTCCTCTTCAGTGATGGCTGCCAGCTCATCCGTCGTTTTTTTCTTGACATCATCAACGTTGTTAAATCGGAGACCTTTCATGCCCCTTTTCATGCGTGGGAACAAGAAAAAATCACACGGAGCCAGATCGGGTGAGTACGGTGCGTGTGGTAGCAAAATCATGCCGTTTTTTGCCAAAAACTGGGTAACAGAGATTGCCGTGTGTGCAGGCGCGTTGTCGTGGTGGAAAAACCAGTCCCCTGTCTGCCACAAATTAGGTCTTTTACGACGAATGCTGTTTCGTAGTCTTCTTAACACTTCAAGATAAAAAGCTTAATTTACCGTCTGGCCTGGTGGAACGAACTCTGAATGGACAATTCCCCTCACATCAAAAAAACAAATCAGCATTGTTTTGATGTTCGATCTGACTTGACGACTTTTTTTTGGTCGGGGTGATAATGAAGTCTTCCATTGACTGGATTGTTGTTTGGTTTCTGGGTCGTACCCATAGCACCAAGACTCGTCACCCGTAATGATCTTTGACATGAAATCTGTATCAGTTTCAAGCTGTTGTTTCAAATCACTACACGTTTCAATTCGACGTTCCTTTTGAGTGTCTGTCAGAACCCAAAGCACAAACTTGGCAGCGACTCTTTTCATTGTCAAGTCTTCTGTTAAAATGCGTTGGACTGAGCTCCAAGATAACCCACTAACCTGTGATATTTGGTCAATGGTCTGTCGTCGGTCTGTTCGTACAATTTCTTTCACTTTCACAACATTTTCGTCTGTTCGGGAAGTCGACGGTCGTCCAGAACGAGGTTTGTTCTCAATCGACATGTCGCCATTTTTAAAGCGCAAAAACCACTCGTACACTTGGGTTTTTCCAACAGCGTCGTCTTTGTAAGCTGTGTTCAACATTACAACTGTTTCCGCGGCGTTTTTACCGAGCAAGAAGCAAAATTTCACAGCCGCACGTTGTTCATTAAAACTTGCCATCATGAGAAACGACACGAGCACAAAACAGCACTAGCGAGAACAATCACTGCACGAGAACAGAACAAGCTAGATCAACGAACAAAATGGCATTGAACTGGCAATGAGTAGCGCTACAAGCAGCCTAGTGGCGGGAATTTGTACTGCACAAGCTCCGCCCACAGCAGAGCTATTCCGGATACTTTTGGGTACCCCCTCGTAGTTAAGAACAGAAGAGGTAGAGGTGTAAAAGATACTAGTCAAGAGTTATCTCCTCTGAGAGTAATGAATTTCACTACACAGCCAGACCCTGTGGTGAATGAAGTGAAGGTGTCATTTGCCGGGTGGAAAGTGAGTGCTTTTCGGAGGGCCTGGCATGCTGATAAGCATACTCTTTCAACTCAGTGAGTTGTGGCAACGGTAAACCACCTTACTCCTCGTTTTTACTTAGTAAAACCTCTAGAGGTTCAAACCAGCCTTTCGGCTGTTGACCTAAACACAATATAATTATAGTAAATATTGTAATATATTTTCAGGTCGGTTACCGTAGCACATGAGGGTCACGGTGCGTTAGTATGACAACAAACGGATACACATAAAAGCCATTTCATGAATGTCAATTATTCGGAATATAGAATCAAAGGGAATCCAGGTGATGACATTTTCATATTTCAACAAGTCGTCTCTACTGATTAATACTAGATACTGACGACAACGGCACAACTAAAACTAAAACACAGACACAAATAACATAAATATTGACGTTTATAAGCAGAGCGAAGAAAGCGCTTTCGGTCTGTCATACATAATTCATTAAAGCTTTCATATAATGCGGACTCCATATTCGGTGGGTGTGTTAAGCATTCACAAACGGCATACGGCGTTCAATAAATGATAAGCATTTCTATGTCATTTTGCAGGGTAGTGTTGCACCGAAATTGATTATACATAACTGAAAGAGGATAAGGGTGGGGATGGGGTTTGTATCTCGCCACATAGTTTATGATTCACTTTCATGCTGATCGTACGATTGAAATGAAAATTCGGCCGGATTACATGATCATCCCAACGAACTTAATTTAACATAGTTTGTGATTAGTCTACAAATGGTTGATGTAATATATTATTTATTTAAGGAGAGACTGTACTTTGTATCCCACCAATGTTAAATTTGCTATTTTTACTTTCTCTTGCCTATATGAATATATAGGAAGGAAAGTATTGTTTTCATGTCGATTTTTCGAAATCGAGTTTTCACCGGATCTATACGTTTTCAGACCCCCTGAACCCAAAAAACATGTTTTTAGCGATTGGTCTGTGTGTGTGTGTGTGTCTGTGTGTGAACAGAATATCTCAAGAACGGAACATCGTACGAACTTGAAACTTGAGTTACATACCACTACCGGACGCGACACGAACATTTTCATCAAAATCGGTCAACCGGAAGTAGTAGTTTATTCGTATAATTTTTCAGTTTTTTGCGATTTTCTCAAAAACTGGTCCTACGATTTTTTTTTAAAATCGCCTATTTTACTCAATTTTTTATTCTCTACAAGATAAGGTAGGCGCCATGTCTGCTGAAATTCTCGGTGAGGCTGTTTTCACGTAAAAACGTTGTTTTTTTAAGATTACGGCTTTAATATAAATTTTAGCGCAAAAACTTATATAATAAAAGTTGTAGAGAATTTAAAAACCTACAACTTCTGTTTCAAACATTTTTTTGTATAACGCTTAGTTTAGCGGTAATTTGCGATTTTCTGTTTTTTTTCTCACGAAAACGTGAGAAAAATCGATTTTTTTAACATTTCGGTCTTAGTATGCATTTTACGACAAAAGTGTATATAATAAAAGTTATAGAAAATTAAAAGATCTACAACTTTTGTTTAGAGAATTTTTCTCTACAGAGCCTAGTTTAGCGTGAAAGTGTGATTTTCCGTTTTTTTTTAAGCCAAATTGAGTTCGATTGTCATTTTGCGTCTTCCACTCATGATTAAAATAAGGCCAGCCCAGTCAGTCAGCTGGTAGAAAGTCGCTATATTTGTTAAGTAACACCGGTTGAGCAAGCTACTTTGTATGGTGACCAGTTGACAGCCATCCATGAACAAACTCTACTGGGGGGTCCCTGTTCAAACTCATGTCTAATCCACGTCAAAAAAAAAATATATATACAGCAAAAAGCAACGATCAAATTGGGTAGTTGCCAACAATGTACAGTTCCCGATAACAAATAAAAGCTACAAAAAAAAATTATGAATAGTATACATTTTTACTTTCTCTTGCCTATATGAATATATAGGAAGGAAAGTATTGTTTTCATGTCGATTTTTCGAAATAGAGTTTTCACCGGATCTATACGTTTTCAGACCCCCTGAACCCAAAAAACATGTTTTTAGCGATTGGTCTGTGTGTGTGTGTGTGTGTGTGAACAGAATATCTCAAGAACGGAACATCGTACGAACTTGAAACTTGAAACTTAAGTTACATACCACTACCGGACCCGACACGAACATTTTCATCAAAATCGGTCAACCGGAAGTAGTAGTTTATTCGTATAATTTTTCACTTTTTTACGATTTTCTCAAAACTGGTCCTACGATTTTTTTTAAAAATCGCCTGGTTTATTCAAATTTTTATTCTCTACAAGATAGGGTAGGCGCCATGTTTGCTGAAATTCTGCGTGAGGCTGTTTTTAAGTAAAAACATTTTCTTTTTAAGATTGCGGCTTTAATATGCATTTTAGCGCAAAATGTTATATAATAAAAGTTGTAGAGAATGTAAAATTCTACAACTTTTATTTCAAACATTTTTTTTTATAACGCTTAGTTTAGTGGTAATTAGCGATTTTCTGTTTTTTCTCACGAAAACGTGTGAAAAATCGATTTTTTAAAGATTTCGGCCTTAGAATGCATTTTACGACAAAAGAGTGTATAATAAAATTTGTAGAATATTAAAAGATCTACAACTTTTAGTTAGAGCTTTTGTTTGTACAGTCCCTAGTTTAGCGTGTAGGAGCGATTTTCCGTATTTTTAAGCCAAACTGAGGTCGATTTTAATTTTACGTATTTCACTAATGTTTTTTGAGGTTAGTTTTTTGTTTATTTCTAATATTTTATTACTAATGTTAGGTTTATTGTTCATTATTTTCATTGGCAAGAGAAAGTTGTGTGAGTGTTTCACACCAGATTTTTACAAATTGTTTTCCATGTATTTTGCGTATTACTAATTTTTGGAGCAACTGAGGAAGTAATAAAAATGTCGGTATATGTGGCTATACAAGATATTTAACTGGTGAAAATTTCAGCCTAGTAGGTTTATTGGTTTCTGAGAAAAATGTACCTTAGTGTTAAAATTCTAAATTTACAGGGAAAGGTAAGAAACAAGAAGGCACAAACCAAAAACAATGTGTAGGCCCATACAAACAAGTACATTTCCCATCAACTGTTGTTTAGAAAGCTGAACAAACATTTGAAACTATTCAAAACCGTGATGCAGATATATTAAAAACTAAAATTCTCTTTGCACTAAAACGAGCAGTATAAAATTATGAAAAAATATTCGTTCTTCGTAACATGACAAATTTTCTGTGTAAACCTGATAGAACTTAATTGTTGTTGTTTAGGTCATCAGCCAAAAGGCTGGTTTGAACCTGTAGAGGTTTTACTAAGTAAAACGAGGAGTGAGGTGGTTTACCATTGCCTTCCTCACCGAGTGGAAAAGTATGCTTATCAGCATGCCGGGCCCTCTGAAAAGCACATATTTTCTACTATGCAAATGACACCTTCACTTCATTCACCACAGGGTCTGGCTGTATAATAAAATTCATTACTTTCAGAGGAGATAACTCTGATTAGTGTCTTTTGCACCTCTACCTCTTCTGTTCTTAAATGATTCAGTCATTTAATTGGCTGACCATGTGATAAGAAACAGAACTATTTATTTTAGCCCTGCAACTAACAGATTGAGTGTAAATAATTTGACACTCTACCTGTCTGTTATGGGCAGAGAACTTAATTATTTCATAAATAAATATTTTTTTGACGTAATTTAATATTTTCCTGGTAGATCCTAGGCCTAAACTATTGAAAAAAAAACCAAAAATCTAAATTTTGAGTTAAAACCATCGTGCAACCTCCCCTTAAGAATAGGTTATTTACGAGGTGTGGCTATTAAATAACGAGACTGACGTAAATAATTTAATTTTTATTTTATACATAATCACTTATTGGCACCTTCAATATACACTTCTTCTCTATCCCTACAACGCTCCATGCGAATTTTCCATTATTGGAAACAGTGCTGGAAGTCATCTTCTGTCAGCTCCTTCAGGACACGTGCCGCTTTCTATTTTACAGCTTCCACAGACTCAAATCTTGTCCCTTTTAATGCAGATTTCACCTTAGAGAACAGGTAGATGTCACATGGTGCAAGATCTGGTGAATAAGGTGGATGTTCTAACATTGAGATGCTGTACTTGGCTAGGAACCTCGTGACAGATAACTCGGAATGAGCTGGCGCATTCTTGGTGGAGAACCCATGATTTGTCCTTCCACATTTTGGGGCGTTTTTTCCTTACTCTTTGACGTAGTTTAGAAAGTACCTCAAGGTAGTAATATTGATTAATTGTTTGACCTTCAGGAACCCAATGAACATACACAATCCAGTGGATATAAAAAAGCAATCATCATTGCTTTAAATTTTGACTTGCTCAGACGAGTTTTTTTGGCTCTCGGTGAAGTTCGGCTCTTCCAGTGCATGGATTGGCGGTTCGTTTCCGCATCATAAGTGAAAAACCACGTTTCATCTCATGTTATTATCCTTCTACCTGTTCCCTAAGGTGAACTCTGCATAAAAAGGGACAAGATTTGAGTCTGTGGAAGCTGTAAATGAGAAAGCGGCACGTGTCCTGAAAAAGCTGACAGAAGATGACTTCAGGCACTGTGTCCAACAATGGAAAAATTCGCATGTAGCGTTGTAGGGATAGAGAAGGAGTTTATATTGAAGGTGGCAATGAGTGATTATGTATAAAATTAAAATAAAATTTTTTACGTCAGTCTCGTTATTTAATAGCCACACCTCGTATTTTTTGCTGCATCCTTCATCCTGAATACGGCTTCTGCTTTATCCAGAGAGAACAAACACTATAAACGGTTTGTAATTATTTAAAAAAATTTGGACAACAGGAAAAATTCAGATCCTCTTAGCAGATAATTACGTAAACCGATAATTTTATTCTGCAAATAATTCACGGAACAGTCCAGCAAAGTAGCTACTTATGTCGTTTTTAAAAAAGAAAAAAATGATATGAAGAATACGAACTTGAAATTATGCTAACAAATAAACAGAAAGAAACGTTTTAAAAGGTACAAAAAGAAGGGAGTAAAAATTGAAGGATATGAGTAAAAAGGAAGGAGGAAAAAGGGGGAAAGTTTATGAAAGGAGTTTGGTGGGGAGGAAAGCGGGAGAGGATTTGGATATGAAATGGAAAAGTGAAACGACAAAGAGGAAAAAAGCAACAGGATAAAATGTACATCAGAGTACAGTACGGTTTTTAAATAATTCTCTTTGTCAGAGAGACCCATCTACATCTGTAATACATTAAATATATAATGCGATATCTAATAAGCACAGGATAATAGAGAATATAGAACAGGTGCATGTTCCACCAGAACATACACAGCAAAATATTATTATTATTAATTAGAAACACTGTTACATTTTCACTTTATCATCGCGAACATACAGTTAATACCGATGTGCTTGTACAAGATGACGCAAAAAAAATACCGTCCAATATTATCCCTCTACGGACTATAGACAAAAATATTCGCCAAAATTGTTTTTGCCCCACAGATGGTTTTCCGGATATTTTACTTTTTCGTCATCAGTCTCGACTGGTTTGACTCAGTTCTCCAAGCTGTTCTATCTTGCGCAAGTTACTTCACATTTACATACCTGTAACACCCTACATCATTTGTGATTTGCTTTATAAACTCTAACCTTTGCCTCCCCCTACAATTCACTCCCTCATTGATAGACCAATACCTGGAACCTCGTGACCCACTAGCCAATCCCTTCTTCTGGTAATATGCTTCTATATACTTCTTTTTTTCATCCACTCGCCTAAGAACCTGTAAATTACATATCTTCTTCCACCCACCTAATCTTAAACATTTTCCTGTTGTTGTTTAGGTCATCAGCCGAAAAGCTGGTTTGAACCTGTAAAGGTTTTACTAAGTAAAAGGAGGAGTAAGGTGGTAAGGTACTATTGCCTTCCTCACTGAATAGAAAAGTACGCTTATCAGCATGCCAAGCCCTCTGAAAAGCACATATTTTCCACTCTCCAAATGACACCTTAACTTCATTCACTACAGGGTCTGGCTGTATAATGAAATTCATTACTTTTAGAGGAGATAACTCTGATTAGTGTCTGTTACACCTCTACCTCTTCTGTTCTTAAATGATTCAGTCATTTAATTAGCTTTTCCTATAAAACATTTCAAAAGCTTCAATCCTCTTCCTTTCTTCAGCCCCGGATATATTTTTTCCGGATATATCCGCACATGGTGCCCTTAACAGACAGGTGTAGTGTCAATTTATTTACACTCAATCTGTCCATTGCAGGGCTAAAATAAATAGTTCTGTTTCTTATCACATGGTCAGTCAATTAAATGACTGAATCATTTAAGAACAGAAGAGGTAGAGGTGTAAAAGACACTAATCAGAGTTATCTTCTCTGAAAGTAATGAATTTCATTGTACAGCCAGACCCTGTGGTGAATGAAGTGAAGGTGTTATTTACAGAGTGGAAAATATGTGCTTTTCAGAGGGCCCGGCATGCTGATAAGCATACTTTTCCAGTCAGTGAGGAAGGCAATTGTAAACCACCTCACTCCGCGTTTTACTTAGTAAAACCTCTACAGGTTCAAACCAGCCTTTCGGCTGTTGACCTAAACAACAACATCCGCACATAATAGGTCTGTTGGTTCCAGGGCTACTAAAAACAGTTCTGTTTCTTATCATATTCAGCCAATTATATGACTAAAACTATTGAGGAACAGAAGAGGTAGAGGTGTAAAAGACACTAATCAGAGTAGTCTCCTCTGAGATAAATGAATATAAACTGTCGCCTACCGATTCTGATAGTGTGATTTTAAAATTGTAAATAACATAATGTTAATATTGTGTAGATAACTGACGTGTTTGAGTGTGTATGTTGTAAATAACTGCATGAACATTTCTTATGATCTCCAGTAAAGTTCGGTGTACATATATTTTGTAATCATGTGCTTATTATTTATTACTTCTCATTCTGTTTATTTCGTTTTAAGGAGGTTTTAGTTACTTTTTTTTATTAATTAATTTTTTTTTAAAACTATTTATCTAATTTTAAATGTAAATAATAATTAACCACAGTATAGTACGTTTTAATTATATAATTTGTTAATTACACCAGTGGGTTGTAATTTTTTCATGAGTTAAATCTAATTGATAAGTTGCATTTATTGTTATATAACAGATAATGCATTAAAAAATGTTATATAAAAAACCGGATATAAAATTAAAAGATCTACAACTTTTATTTTTAGCATTTTTCTGTACAGAGGCTGGTTTAGCGTGAAATAGTGATTTCCGTATTATTAAGCCAAACCAAGGTTGGTTTTCATTTTGCATGATTCACTCATGATTGAAATTAGGTTATGTTTTTCGAGGTTTTTGTTTATTACTAATGTTTAGACCCACCGGGTTGGTCTAGAGGTAAAGTCGTCGCCAAAATCAGCTGTGCAACAGCTGATTTTCGGAGATGAAGGTTCCTGGTTCAAATCCTAGTAAAGGTAGTTACTTTTATACGGATTTGAATACTAGACAGTGATTGCCGGTGTATTTTGATGGTTGGGGTTTAATTAACCATACTCTCCCAGGAATGGTCGGCCTGGGTCTGTACAAGACTACACCTCATTTACACGTCATACACATCATCCTCATCTCATTGGGTCATGGGGTTGCTTATTGTTCTAAATTGAACAGATTGCAACGTACACAAATTAGGAATAATAAAAAAAAAAAAAAAAAAAAAAAAAAACTAATGTTAGGTTATATTATTCATTTGCATTGGCAAGATAAAGTTGTGTCAGTGTTTCAGCAGATTTTTACGCCTACGAACACGATCGTTAATGCTGTTATAACTTAACAATTTAATTAATTTATATAAAGCTCTGTATTGAATATATTATAAAAATTTATTAAATTTAATAAAAATGTATTATTACAAGTGAAGTTTATCGTATATTAAAGTTCACATTGTAACATTTAACGATGAGATTCTAGAAACGGCTGAAGGAATAAATTGTTCATTAGTAAGCAATGTTGTGTGCATTGAAAAAAAAAATCTGGTGTGAAACACTCACACAACTTTCTCTTACCAAAAAAAAAAAAAAAAAAAAAAAAAAAAAAAAAAAAAAATTTCTCTTACCAATGCAAATAATTAACAATAAATCTAACACATTAGTAATAAAACATTACAAATAAACAAAAAACTAACCTCAAAAAACGTAACCTTATTTTAATCAAGAGTGAAAAACACAAAATGAAAATCAACCTCAGTTTGGTTTAAAAACACGGAAAATCACTCTTGCACGCTAAACTAAGCTCTGTAGCGAAACGTGCTTTAAAAGTTGTAGATCTTTTCATTTCCTATAAATTTAATTCCATACATTTTGTCGTAAAAAGCATACTGAGGCTGAAATCTTTAAAAAATTGATTTTTCACACGTTTTCGTGAGAAAAAACAGAAAATCGCTAATTACCGCTAAACTAAGCGTTATACAAAAAAAGTTGTAGTATTTAAAATTTTCTACAACTTTTATTATTTAATTTTTTTGCGCTAAAATGCATGTTAAAGCCGTTATCTTAAAAAAACAATTTTTTACGTAAAATCAGCATTACCAAGAATTTCAGCAAACATGGCGCCTACCCTATATTGTAGAGCATAAAAAATGTAGTAAACCAGGCGATTTTTAAAAAAATCGTAGAACTAGTTTTTGAGAAAATCGCAAAAAAGTGAAAAATTATACGAATAAACTACTACTTCCGGTTGACCGATTTTGATGAAAATGTTCGTGTCGGGTCCGGTAGTGATATGTAACTTAAGTTTCAAGTTTCAAGTTCGTACGATGTTCCCTTCTTGAAAAATTCTGTTCACACACAACCACACACAAACACCAATCGTTAAAAACATGATTTTTTTGGATTTAGGGGGTCTGAACACGTGTAGATCCGGTGAAAACTCGATTTCGAAAAATCGACATGAAAACAATACTTTCCTTCCTATATATTCATATAGGCAAGAGAAAGTAAAAAAAAAAAAATGGATTGTGATGGATGGAATATTTTGGATAGGAATTTTCGGAAATCAAAACTAGTAGAAAAGTTTTATTTAATTTTGAATTATTCTAAAATGTTCCAGTAAAGCAACGAAACTGTTAGAAGTTTCTCGACAAACTATCAGACCGCACGTATAAAACCAGTTTTCGGATCGTTCCAAATAGCATCGTTACGGTACCAGTTCTGAATTGCGTTAATAGTGCGTAAGATGACGTGTGAAAACATGTTATGGTGGACAGTTCAAATTACTTTTCGTATCATATATTCTGAAAAGTTATACGTTTCTGGAACTTGGTGCATCCAAGCTAAACAATCTGTTTCCCTTCCATCTTGAAAATTTATTGGACATCATGTAACACAAGAATAAAAAATCTGGTGTGAAACGCTCACACAACTTTCTCTTGCCAATACAAATATCTAACAAAAAACCTAACATTAGTAATAAACCATTATAAATAAACAAAAAATTAACCTCAGAAACATACACTTATTTTAATTATGAGTGAAAGACGCAAAATGAAAATCGAACTCGGTTTGGCTTAAACATACGGAAAGTCACTCTTTCACGCTAAACTAGGCTCTGTAGAGAAAAATGCTCTAAATAAAAGTTGTAGATCTTTTAATTTTCTATAAATTTAATTATATACATTTTTGTCGTAAAATGCATACTAAGGCCGAAATGTTAAAAAAAAATCGATTTTTCTCACGTTTTCGTGAGAAAAAAAACAGAAAATTGCAAATTACCGCTAAACTAAGCGTTATACAAAAAAATGTTTAAAATAAAAGTTGTAGGTTTTTAAATTCTCTACAACTTTTATTATATAAATTTGTGCGCTAAAACGCGTATTAAAGCCGTAATCTTAAAAAAACTATGTTTTTACGTGAAAACAGCATCACCCAGAATTTCAGCAAACATGATGCCTACCCTATCTTGTAGAGAATAAAAAATTGAGTAAACCAGGCGATTTTTAAAAAAATCGTAGGACCAGTTTTTAAGAAAATTGCAAAAAAGTGAAAAATTATACGAATAAACTTCCACTTCCGGTTGACCGATTTTGATGAAAATGTTCGTGTCGGGTCCGGTAGTGGTATGTAACTTAAGTTTTAAGTTTCAAAATCCGTACGATGTTCCGTTCTTGAGATATTTTGTATACACACACACGCAGATACACACACACACACACAGACCAATCGCTAAAAACATATTTTTTGGGTTCAGGGGGTCTGAAAACGTATAGATCCGGTGAAAACTCGATTTCGAAAAATCGACATGAAAACAATACTTTCCTTCCTATATATTCATATAGGCAAGAGAAAGTAAAAATCAGTCTTTCACGCTAAACAAGGCTCTGTAGAGAAAAATGCTCAAAATAAAAGTTGCAGATCTTTTAATTTCCTATAAATCTGATCATATACACTTTCGTCGTAAAATGCATACTAAGGCTGAAATCTTCATGAAAAAATAGGGTTTTTAAACGTTTTCGCGAGAAAAAACCGCTAAACTAAGCGTTATACAAACAGTGTGTGAAATAAAACTTGTAGGATTTAAATAAAATCACTACAACTTTTATCATATAAATTTTTCTGCTACAATGCATATTTTTTATGAGAAAACAACCTCACCAAGAAGTTCAGCAGAATTGGCGGCTTCCCTACCTTGTACACCATAAAAAATATAGTCAATGAGGCGATCTTAAAAAAATCGCATAAGCCGTTTTTGAAAAAAATCGCAAAAAAGTGAAAAATGACACGAATAAACAACTACTTACAGTTGACCGATTTTGATGAAAATGTTCGTGTAAGGTCTTCTAGTGGTACCTATCTAACTTAAAGTTTCAACTTTGTACGATGTTTCGTTCTTGAGATATTTTGTTCACACACGCGCGCGCGCGCGCACACACACACACACACACACACATAAACCAAACACTAAAAACATGTTTTTTGGGTTAACGGGATCTGAAAACGTGTAGATCCGGTGAAAACTCGATTTCGGAAAATCGATATGAAAACAATACTTTCCTTCCTATATATTTATATAGGCAAGAGAAAGTAAAAATCAACGTGTTAACAGAACAAGTAGCAAAAGCAAGACAAAAGATTTTCTTCGAGAAAACTAAATAGATAACGAACATCAAAACAGCTCCGCGTGATTTGAAGACATAACAAGGAAAAATTGGGAAAGCTGATAGCTTCAAGTGCCTCGGGGAGATAATACAACCGAAACAGCAAAAACGAAGCGAACAACAAAACGGGGAAGATGGCCAATGGACTCCAAGGAAACATCATTTGTGTTGCCGGTATATTCCCAATTAGTGTCGTTACGGGATCGGTTTTGAATTACGTTAATAGTGGGTGTGAGTACGGGTGATATGTAGCTGTGGACACGTAAATAATTTGATTTTACTTTCACCTGGCTATATGAATATATAGGAAGAAAAGTATTGTTTTCATGTCGGTTTTTCACCGAATCTACACGTTTTCAGACCCCGTGAACTCAAAAAACATGTTTTTAGCGATTGGTCTGTGTGTGTGTGTGTGTGTGTGTGTGTCTGTCTGTCTGTGTGTGAACAGAATATCTCAAGAACGGAATATCGTACGAACTTGAAACTTAAGTTAGTTACCATTAGAGGACCCTACACGAACATTTTGATCAAAATCGGTCAACCGGAAGAAGTAGTTTATTCGTGTCATTTTTCACTTTTTTGCGATTTTCTCAAAAACGGCTCCTAGGAGTTTTTTTTAAAAATCGCCTCATTTACTAAATTTTTTATGCTTTACAAGATAGGTTAGGCGCCATGTCTGCTGAAATTGTTGGTGAGGCTGTTTTTACGTAAAAATTTGTTTTTTTTAAATTGCAAATTTAATATGCATTTCAGCGCAAAATGTATATAATAAAAATGATAGAGAATTAAAAATCATACAACTTTCATTTTAAACATTTTCACGTATAGTTTAGCTGTAATTAGTGGTTTTCTGGTTTTTTTCTCACGAAAACGTGTAAAAAAAAATCGATTTTTTTTAAAAAGATTTCAGCCTTAGTACATATGCTTTTTACGACAAAATGTGTGGAATTAAATTGATAGGAAATGAAAAGATCTACAACTTTTAAAGCACGTTTCGCTACAGAGCTTAGTTTAGCGTGAAAGAGTGATTTTCCGTATTTTTAAACCAAACTGAGGTTGATTTTCATTTTGTGTCTTTGACTCATGATTAAAATAAGGTTATGTTTATTGAGGTTATTTTTTTTGTTTATTTCTTATGTTTTATTACTAATGTTAGGTTCCATTGTTAATTATTTGCATTGACAAGAGACAGTTGCGTGAGTGTTTCAAACCAGATTATTATTATTACACCCAAATCCGAAACGAACCGAAAAAGTAGATTTAGTTCTTGCAGATTACAGAGCTGTTGTAAATTTTTTGCGAACACCTTGTACCTAGAACACAAACAAACACACGCGCGCGCGCGCATACA
The DNA here is from genome assembly GCA_035578175.1 of Catonia carolina. Lineage (NCBI taxonomy): Eukaryota > Metazoa > Arthropoda > Insecta > Hemiptera > Achilidae > Catonia > Catonia carolina. The sequence goes on along the minus strand of JAQMRL010000017.1, from coordinate 6,657,399 downwards.
CACACATACAAACGCTAGTATACCTTACAAAGAGGTTAAGTGCTATAAAAGCATAGCATTCGTAATTTTCGCATTACTGATTCACACAGGAGCAAGACAACATGCAACTATACCCAACAGAATATATACAAAATTTATTTTCAATTACGGTGAAGAGCCGACAAAATTTTACGCTTTCCTCTCCCCTTCACACACAAGCGAACGCACCCCCGTCCACATATACACACAAACAAATATCCATCATCAATTTTATGGGCCCTTAGTTTGAAACACCTGTTTGAAACCATTGACATATAAACTGATTTCAAAATTAAATTGTTTATTCTAATTCATTTTACAACAAATTTTCTGATATCGTTGCAAGATTGGTTACAGAAGTGGAGGATTAAGGTGAATGAAACTAAGTCAGTCCATGTCACATTCACTCTACGTAGACGAACGTGCCCACCAGTAGTACTTAATGACATTGTGGTGCCACGGTCAGAAGATGTGAAGTACCTGGGGCTTCATCTGGACCGCCGACTGACGTGGAAGAAACACATTTTGACGAAACCAAGACAATTGGACTTGAAATTGAGAAATACTTTTTGGTTAACTGGGAGACGCTCACAACTTTCAATTGAATCAAAACTGTTGCTGTACAAGACAATATTCAAGCCGGTGTGGACGTACGGGATACAACTTTAGGGGACAACTAAAAATACCAATATTGACATTTTGGAACGTTTTCAAACAAAATGTTTACGATCATCTCTTAAAATACCATAGTACATACGAAACAAATATATCTATAACGACATACGACTTAACTCAGTAAGACAGGAAATTACACGATTTAGCAAAACGTACGAACAAAGGCTAAACGGACATCCAAATCATCTCGCTATAAACTTACTGGACAACAGTGACTATACGTTTACAAGACTTAACAGGTACAATGAGTTGGATTTAATTAACAGATTCGAACAAAATTAAATTTTTATTTTAGATATTTTTATGTGTATATGTATAAATATTTTCTTCTTTATTTAAATTTTGAAACACTTCAAAATTAATTAATTTTTTAAAATTACAAAAAAATTATCTGTAACAATTATTATTAATGTATAATATTGTTGAAAATTTGTCTTTTCTATGTTAACCTTATTACTTATTGTTCTTGGTTTTTTATAACAGAACAGATTGTAATTTTGCTGATTTGATAAAAAAAATATATAAATTAAAAATTTTACAACAAATGGCAGTAAACCGAACGGAAGTTCTTGTGATTCCTGGACTAGACAGATTTTTACTTTCTCTTGCCTATATGAATATATATGAAGGAAAGTATTGTTTTCATGTCGATTTTTCGAAATCGAGTTTTCACCGGATCTACACGTTTTCAGACCCCCTGAACCCAAAAAACATGTTTTTAGCGATTGGTCTGTGTGTGTGTGTGTTTTCAATATACACTCCTTCTCTATCCCCACAACGCTCTGTGCGAATTTACCATTGTTGGAAACAGTGCTGGAAGTCATCTTCTGTCAGCTGTTTCAGGACACGTACCGCACAAAAATGTTTGAAATGAAGCTCGCAAAAATGTTTGTACTGACACTTTGTACGCGATTGAAAATGACCAAATGTTTTGGAAACTATAATAACATGTGACGAAACATGGTTTTTTACTTTGATATGGAAACGAAGCGCCAATCCATGCACTGGAAGAGCCGAACTTCACCGAGAGCCAAAGAAGCTCGAACGACCAAGTCAAAATTTAAAGCAATGATAATTTTTTTTTTTATATCCATGGGATGGTGTACATTCACTGGGTTCCTGAAGGTCAAACAATTAATCAATATTACTACCCTGAGGTACTTTCTAAACTACGTCAAAGAGTAAGGAAAAAACGCCCCGAAATGTGGAAGGACAAATCATGGGTTCCCCACCAAAACAATGCGCCAGCTCATTCCGCGTTATCTGTCAAGAGGTTCCTAGCCAAGTACAGCATCTCAGTGTTAGAATATCCACCTTATTCACCAGATCTTGCACCATGTGACTTCTACCTGTTACCTAAGGTGAAATCTGCATTGAAAGGGATAAGATTTGAGTCTGTGGAAACTGTAAAATAGAAAGCGGCACGTGTCCTGAAGGAGCTGACAGAAGATGACTTCCAGCACTGTTTCCAACAATGGTAAATTCGCATGGAGCGTTGTAGGGATAGAGAAGTAGTGTGTATTGAAGGTGACAATAAGTGATTATGTATAAAATAAATTTTTTACAACGTCAGTCTCGTTATTTAATAGCCACACCTCGTATATTTGAGTTATGACACTTTTCTTCCGGACTAACGATATTCATATAGGGAAATAGAAATTAAAGTAAAATCAGGAAAACCAATTAACCTGTCCATAAAATAGTTGAATATAATTTTCGACCTATATTCGATAACGCGTACGAGATCGATTTCCAATTAGCATTATCGACACTTTACTATAATTTTATTTACAATTGATCTCCCTATCAATATATTCACGTAGATAAAGATGTAAGAAGGGTGTTGATAATTTTCCAGTGACTGGAAAATTGTATTTTCTTCCGGTATCGATATAGAAATAAAGATAGTGAAACAGGGTGGTTATGCAATATAAATAAGTGAAGCGTTAAATCGACTACCCCTACATGTTCCTTTTACATAATGCATAGGCGTACAACAAAAAAGGAAGAGAAAAAAATACTGAAATTGTACTTTAAAGTAACAAGTGTATTATGCATACAAAAGGAGAGTTAAAAATAATAATGCACCCAGTCAATTTAATATTCAAATTGTACGCGGGGCAATCAAAATTTATTTATGATAGCCAAGAATTAATACAGGAAATGCAAATGCAATTCTGTGGAGTCTCAACATAAGAAAAGACATAAAGAAACGAATATTTTCAGCAATAGTGGAAGGTACGGTGACATATGGGGCAGAAGTGTGGACCATTACACAAAACATGAAAAATAGAATCAGTACAGTGGAGAACAGATATTGGAGAAGATGTTGCAGATTGACGTTACGAAATAGGGTAACGAATATAAGAGTAAGAGAGATAATGGGCATTGAAGACTCAATAATAGACCGTATTGAGAGAAAACAACTGCACTGGTATGGTCACATGCGAAGAATGAGCAACGTACGAATCCCACTGAAAGCGTGGAACTGGAGACCGCAGCGAAATAGAAAAAGAGGAAGACCGAGAGGGAGATGGATGGAAGGTATTGACAGAGCCATGGGAAGAAGAAACATGGAGGAGGAGTCATGGCAAGACAGGCAAAAATGGCGTTTTGACTGCGACAAACGACCGATAGTGTTGTAAATAGTCGCCACTATATATATAAATGCAATTGCACTAAAGTTCTTATTTGCTAGGGTAGAACTCTCACTTGGAGTCTGTGATTTCTCTTTGCCAGTAGGTTTAGGCGGGTATTTTTGGGTCACTAAAATATAAGTCATATACTAGTAGCAGTTAAAGTTATTTATCTATATTTATTTTTTTACTTTCTCTTGCCTATATGAATATATCGGAAGGAAAGTATTGTTTTCATGTCGATTTTAACAAATCGAGTTTTCTCCGGATCTATACGTTTTCAGACCCCCTGAATCCAAAAAAATCTGGTGTGAAACACTCACACAACTTTCTCTTGCCAATGCAAATAATTAACAATAAACCTAACATTATTAATAAAATATTAGAAATAAACAAAAAACTAACCTCAAAAACATAACCTTATTTTAATCATGAGTGAATGATGCAAAATGAAAATCGAACTCAATTTGGCATAAAAAAACGAAAAATCACTCTTTCTCTCTAAACTAGGCTCTGTAGAGAAAAATGGTTTAAATAAAAGTTGTAGATCTTTTAATTTTCTATAAATTTAATTATATACACTTTTGTCGTAAAATGCATACTAAGACCGAAATGTTAAAAAAATCGATTTTTCTCACGTTTTCGTGAGAAAAAAAAACAGAAAATCGCAAATTACCGCTAAACTAAGCGTTATACAAAAAAATGTTTGAAATAAAAGTTGTAGAATTTTACATTCTCTACAACTTTTATTATATAACGTTTTGCGCTAAAATGCATATTAAAGCCGCAATCTTAAAAAGAAAATGTTTTTACGTAAAAACAGCCTCACGCAGAATTTCAACAAACATGGCGCTTACCCTATATTGTAGAGCATAAAAAATGTAGTAAACCAGGCGATTTTAAAAAAAATCGTAAGACTAGTTTTTGAGAAAATCGCAAAAAAGTGAAAAATTATACGAATAAACTACTACTTCCGGTTGACCGATTTTGATGAAAATGTGCGTGTCGGGTCCGGTAGTGATATGTAACTTAAGTTTCAAGTTTCAAGTTCGTACGATGTTCCGTTCTTGAGATATTCTGTTCACACACACACACACGCACGCACGCACGCACGCACGCGCGCACACACACAGACCAATCGCTAAAAACATGTTTTTTGGGTTCAGGGGGTCTGAAAACGTATAGATCCGGTGAAAACTCGATTTCGAAAAATCGACAAGAAAACAATACTTTCCTTCCTATATATTCATATAGGCAAGAGAAAGTAAAAACATGTTTTTAGCGATTGGTCTGTGTGTGTATACAAAATATCTCAAGAACGGAACAACGTACGACCTTGAAACTTGAAATTTAAGTTACATACCCTTACCGGACCTGACACGAACATTTTCATCAAAATCGGTCAACCGGAAGTAGTAATTTATTCGTATAATTTTTCACGTTTTTGCGTTTTTCTCAAAAACTGGTCCTACGATTTTTTTAAAAATCGCCTCATTTACTCAATTTTTTATTCTCTACAAGATAGGGTAGGCGCCATGTTTGCTGAAATTCTTGGTCAGGCTGTTTTCATGTAAAAAAATTGTTTTTTTAAGATTACAGCTTTAATATGCATTTGAGCGCAAAAATGTATATAATAAAAGTTGTAGAGCATGAAAAATATCTACCTTATCATGTAGAGCATGAAAAATTTAGTACACGAGGCGATTTAAAAAAAATCGTAGGACCAGTTTTTGAGAAAATCGCAAAAAAATTACACGAATAAACTACTACTTCCGGTTGACTCATTTTGATGAAAAAGTTTATGTCGGGTCCGGGGTAGTGGTATTTAACTTAAGTTTCAAGTTCGGACGAGGTTCCGTTCTTGAGATATTCTGTTCACACACACACACACACGCACACGCACACACAGACCAATAGCTAAAAACATGTTTTTGGGTTCAGGGGGTCTGAAAACTTGTAGATCCGGTGAAAACTCCATTTCGAAAAATTAACATGAAACAATACTTTCCTTCCTATATATTCATATAGGCAAAAGAAAGTAAAAATTTAGTAGCTACGAAAGTAAGATAAAGAGAAAATAGATAAATTAATAAATAAAGCAAAACGTAATCAAATAGAAGAGAGAAAGTTAATAAAATCCTACCTTATTTCCAGGCACAGAGGAGACAAAGTTCCTAAGAAAGGAAATCAGAAAAAAGATAGTTAGAAAAAATTAAATAAATAGCCTATATTAAAAGTGGGTAATCAAGTCAAAAATCCAAAATTTATAATTCTTCATACAACTACGTGTTATGTACCTCCTAAATACGAGTAATATTTAACGCGTTGTAATACTTGAACAATCGAAGACTGATAACCTCCAGAAAATCGAAAACTTTGGTGTGAAACACCAAAGTTTTCTCATTCAACTCAAACAACATTCTCTTCCAATGCAAATAATGAACTACATAAACTAACGTTTTTAATAAAACATTGGAAATAAATAAAAAAAACTAACCTCAAAAAATGTAGTTGTTTTTTTTTTTAATTCCTAATATGTGTACGTTGCAATCTGTTCAATTCAGAACAATAAGCAACCCCATGACCCAATGAGATGAGGATGATATGTATGACGTGTAAATGAGGTGTAGTCTTGTACAGACCCAGGTCGACCACTCCTGAGAGAGTATGGTTAATTGAACCCCAACCATCAAAGTACACCGGCAATCACTGTCTAGTATTCAAATCCGTATAAAAGTAACTACCTTTACTAGGATTTGAACCAGGAACCTTCGTCTCCGAAAATCAACTGTTAAGCAGCTGATTTTGGCGACGACTTTACCTCTAGACCAATCCGGTGGGTTTAAAAAAAAATATATAGTAACCTTATTTTAATCGTAAGCCACCGGGTTGGTCTAGAGGTAAAATCGTCGCCTTGAGTCAGCTGTTTAACAGCTGATTTTCAGAGATGAAGGTTCCTGGTTCAAATCCTAGTAAAGGTAGTTACTTTTATACGGATTTGAATATTAGACAGTGGTTATCAGTGTACTTTGATGGTTGGGGTTTAATTAACCATACTCTCCCAGGAATGGTAGGCCTGGATCTGTACAAGACTACACCTCATTTACACGTCATACACATCATCCTCATCTCATTGGGTCATGGGGTTGCTTATTGTTCTGAATTGAACAGATTGCAACGTACACAAATTAGGAATTAAAAAAAAACAATTTTAATCGTAAGTGAATGCTGTAAAATGAAAACCAACCTTAGTTTGGCTTAAAAATACGGAAAATCACTCTTTCACACTAAACTAGGCATTGTAAAGAAAAATGCTCGAAATAAAAGTGGTAGATCTTTTAATTCCATATAAATTTGATTATAAACACTTTTGTCGTAAAATGCATACTACGGCCGAATTCTTAAAAAAATTCATTTTTAAAAGATTTTCATGAAAAAAACCAACAGAAAATCACTAATTACCGCTAAACTAAGCGTTATACAAAGAAAACTTCGAAATAAAAGTTGTAGGTTTCTAAATTTTCTACAACTTTGATTGTATACACTTTTGCACTAAAATGTATATTAAGGCCGCAATCTTTAAAAAAAAAAATTTTCTACGAGAGCACAGCGTCACCAAGAATTTCAGCAGACATGGCCGCTACTCTATTTTGTAGAGCACAAAAAATGTAGCAAACGAGGCGATTTTTTAAAAATACGTAGGAGCAATTTTTGAGAAAATTTCAAAAAAAAGGAAAAATGACACTAATAAATTACTACATTCGGTTGACCGATTTAGATGAAAACGTTCGTGTCATGTCGGGTCCTCTAGTGGTACCTAACTTAAGGTTCAAGTTTTAACTTTGTACGATGTTCCGTTCTTAAGATATTCTGTTCACACACACACACACACACACACACAGACCAATCGCTGAAAACTCGATTTCAAATAATCGACATGAAAACAATACTTGCCTTCCTATATATTCATATCGGCAAGAGAAAGTAAAAACATAACGAATATTTTTAAATACTACACTAAATTAAAGCCTGTTCTTTTCTGCGTTGATTGGTTTGACTTAGATTATTTTATTTTGAAACTAGTCGGAGATACAGCAATTTACGCATAAAGGGTACTCAGATTTTAGCCGGTGTTCCGTTAATGTGGTTTTTAAACGCCCGTTACTCCGTCCAGGCTTTACATAAAAATCGGCATTAAAGTACGTTAAAGATCAGAGTTTTGTCTGTTTGAACATTTTAAAATGCCGGCCAATTTTTTTAAAGTGTATTTTGGCTTCACGTAAAGATAGGGAAATGATTTTTGGACTGAACCATGCATTTTTACAGCAGTACTGTGTTATGTATCGTATTTTTCATTTATAATTAGAAACAGATATGTGGTGTTAATAGAAAATTCTATTAGCCTCTAAACTTTCTGAGAGAAAACTGAGCTCTATATCGGTATCCGCTCCGAAGTATAGTCGTAGAAAAAAAAACTTCTGTTTTTCCCGCTGCAACTCTCGTTCCGTAGCTCATTTTAAATTATTTAACGATGTTTTTATTTATTAAAAAAAAAAAAACGCTTTGCTTGAAATAATACTGTTGTGAAAATGCATGGTTCAGTCCAAAAATAATTTCCCTACATTTAAGTAGAACCAAAAAAGCACTTTTTAAAAAAAATGGCCGGCGTATTAAAACAGAACAGTAGATTTACCTTTTAAAATATCTATATTTTAGAAAAACTCTATCTTTTTTAGAAAATCTTCAACGTACTTAAACGCCGATTTTTTTTATGAAAAGCCTGGACGGAGTTACGGACGTATAAAAAGCACATTAACGGAAAACCGAGTACTTTTTTGCGTAAATTGCTGGAGTTATCTCCGATTAATTTCTAAATAAAACAATCTAAATCAAACCAATCAATGCAGGAAAGAACAGGTTTTAATTTAGTGTATTGTTCAAATATATTCTTAATGTTTTTTTTGAGATAAAGCTCTTCAAACGAGTGCGGGAAGGTGGTTTGCCTCTAAGCGCATGCGACATCGCAAGTTCAAAAAGAAAGCGCACGAGTGTGGACATACCTATTGATTTGTCCCTTTTGTGAATCAGATCAGGCGGGTCCCTAATCCTAGATCGTGAGAAGACTAAGAAAATCTTTTAAATCTGGTAATTAATAAGTAAAAACATCTACAAAAAAAAATTGACTTGATTACCATCTTAAAAGAAAACAAAACAAAATTAAATAATTTAAGAATAAGATGGAAAAAGATATAGCAATAAATAGATAAGAAATACAAAAAAAAAACTAATTCAACTGAAAAAAAAAGCAATTTCAATTTAGAGAAATATTTAAGAAAAGCATGCATTTACAACAGACATTTAATACACCGTAACTACTTACGTTTAACCTCTTTGGCTTGGATCACTGAAAAATATTCCAGACTAAAATAATCTGGTTTGATTTGCGAAAATTATTATAATGCTTTTTACAGTTGATGAGATGTGCTGTACCACGCGTTTAGACCAATCAGAACGTTTGCCAGCGTTGTCAGATTGTACGAATGTTTCAGCACGACATTACGCCTGATTAAGTGCGCATGCGTAAAAGAGCCGCAGTAGTTCACTCGTGTCTTGCATCTCGTAGGCTACTGAATACATCGATTATAGAGCGCGTTAACATGCAATGCTTTATAATACAATCAGCTGGTTCAATAATTGTTATTGAAAGACCCAAAAAAACCTGGTGTGAAACAATCTCACAGCTTTCTCTTGCCAATGCAAATAATTTACAATATAACCTAACATTAGTAATAAAACGTTAGAAATAAACAAAAAAACTAATCTCAATAAACATAACCTAATTTTAATAATGAGTGAAAGACGTAAAATGAAAATCAACCTAAGTTTGGCTTTAAAATACGGAAAATCACGCTTTCACGTTAAACTAGGCTCCGTAGAGAAAAATGCTTAAAATAAAAGTTGTAGATCATTTAATTTTCTATAAATTTCATTATACACTTTTGTCGTACAATTCATGCTCGGGCTGAAATCTTTAAAAAATTTATTTTTTACACGTTTTCGTGAGAAAAAAACGGAAAATCGCTAATTACCTCTAAACTAAGCGTTATACAAAAAAAAAAAACGTTCTAAATAAAAGTTGTAGGATTTTAAATTCTCTACAACTTTTATTATATACATTTTTACGCTAAAATGCATCATAAAGCCGTAATCTTGGAAAAACAATTTATTTATGTGAAAACAGCCTCTCCAAGAATTTCAGCAGACATGACGCCTACCCTGTCTTGTAAACCATAAAAAATTTAGTAAATGAGGCGATTTTAAAAAAATCGTAGGATCCGTTTTCGAGAAAATCTCAAAAAATAAATTATCAGCTTGACAAATAGGCTATTACACGCGCATGCGTATAAGAGCCACATTAATTCACTCGTATCTTGCATCTCGTACAGAACAAGACGATTATAGAGCTCGTTAGAGCGGATGCCAAATAAGCTTACCAGTGTAGCTACGCGAAAAGTTCCGATTCAATCGGTAGATTTCGTGTCTTAGTACAGCACTGCCTATTATATCACAGGCGGTGAACGATGTAATTTATCGTCTATCAGCTACGTTAAAAACATTTATTTGCATAGATACTGAAGTCACGAGATGGCTTTTGCGTATGGATGGGCTGTGAGAAAGGGAAGTGAAATATTTGCAGTGCTGCAAACCTCAATAGTGAGACACTATTTGTACATTTCACTACCGTGCAGTTTTTTCATACATTTTGAAAGCTGTCGTTTATTCGGAGAAAATGTTTTCTTCATAAACCTTAAGTTATACGAAATAAATGTGACCTGTAGTTTTGCCTATAGCTTAATTATATGAATAGAAATGTTTAATTTACTGTTATTAACAGCTACCTTGTCCCATTGGAACAAAATTTTCTACGAATGAATCGCCTTCTTTACTATCGCTGTCACTAGTTACACTAATCTACCCAACCGTTTTCTTTTCTCACCAGGTGGTGTCAACATAACTGTTAATGAAGAATTATCTTCCTCACTGTCTTTAACTTCCTTCTTTATATTTCGAATTGTGGAAAGAGAAACATGACGGTAGTTATCCGCTCGCTTACAGCTTTTGTTAAGAGGCACGGATAGGCATTTTTGTTTAGCTTCAAAAAAAACCGACATTTATGTTTACCGTAACAAACAGTTATATTCGTACAGTTAACCTACAAAAGGTTCCACGACATACTGTATAGGCCCTATGCTCTAGGTACAGTATAATTTCTTATGTTTGTCGTACTGAAATTAAAGCAGTCGCGCATGGGCACTGATGCTTTTTTACTTTCTCTTGCCTATATGAATATATAGGAAGGAAAGTATTGTTTTCATGTCGATTTTTCGAAATCGAGTTTTCACCGGATCTATACGTTTTCAGACCCCCTGAACCCAAAAAACATGTTTTTAGCGATTGGTCTGTGTGTGTGTCTGTGTGTGTGTGTGTGAACAGAATATCTCAAGAACGGAACATCGTACGAACTTGAAACTTGAAACTTAAGTTACATATCACTACCGGACCCGACACGAACATTTTCATCAAAATCGGTCAACCGGAAGTAGTAGTTTATTCGTATAATTTTTGCGATTTTCTCAAAAACTAGTCCTACGATTTTTTTTAAAATCGTCTGGTTTACTACATTTTTTATGCTCTACATTATAGGGTAGGCGCCATGTTTACTGAAATTCTGCGTGAGGCTGTTTTTACGTAAAAACATTTTCTTTTTAAGATTGCGGCTTTAATATGCATTTTAGCGCAAAACGTTATATAATAAAAGTTGTAGAGAATGTAAAATTCTACAACTTTTATTTCAAACATTTTTTTGTATAACGCTTAGTTTAGCGGTAATTTGCGATTTTCTGTTTTTTTTTCTCACGAAAACGTGAGAAAAATCGATTTTTTTTAACATTTCGGTCTTAGTATGCATTTTACGACAAAAGTGTATATAATTAAATTTATAGAAAATTAAAAGATCTACAACTTTTGTTTAGAGCATTTTTCTCTACAGAGCCTAGTTTAGCGTGAAAGCGTGATTTTCCGTATTTTTAAGCAAAACTGAGTTCGATTGTCATTTTGCGTCATTCACTCATGATTAAAATAAGGTTATGTTTTTGAGGTTAGTTTATGTTTATTTCTAATATTTTATTAATAATGTTAGGTTTATTATTAATTATTTGCATTGGCAAGAGAAAATTGTGTGAGTGTTTCACACCAGATTTTCCCCTTTACCCCTCGTTGCAAACGAGGGCAAACTCGTGACTATAACAATTAACGCCGACCACATATTACAGACTAATGTTTTCAGATTAGCTGATATGTAACGTTCCGAGAGCGACGTGACTCTGACCACACCTGGTACAGCACTGGACCCCACCACTCGCTGACAGAACCAAGCACGCCGTTACCAAAAAATCTGGTGTGAAACACTCACACAACTTTCTCCTGCCAATGCAAATAATTAACAATAAACCTAACATTAGTATTAAAACATTAGAAATGAACAAAAACTAACCTCAAAAACATAACCTTATTTTAATCATGAGTGAATGACGCAAAATGACAATCGAACTCAGTTTGGGTTAAAAATACGGAAAATCACGCTTTCACGCTAAACTAGGCTCTGTAGAGAAAAATGCTCTAAACAAAAGTTGTAGATCTTTTAATTTTCTATAAATTTAATTATATACACTTTTGTCGTAAAATGCATACTAAGACCGAAATGTTAAAAAAATCGATTTTTCTCACGTTTTCGTGAGAAAAAAATACAGAAAATCGCAAATTACCGCTAAACTAAGCGTTATACAAAAATATGTTTGAAACAGAAGTTGTAGGTTTTTAAATTCTCTACAACTTTTATTATATAAGTTTTTGCGCTAAAATTTATATTAAAGCCGTAATCTTAAAAAAACAACGTTTTTACGTGAAAACAGCCTCACCGAGAATTTCAGCAAACATGGCGCCTACCCTATCTTGTAGAGAATAAAAAATTGAGTAAAATAGGCGATTTTAAAAAAAATCGTAGGACCAGTTTTTGAGAAAATCGCAAAAAACTGAAAAATTATACGAATAAACTACTACTTCCGGTTGACCGATTTTGATGAAAATGTTCGTGTCGCGTCCGGTAGTGGTATGTAACTTAAGTTTCAAGTTTCAAGTTCGTACGATGTTCCGTTCTTGAGATATTCTGTTCACACACAGACCAATCGCTAAAAACATGTTTTTTGGGTTCAGGGGGTCTGAAAACGTATAGATCCGGTGAAAACTCTATTTCGAAAAATCGACATGAAAACAATACTTTCCTTCCTATATATTCATATAGGCAAGAGAAAGTAATAATGAACAATATAACCTAACATTAGAAATAAACATAAAACTAACCTCAAAAACATAACCTTATTTTAATCATGAATGAATGATATAAACTAAAATCAACCTCAGTTTAGCTTAGAAATACGTAAAATCACTCTTTCATGCTAAATCAGGCTCTGTAGAGAAAATTTTTCTAAATAAAAGTTGTAGATCTTTCAATTTTCTTATAAATTTGATTATATACACTTTTGTCGTAAAATACATGCTAAGTCTGATATCTTAAAAAAAAAATCGATTTTTTTTTGTACAAGTTTTCGTGAGAAAAAAAACAGAAAATCGCTAATCACCGCTAATCTAAGTGTTAAAGAAAAAAATGTTTAAAATAAAAGTTGTAGGATTTTTAATTCTCTACAACTTTTATTACATACATTTTGCGCCGAATGCATATTAAAGCCGTAATCTTAAAAAACAATTTTTTACGAGAGAACAGCCTCCCCAAGAATTTCAGTGATATTTTCTCTTTCCTATATGAATATATAGTCTACGAAGGAAAGTATTGTTTCCCCGTCGATTTTTCGAAATCGAGTTTTCACCTGATATACACGTTTCAGACCCCCTGAACTCAAAATAACTTTTTTTTTAGCAATTGGTATGTGTGTGAAAAAATATCTCAAGAACGGAATTTTTTATCAAAATCGGTCAACCGGAAGTAGTAGTAGTAGTAGTTTATAATTATTTTAAAAATCGCCTCATTTACTACATTTCTATGCTCTACAAGATAGGGTACGCGCCATGTTTGCTGAAATTCTTGGAGAGGCTATTTTCTCGTAAAAAATTGTTTTTTAAGATTGCGGCTTTAATATGCATTTTGGTGCAAAATGTATGTAATAAAAGTTGTAAAGAATTAAAAATCCTACAACTTTTATTTTAAACATTTTTTTCTACAACGCTTACTTTAGCGGTAATTATTAGTAATTTTTAGTTTTTTCCATGAAAATCTGTAAAAAAATATTGATGTTTAAATATTCCGGCCTTAGTATGTATTTTACGACAAAAGTGTATATAATCAAATGTATAGAAAATAAAAAGATCTACAACTTTTATTCAGAGCATTTTTCTCTACAGAGTTTAGTTTAGCGTGAAAGTGATTTTACGTACTTTTAAGCCAACTGAGGTTGATTTTTATTTTGGAACATTCACTCATGATTAAAATAAAGTTATATTGTTCATTATTTGCATTGGCAGGAGAAAATCATGTGAGTGTTTCACACCAGATTTTTTTTTCTATTTAAAGGTCAGCATAATGATTCAAGAAACAAAAAAGGTTTCTATAATCATCAGGTAAAAGGAGTATGCGGTCGGCCATTGAAAGTTAGCTTTTATAACAGATGCGAGGTGGATAGGTTATTGAAAGAAGGTAGGGATCAGAGATCACTAGCGAGCTGGGGGAAACGGAAAGAGGATTATTGGTGGATCATGTCATTGATAATGGAAACCGTAGTACATAGAGGGGGGATGTTGAGATGGATGAAGAGGGTGTGTCATTCGGTGGGTAGTACACCTAACAGTAAAATAAGTAACGAGATTGTACAGCAGATCTTTACCGTTCCAATCACCTGAGTGCTTCTTTCATCTTGTCAGCAAAAGGAACCAATGGTCAGCCGCTTCATAAATTTACTAACCTCTCACTTTTATACCTACGCGGTCTATTTGAAGTATCGACTTGAACCCCTGAAGCCAAAACATTAAGAAAACCTTGCTATGAAATATTTTTCCAATTAATTTTTATTTGCTCACATTATTTTTATAATTTGTTTTTTTTATCTAAAAAAATCTGGTGTGAAACACTCACACACTATCTCATGCCAATACAAATAATAATAAAACATTAGAAATAAACTAAAAACTAACCTCAATAAACATAACCTTATTTTAATCATGAGTGAAGGACGCAATATGAAAATCAATCTCAGTTTAGCTTCAAAATACGGAAAATCACTCTTTTAAGCTAAACTAGGCTCTGTAGAGAAAAATGCTTTAAATAAAAGTTGTAGATCTTTTAATTTCCTATAAATTTGATTATATACAATTTTTTCGTAAAATGCATACTAAGGCTGAAATCTTAAAAAAATCGATATTTCACAGTTTTCGAGAGAAAAAATCAGGCTAAATTACCACTAAAAATTAAGCGTTATAAAAAAAAATGTTTGAATTAAAAGTTGGGGGATTTTAAATTGTCTACAACTTTTATTATATAAAATTTTGCGCTAAAATGCATATTAAAGCCGCAATCTTAAAAAACCAATTTTTTTACGTGAAAACAGCCTCACAAAGAATTTCAGCAAACATGGCGCCTACCTAATCTTGTAGAGCATAAAAAATTTAGTAAACGACGCGATTTTAAAAAAATCGCAGGACCCGTTTTTGAGAAAATAGCAAAAAAGTGAAAAATTACACGAATAAACTACTACTTCCGGTTGACCGATTTTTATGAAAATGTTTGTGTCGGGTCTGGTAGTGGTGTCTAACTTAAGTTTCAAGTTCGTACGATGTTCCGTTCTTAAAATATTCTGTTCACACACACACACACACACACTCACAGACTAATCGGTAAAAACATGTTTTTGGGTTTAGGGGGTCTGAAACATGTAGATCCGGTGAAAACTGGATTTCGAATAATCGACATGCAAACAATACTTTCCCTTTTTATATATTCCTTTAGGCAAGAGAAAGTAAAAAAGTTCTCTAGCGAAATAGCTTGAAATAAAAGTTGTAGATTATTTAATTTGCAATAATTTTGGTGTTATGCAATTGTGAAAATTTTGAATCACCTTTTTTACAATCGATAAGTACTCATAAAATTAGTCGATGTACAATTTATCTCGCTACATTACTAGATTACGTAACGGTTCAAGTAGAACAATTTACTAAACTGATAGTAAAGACTGGTATACGTCAAGATCAGGTGAAAGCTAAATGGAATTTTTCACGATAACAATACAAGATACGAATGTTTTGAAAGTTATGATGGCTGAATACCAAACAAAGGAAAGGTAGTTGATTTGGTAGAGGTATTTATAAAAGGATACACTAACTGGTACGATAAAGTTGAGTTAAGATTCGTACCAACCCGAATGCTGGCAGTACATTTGGAAAACGCAGAAGGAGGAGGTAATTTTGGAAGTGATGAAATGGTATGAGGGGGTAGGACCAAGAGTAAGAGGGATGAAGTTCAGGGTGGATAGTCTGTTGCTGTCAAAATTGTGTTTTGAAGTGATTTCAGGGAGCACTGATGGGCTCGGGAGGTAGCGGAGGACCAATTTGACTTGCAAATCCTAGCCGGATGTTCCGTTTAAGAGATGAAAATTCCATTACCCGACTCTAAGCTTTTCATCTCTCTCACTCTCTCTCTCTCTCTCTCTCGGACCATAATTCTATCCTTGTTTACATTTTCATCTCTTTCATCCCCTCCCCCCGGTCGAAGGATCATTATTAATACTTTTCATCATTTCTCTCTTTATTATAAATGATTATCTAGCATATTTCTTTTAATATGCTACATTCTTAACAAGTTTATTAACCTGCGTTGTTGGCAATTTCTTTACAATTAATAAGGAATCCGTTTTAGATTGTGTAAAAGCCCAATTGGCCTAGGTCTGCAATATCGTTTGAAATTGAATTAATATACTTTAACTTTACTTTTTACTTCTCTTGCATATACGAATACATAGGAAGGAAAGTAGGTATTGTTTCATGTAGATTTTTCAAAATCGAGTTTTCACCGGATATACACGTTTTCAGACCCCCTGAACCCAAAAAAAACATTTTTTTGGCGATTGGACTCTTGTCTGTGAGTGTATGTAAACAAAATATCTCAAGGACGGAACATCGTATGAAGTTGAAACTTTAAACTTAAGTTAAATACTACTACCGGAGCCGACACGAACATTTTCATCAAAATCGGTCAACCGGAAATAGTATTTTATTCGTGTCATTTTTTAATATGGTATTGGAATTGTGTTTAGGTGATCAGCCGAAAAGCTGGTTTGAACCTGTAGAGGTTTTACTAATTAAATGAGGAGTGAGAAGGTTTACCAATGCCTTCCTCACTGAATGGAAAAGTACGCTTATCAGCATGCCGGGCCCTCTGAAAAGCAAATATTTTCCACTCTGCAAATGACACCTTCACTTCATTCACCACAGGGTCTGGCTGTACAGTGAAATTCATTACTTCCAGAGGAGAACACTGATAAGTGTCTTTTACACCTCTCCCTCTTCTGTTTTTGAATGATTCAGTCATTTAATGGCTGACCATGTGATAAGAAACAGAACTATTTATTTTAGCCCTGCAACAAACAGATTGAGAGTAAATAATTTGACTCTCCGCCTGTCTGTTATGGGCACAATATTGGAAATAAGAGATGAATTAATAATGTTTTTCCAGGATAAACAAACGCCATTCTCATTGTTTTTACACAATAATGAGAGTTGTTTATTGTTAGTTTATTTAGCTGATATATTTTCGCATTTAAATGATTTGAATGTGAATAAACAAGGACGTGATAAAAACTTTTTATTAATAACAAAGCTCATGCGTTCGTTCAAAAGCTAGATATCTGGATTATTCGTCTTCAAAGCAAAAATTTTGATTCGTTCCCACTCAATTCGGATTATATTGAGAAAAATTTGATTCCAAACACCGTTTGCAGTTGCGTGAGCTAAAAACTCAGTTGACAGAGTATTTCCCGGAAGGTAAAAATTATTTCTCAAAGGGATGGGCACTGAATCCGTTTAGTGAAAACATTGTTGCTGCAGCTAAGTTACCAGTTGAGATTCACGACCGGCTCATCGAAATGTCTGCCGAGAAAAAGCTATAACTGAAATTTGCATCTAAAGGTTTAAATACGTTTTGGCTTGCTCGTTGACATGCATATGGAAATTTAGTCACAGAAGCATTGAAAATATTAATAGCATTTTCCACGTCTTATCTCTGTGAAAAGGGGTTTTCCTGTATGGTCGCTCTAAAAACTAAATATAGGAATCGTATGTTATCACTCGAGAACAATTTACTTTAGTACGTTGCTGTGAATATAAATAAGAATACTCTGTCAAAATTTCATGAAAGTCCGTTCAGTAGTTTTGGAAATTAGCCTGCACAAAAAAAAACATAATTTGTCTTTATACCAATATCCCAAACGAACCTAGGCTTAAGTGTTACAATACGTTTAATATAACATTTTTAATCTGGAAAAATCTGGTGTGAAACACTCACACAACTTTCTCTTGCCAATATAAATAATTAACAATAAACCTAATATTAGTAATAAAACATTAGACATAAACAAAAAAACTAACCTTAATAAACATAACCTAATTTTAATCATGAGTGAAAGACGCAAAATAAAAATCAACCTCAGTTTGGCTTCAAAATACAGAAAATAACTCTTTCACGCTAAACTAGGCTCTGTAGAGAAAAATGTTTTAAATAAAAGTTGCAGATCTTTTAATTTTCTATAAATTTGATTTTATATACACTTTTATTATAAAATGCATACTAAGGCCGAAATCTTAAAAAAATCGATTTTTCTCACGGTTTCGTGAGAAAAAAACAGAAAATTGCTAATTACTGCTAAACTAAGCGTTATACAAAAAATTGTTTGAAATAAAAGTTGTAGAATTTTTACTTCTCTACAACTTTTATTATATAAACTTTTTCGCTAAATTGCATATTAAAGCCGTAATCTTAAAAAAACTTTGTTTTTACGTGAAAACAGCCTCACCCAGAATTTCAGCAAACATGGCGCCTACCCTATCTTGTAGAGAATAAAAAATTGAGTAAATGAGGCGATTTTAAAAAAAATCGTAGGACCAGTTTTTGAGAACATCGCAAAAAAGTGAAAAATTACACGAATAAACTACTACTTCCGGTTGACCGATTTTTGATGAAAATGTTCGTGTCGGGTGCGGTAGTGGTATGTAACTTAAGTTTTAAGTTTCAAGTTCGTACGATGTTTCGTTCTTGAGATATTCTGTTCACACACAGACACACACACACACACACTCAGACCAATCGCTAAAAACATGTTTTTTGGGTTCAGGGGGTCTGAAAACGTATAGATCCGGTGAAAACTCGATTTCGAAAAATCGACATGAAAACAATACTTTCCTTCCTATATATTCATATAGGCAAGAGAAAGTAAAAATATTTAATTCTTTTTCCAATTAAACACTTTTTAGGATTACGAAATGAAAAAGTAAATAGAGGTATGATATATCCGAATAAGACGAAAATCCTTGATTCAAAAAAAAGAAAAAAAAAACGGATTGAGTTTCCTTCGTTCCAGATAGGGTATCAGGGACTGGGAATAAGAGTAAAATGGAAGGGATAGAAAGGAATAGATGATATTATCAGAGGAAGAAGGAAAACCGGATCAGATCATGTTTCTTGTTATTAGATCCATACAGAAGGAGAGCTGCTTCTACCGTAGGTCACCGTTGTGTCCGATATTAAGCAGCTTTTCTCGGATGACCGTCGGATCACCTTTCCTCCCGTACTTACCTGAAGCCTATTTACTTACTTAAGTCTAACCCGTCTACCGGAACTACCCTCTTTCAACCGTGGGGATGATGTCCGTCCTTATTATCTATCATATATTATCCAAGCACCCATTTTCTTACCATAAACTAATTTTCCATCCTTACCCCCACCCCCATCTATATAATGTTATTCCAATAGATAACCGGACTATTAAATTAATCTTCTATATTTCAAAACGTTGCCCATAACAGACAGGTGGAGTGTCAAATTATTTGCACTCAATCTATTCGTTGCAGGGCTAAAATAAATAGTTCTGTTTCTTATCATATGGTCAGCCAATTAAGGGAAGGGGGTTGTTACGTCCAGCCATACTTTAAATGTTTTCTTTTACTTTACAATTTTATTTTAAAAACATTTACGGTCCAGCTGATATAAATTTAAAATCTAATAATGTGTAACTAGGCAACAAAAAAACATTCTTTTCATTCATAATACATCAAGACTTCAACTAAGTAACTCACTTTATTCAAGACAATTATTATTATAAATCATCATCATCATCATTATTATTATTATTATTGGCGAATTCTCCTTGGATAGAAGACGTTAAGCATCATGACTCAGTTTCGTCATTTGTTTTTCTTATTGGTCCAGTAGGCCTTCATTGTTTCCGAGAAAGTTTTTTTGCGGTTTTCAGAACACTTTGGTCTAAACTGCTTCTTTCTTGAGGGCTCTGAAACTTTCCACTTGTCTACCTTGTGGCGGATCATCGTCGCCGTCGTCATCATTATTATTATTATCATCATTATTATTAAACCAAAAATCAATTGCATCATGAACAACGTGTCATCATTATTTTTAATATAATTTTTACTTCAAATTTAATTACATCGCCACAGGGGTATACCATGAAAATGACCATAAATAAAGTTTTTTCCCAAAACCTTTTTTTTTGCTCTTTTTATTGTGTGGAATGTTCTGAATAAGAAGGTTATTTTACTTTGTAAAATGGATTGATAGAAATGTTACAAATAGTTAAATTATTTTGTTGCAAGTGTCACATCGATTTTTTACTTTCTCTTGCCTATATGAATATATAGGAAGGAAAGTATTGTTTTCATGTCGATTTTTCGAAATCGAGTTTTCACCGGATCTATACGTTTTCAGACCCCCTGAACCCAAAAAACATGTTTTTAGCAATTGGTCTGTGTGTGTGTGTGTGTGTGTGTGTGTGTGTGTGTGTGTGTCTGTGTGTGAACAGAATATCTCAAGAACGAAACATCGCACGAACTTGAAACTTGAAACTTAAGTTACATACCACTACCGGACGCGACACGAACATTTTCATCAAAATCGGTCAACCGGAAGTAGTAGTTTATTCGTTTAATTTTTCAGTTTTTTGCGTTTTTCTCAAAAACTGGTCCTACGATTTTTTTTAAAATCGCCTATTTTACTCAATTTTTTATTCTCTACAAGATAGGGTAGGCGCCATGTTTGCTGAAATTCTCGGTGAGGCTGTTTTCACGTAAAAACTTTGTTTTTTTAAGATTACGGCTTTAATATAAATTTTAGCGCAAAAACTTATATAATAAAATTTGTAGAGAATTTAAAAACCTACAACTTCTGTTTCAAACATTTTTTTGTATAACGCTTAGTTTAGCGGTAATTTGCGATTTTCTATTTTTTTCTCACGAAAACGTGAGAAAAATCGATTTTTTTAACATTTCGGTCTTAGTATGCATTTTACGACAAAAGTGTATATAATTAAATTTATAGAAAATTAAAAGATCTACAACTTTTGTTTAGAGCATTTTTCTCTACAGAGCCTAGTTTAGCGTGAAAGCGTGATTTTCCGTATTTTTAAGCCAAACTGAGTTCGATTGTCATTTTGCGTCATTCACTCATGATTAAAATAAGGTTATGTTTTTGAGGTTAGTTTTTGTTCATTTCTAATGTTTTAATACTAATGTTAGGTTTATTGTTAATTATTTGCATTGGCAAGAGAAAGTTGTGTGAGTGTTTCACGCCAGATTTTTTTGCTTAGAAGCAAAAATATCGTGTTTTTTTATGTAAAATAACAAGACTGACGCAGATAAACTTTTGCGGTTTTTTTAAAATTTGAAGCGCATTTCATTATAACACCACTCGATTGCTCTTACTGTATCTTTCTTGTTCTATGATTCCTCTATTTTGACATAATAGGTATGTTACTTACACAAAAAAATCATTTTAGTGTAATAGCGTTTTCCCGTAAATAAATTTTTTCATGTCGTGTTGCCCTAGAAACTGTGTAATTTGAGTTCTATTTCAGCTACAGTAATAAATTTGACATCAAAACACTCAGAATTTTCTGCTCTTTTGACTGTAGTATGCTTTTAAGTGTTGTAAAAAGTTTTTTTGTTAAACATATTTTGCGGTAATAACATCATTTAGGCTTCTAAATTTTAAAAATCTGGTGTGAAACACTCACACAACTTTCTCTTGCCAATATAAATAATTAACAATAAACTTAATATTATTAATAAAACATTAGACATAAACAAAAAAACTAACCTTAATAAACATAACCTAATTTTAATCATGAGTGAAAGACGCAAAATGAAAATCAACCGCAGTTTGGCTTCAAAATACAGAAAATCACTCTTTCACGCTAAACTAGGCTCTGTAGAGAAAAATGTTTTAAATAAAAGTTGCAGATCTTTTAATTTTCTATAAATTTGATTATATACACTTTTATTATAAAATGCATACTAAGGCCGAAATCTTAAAAAAAATCGATTTTTCTCACGGTTTCGTGAGAAAAAAACAGAAAATTGCTAATTACTGCTAAACTAAGCGTTATACCAAAAAATGTTTGAAATAAAAGTTGTAGGTTTTTAAATTCTCTACAACTTTTATTATATAAATTTTTTCGCTAAATTGCATATTAAAGCCGTAATCTTAAAAAAACTTTGTTTTTACGTGAAAACAGCCTCACCCAGAATTTCAGCAAACATGGCGCCTACCCTATCTTGTAGAGAATAAAAAATTGAGTAAATGAGGCGATTTTAAAAAAAATCGTAGGACCAGTTTTTGAGAAAATCGCAAAAAAGTGAAAAATTACACGAATAAACTACTACTTCCGGTTGACCGATTTTGATGAAAATGTTCGTGTCGGGTCCGGTAGTGGTATGTAACTTAAGTTTCAAGTTTCAAGTTCGTACGATGTTTCGTTCTTGAGATATTCTGTTCACACACAGACACACACACACACACACAGACCAATCGCTAAAAACATGTTTTTTGGGTTCAGGGGGTCTGAAAACGTATAGATCCGGTGAAAACTCGATTTCGAAAAATCGACATGAAAACAATACTTTTCTTCCTATATATTCATATAGGCAAGAGAAAGTAAAAAATTATATTTTTCTTCTTCAATCATATATCTCAAAAAGCATATTCTAGATAATAAATATGCATGTCCTTAGCACATACCCGAAATTTCAAGTAAATCGGCTGAATAGTAGGTATTAAAAAAATCCATTTTCCAAAAAACCATTGTAATTGAAAACCCACCCCGTTCTTTAGAATTTTTTCACAAGTGTTATAATGAAAAGAATGTGCTAATCTTAGGCTATAAAATGAAAAAGTAGTGAAGGTTCTAACTTGAAAGATGTAAATTTTTATTTTTATGGTATACTCCCCCTTAAATGACTGAATCATTTAAGAACAAAAGAGGTAGAGGTGTAAAAGACACTAATCAGAGTTATCTCCTCTGAAAGTAATGAATTTCATTGTACAGCCAGACCCTGTGGTGAATGAAGTGAAGGTGTCATTTGCAGAGTGGAAAATATTTGCTTTTCAGAGGGCCCGGCATGCTGGTAAGCGTACTTTTCCATTCAGTGAGGAAGGCAAATGTAAAACCACCTCACTCCTCGTTTTACTTAGTAAAACCTCTACAGGTTCAAACCAGCCTTTCGGCTGATGACCTAAACAACAACATACGTTTTTACATGTTAGTTCCATATTTTTAGCGTTTATTAATATTCCGATATCAGGATGAGAAGAAAAAATGAGCCGGTTTTTGTTGTTGCTGCAACACATTGGATACATTTAGAGGCTTATAACTCAAACACCACTCGACCGATTTATTTGAGATGTTGCCGGAGAATAAACATGTCTGTTTTTATTGTACGTACGAAATTTCAGATTTTTAGAGTATTTAAATTTTGAGTTATTAGTTAAATTCTAAACCCCTGTTAATTCTGTACCCGCTCATTAATTCGGCAATTTCAAAAAACCATTGTATTCAGTATAAAAAAATTAATACAAATTTATTAATATTATGGAACAGCGATTGACCAGTTATTTGGTAGAATCTTTTAAATATTTAAATAATGGTAGATGCTGCAGGGAGTGGAAGAACCTTAAGGTTCTTCCACTCACATACATAACATAATTAATTATGTTGCCGCGTTGTAAATCGGTAGGCCTACTACCTATTTTTATTAGCATACCTGGGACCTGTCCCTCCAGTATACGCATAACAAACATGACAATGCAATGTTAATACCCATTCATCATTTACTTACAATTGTCAACTAAACTACTTGTTGCATGTTACGTCGGAAGGCGTCAGTCTCGTTATTTAATAGCCACACCTTGTATGTATCGCTACCTGTGGAACAAACGACGCAAATTTGAAATGTCTCCAATCAATGAACAGTTCAGCCGTTCTTAGTTTGCTCCTACTGTCAACAAACCAAAGCCACCTACTACAGGGTGCACGCTAGGGTCCACCACTTTATGAATGTCGTATTCCTATTAAGTTAACTATATTTTGAATTGTTGTTGTTTAGGTCATCAGCCGAAAGGCTGGTTTGAACCTGTAGAGGTTTTACTAAGTAAAGCGAGGAGTGAGGTGGTTTACCGTTGCCTTCCTCACTGAGTGGAAAAGTACGCTTATCAGCATGCCGGGCCCTCTGAAAAGCACATATTTTCCGCTCTGTAAATGACACCTTCACTTCATTCACCACAGGGTCTGGCTGTATAATGAAATTCATTACTTTCAGAGGAGGTAACTCTGATTAGTGTCTTTTACACCTCTACCTCTTCTGCTCTTAAATGATTCAGTCATTTAATTGGCTGACCATGTGATAAGAAACAGAACTATTTATTTTAGCCCTGCAACTAACAGATTGAGTGTAAATAATTTGACACTCCACCTGCCTGTTATGGGCAAAAACCTTAATTATGTTGCCGTATAATTTTGAATTATAAGTACTTAAATTACTAAAAACATCAGTCATGATATGATGTAGGCCTAACAATTTCATTTATAAAAATACTTTTAAAAGTATTTTATATTTAAATACTTTTGAAAGTATTTTATTGTTACTTTTTATTCAGCGTGTACTCATTTTTACTTTCTCTTGCCTATATGAATAGGCCTATATAGAAAGGAAAGTATTGTTTTCATGTCGATTTTTGGAAAACGAGTTTTCACCGGATCTACACGTTTTCAGACCCCCTGAACCCAAAAAAAACATGTTTTTAGCGATTGGTCTGTGTGTGTGTGTGTGTGAACAGAATATCTCAAGAACGGAACATCATACGAACTTGAAACTTAAAACTTAAGTTAAGTACCACTACCGGACCCAACACGAACATTTTCATCAAAATCGGTCAACCGGAAGTAGTAGTTTATTTGTGTAATTTTTCACTTATTTGCGATTTTCTCAAAAACTGGTCGTACGATTTTTTTAAAAATCGCCTGGTTTACTAAGTGTTTTATGCATTACAAGATAGGGTAGGCGCCATGTTTGCTGAAATTCTTGGTGAGGCTGTTTTCACGTAAAAACGTTGTTTTTTTTTAGATTACGGCTTTAATATGCATTTTAGCGCAAAACTTTATATAATAAAAAATGTAGAGAATTTAAAATCCTACAACTTTTATTTCAAACATTTTTTTGTATAACGCTTAGTTTAGCGATTTCTGTTTTTTCTCACGAAAACGTGTGAAAAATCGATTTTTTCAGATTTCGGCCTAAGTATGCATTTTACAACAATAAAAAGTGTATATAATCAATTTTAAAGGAAATTAAAAGTTCTACAACTTTTATTTAAAGTATTTTTCTGTACAGAGCCTAGTTTAGTGTGAAAGAGTGATTTTCCGTATTTTTAAGCCAAACTGAGATTGATTTTCATTTTGCGTCTTTCATTACATGATTAAAATAAGGTTATGTTTATTGAGGTTAGTATTTTGTTTATTTCTAATGTTTTATTACTAATGTTAGGTTATATTGTTTAAATTATTTGCATTGGCAAGAGAGAGTTTTGTGAGTGTTTCACACCAATTTTTATATAATGGGCGTGCTCAGTGACGTCATTATTTGTTTACATTAGGAGCAAACTAAGAGAGGCTGGACTTTACGTGAACTACTATTAACGTCGTAGTGGTACAATAAAAAAAATCTGGTGTGAAACACTCACACAACTTTCTCTTGCCAGTGCAAATAATTATCAATAAACCTAACATTAGAAATAAAACATTAGAAATGAACAAAAAACTAACCTCAAAAAACATTAGTGAAATACAAAAAATTAAAATCGACCTCAGTTTGGCATAAAAATACGGAAAATCGCTCATTCACGCTAAACTAGGCACTGTACAAAAAAAGCGTCAAAAAAATTTGTAGATCTCTTAATTTCCTATAAATTTTATTTTATACACTTTTGTCGTACAATGCATTCTAAGGCCGAAATCTTTAAAAAAATCGATATTTCACACGTTTTCGTGAGAAAAAAACAGAAAATTGCTAATTACCGCTAAACTAAGCGTTATACAAAAAATGTTCGAAATAAAAGTTGTAGAATTTTACATTGTCTACAACTTTTATTATACAACGTTTTGCGCTAAAATGCATATTAAAGCCGCAATCTTAAAAAGAAAATGTTTTTACGTAAAAACAGCCTCACGCAGAATTTCAGTAAACATGGCGATTTTTAAAAAAATCGTAGGACCAGTTTTTGAAAAAATCGCAAAAAAGTGAAAAATTATACGAATAAACTACTACTTCCGGTTGACCGATTTTGATGAAAATGTTCGTGTCGGGTCCGGTAGTGATATGTAACTTAAGTTTTAAGTTTCAAGTTCGTACGATGTTCCGTTCTTGAGATATTCTGTTCACACACAGACCAATCGCTAAAAAAAAACATGTTTTTTGGGTTCAGGGGGTCTGAAAACGTATAGATCCGGTGAAAACTCGACATGAAAACAATACTTTCCTTCCTATATATTCATATAGGCAAGAGAAAGTAAAACAAATTGGACAACATAAGAAATGAGATTGTTCAGTACTGGAAAATAATTTTTCATGACAAAAAGTTTTCTTATTTAATAATAACAGGTAGACATATAAGAATGACAGACAAGGGAAGGGGTGAGGGGGTGAGGTATTAGCGGTAATGCATACTGAGCTAATTACTGTTAAAACAACTTAAGTAGAATTTTCTACTAGCGTATGCAGGCAACTTAGTCTTGTCTAATACTTAAGTGTGTCTTAAATAACTTTAAGCGTATAAGAGGATTACATAGTTATATTGCTATTTCTAATAGTCTTATGATATTCTCTTTCTCCCTCCAACCCTTTCTTTCTAAATTTCAAAGAATCGATAAAAAGCTGTGAGTAGTTCAGCTGAACAAAGCAATACACATTATTCTGATCCTTAGTTTTTATTTTTACTTTCTCTTGCCTATATGAATATAAGTTATAGAAAGGAAAGTATTGTTTTCATGTCGATTTTTCGAAATCTAGTTTTCACCGGATCTACACGTTTTCAGACCCCTGAACCCAAAATCATGTTTTTAGAGATTGGTCTGTGTGTGTGTGTGTGTATGAACAAAAATCTCAAGAACGGAACATCGTACAAACTTGAAACTTAAGTTAGACACCACTACCGCACCATAAACGAACATTTTCTTTAAAATTGGTCAACCGGAATTAGTAGTTTATTCGTGTAATTTTTTTACTTTTTTGCGATTTTGTCAAAAAGTGGTCCTACGATTTTTTTTAAAAATCGCCTGGTTAACTAAATTATTTATGCTCTATAAGATAGGGTAGGCACCATGTTTGCTGAAATTGTTGGTGAGGCTGTTTTCACGTAAAAAAATTGTTTTTTTAAGTTTACGGCTTAAATATGCATTTTAGCGCAAAAATTTATATAACAAATAATGTAGACAATTTAAAATCCTACAACTTTTATTTCAAACATTTTTGTTTTTTGTATAACGCTAGTTTAGCGGTAATTACCAATTCGCTGTTTTTTTCTCACCAAAACGTGTGAAAATCAATTTTTTTAAGATTTCGGCCTTAGTATGCATTTTACGACAAAAGTTTATACGTTCAAATTTATAGAAAATTAAAAGATCTACATGTTTTATTTTAAGCATTTTTCTCTACAGAGCCTAGTTTAGCGTGAAAGAGTGATTTTCCGTATTTTAAAGCCCAACTGAGGTTGATTTTCATTTTGCGTCTTTTACTCATGATGAAAATTAGGTTATGTTTATCGAGGTTAGTTTTTTGTTTATTTTTAAACGCTTTTATTTAACTTACTCTTGGATCCATCAAATCTTGCAACTTAAAATTTTAATACTTCTACCGTATCAATATGAATCAAACTTTGCACACTTGTTTATCTTCGATGACAATACGCTGTGGAGGTGTTTGTAAAAAAAATTTTAAAATTTAAAAAAAAATTAAAAAAAAAATTTTAAAAACGCTTTTATTTAACAATTACTTAAAAAAATTAACTAAAAAGAAAAAAATAAAAAAAATTTACAAAAAAATCACAGAAAAAAAATTACAAAAAAATTAAAAAAAAAATTTTAAGAAACGCTATTATTTAACAATTAATCAAAAAAAATGAACTAAAAAGAAAAAAAGAAAAAAATTTACAAAAAAAAATCACATTACAGTTAAAAATAAAAGCGTGGCGCATTAATATATATATATATATATATAATATTTTACAACGAATATTTTACAATAAATATTATATATATTAATGCGCCACGCTTTTATTTTTAACTGTAATGTCTGTGATTTTTTTTTGTAAATTTTTTTATTTTTTTATTTTTAGTTCATTTTTTTTGATTAATTGTTAAATAATAGCGTTTCTTAAAAATTTTTTTTTTTAATTTTTTTTTTGATGTTTTATTACTAATGTTAGGTTTATTGTTAATTATTTGCATTGGCAAGAGAAAGTTTTGTGAGTGTTTCACACCAGATTTTTTTAAAATATTTAAATAACGGTAGATGCTGCGTGGGTGGAAGAAGCTCCAGTCTGTGTTGCCGCGTTGTAACTTGGTAGGCCTACTAGCTAGTTTTATTAGCATACCTGCAACCTCTCTTTCCAGTTAACGCATAACAAACATGCCAGTGCAATATTAATACCAATTCATAATTTACTGTACTTACAGTAATTAACTACTGCTAGTTGTATGTTAACGTCAAAAGGCGACTTTAGCAGGAACAACCGATTAAAAGACGTGGCAACATGGTTAAGCTTCTTCCAGCCCTAGCAGCATCAACTATTAATTAAATATTTTAAAAAATATGGTGTGAACACTCACACAACTTTCTCTTGCCAATGCAAATAATTAACTATAAACCTAACATCAGTAATAAAACATTAGAAAAAAAAAAACAAAAAAGTAACCTCGATAAATAGCCACCTACCTAATTTTCATCATGAGTGTGTCACCGGATGGCGACGGTGGTTACCGGTGGCTAACCTTATTAGTTTGGTGGCCCTAAAAAGGGCCGTTTAAGCGGTGGTCGTCTTGGAGAGGGGTCGGTCGTAGTCGTCGTGGCGGTCGAGGAGCTGGGCGACACGGCGTGTCGTCGTCCAGCGGAGACGTCATCTTCTTCCCTCTCAGTAGTGCGTCGATGGCTGCTTCGTTGGGTCCGGTGGGCGTAAGGCTCGGTCGAAGGACCGCTGTGGGCATCGCTCGCGTCAGCGGGCGATGACGGTCCGGTCGACGGCATACGGTGACGGGTCGGCGAGCGGAAGCATCATCTTCTCTCTTGCGGGGTCGTCGATTAGTCCTCGCTTGAGTCCGGCAGCCGTGTGCCGTGGTGGACGTCTTGTCGTTGTCTGGATCGGAAGCGGAGCCCTAAGAGTGATGGCTCGGCTACCGGGTTCAAGTCTAGCCTTCCCTCAGCGGCAGTTGGATCCCCACTGCAGTGGTGGCCCCCAGAGCTCCGCAGTGTCGGGTCGGCGTAGGCCGTCTGCCGATAGCGCGGCCGAGGCGGCTCTCTCCGGGCCGGCGAAGGCTGACCGGTGCGGGAATGTAGCGTCCGCCACCGGTAGCGTAGACCAGAGATGGTGCGTCCGGTCTCGGCTGGGCTTGTCCTCTTCTGTCTTGATGTGAAGTGAATCCCTCGGTGTCTTGATTGGAATTTAATCCCTGCTCAGTGCAGCGCTCTTTATATAGCTGCCGGGAGCGCTGTGGTAGAGAGCGGCTACTGGCTTGGCCTTGATGACAAAGGCTTTTGCGGTGCGCAGCCGAAAGGTTTGTCGCTATGCCGTCAAAAGCAGGGAGAACTATTGAAGCCGGCAACACAGTAAATGATTAATTAGAAGGAGTGGCGGTGACAAGTGAAAGACTCAAAATGAAAATCAACCTCAGTTTGACTTAATAATACGGAAAATCACTCTTTTACGCTAAACTAGGTTCTGCAGAGAAAATGTTTTAAATAAAAAATGTAGATGTTTTGTCGTACAATGCATAATAAAGCTGAAATCTAAAAAAAATCGATTATTCACACGTTTTCGTGAGAAAAGAACAGAAAATCGCTAATTACCGCTAAACTAGCGTTATACAAAAAAAGTTTGAAATAAAAGTTGTAGGATTTTAAATTCTTTACATTTTTTTATTATATAAATTTTGCGCTAAAATGCATAATTAAAGCTGTAATCGAAAAAAAACAATTTTTTTACGCGAAAACAGCCTCACCAAGAATTTCAGCAAACATGGCGCCTACCCTATCTTATAGAGCATAAAAAATTTAGTAAACCAGACGATTTTTAAAAAAATCGTAGGGCCAGTTTTTGAGAAAATGGCAAAACAGTGAAAAATTACACGAATAAACTACTACTTCCGGTTGACCGATTTTGATGAAAATGTTCGTGTCGGGTCCGTTAGTAGTATCTTACTTAAGTTTCAAGTTTGAAGTACGTACGATATTCGGTTCTTGAGATATTTTGTTCACACACAGACTAATCGCTAAAAACATATTTTTAGCATGTTTTTTGGCTTCAGGGGGTCTGAAAACGTGTAGATTCGGTAAAAACTCGATTTCGAAATATCGATATAAAAACAATACTTTCCTTCCCCTATATTTATATAGGCAAGAGAAAGTAATAATTCAATAAATTAACAATTTATTTAAAAATTCTCTTACTTTTAGGAGAGTTCTTAAAATACTTTATACGAGTAAGAACAAGAAAAATGATTCAGAAGTGGTCGGAAATAAGTCGATTAATATTTATTCCAATTACACGAATTTATTTTTACATAAACCTTTGATGAGAAGACAAAGGCGAAAATAAACAGAACCAATAAACGATTCGGTATGCAAAAAGCTAAAAAGGTAGAAAGATTGAAGAGGGTGGAATGGGAAACAAACAGCCAAACAGTTCCGTTTACTTGTTATGTTTTCTAATTATCTGAGTATTAAAACGACTTGCACAAACGAAACACGGAAGAAATAAGGTCTAAAGGACTTGCACGCAGGAAATTAAAAACAACTCTTTAAGAGCGAAATGATTTGTTATTTTGTAATAGAGTAAGAAACTCGTTTGTAAATTGTTTTGTAAATATATTTATATGTCTATCGTAATACGAAATATAGGTACCTTATTATTTTATTTTATGATACAGAAAACATTTGCAAAATTTAAATTATTTCCATTTCACTGAATATTTTCTAAGATGTTATACATAAATATGTTTTTGTGCCGTAAAATCTTTTACGTTCTCTTGTCTATATTAATATATAGGAAGGGAAGTATTGTTTCCATGTCGATTTTTCAAAATCGAGTTTTCACCAAAACTACATGTTTTCAAACCCCCTGAACCCAAAAAACATGTCTTTAGTGATTGGTCTGTGTGTGTGTGTGTGTGTGTGTGTGTGTGTGTGTGTGTGAACAGAATATCTCAAGAACGAAAAATCGTACGAACTTGAAACTTAAGGTAGATACCACTAGAGGACCTGAGACGAACATTTTCATCAAAATCGGTTAACCGGAAGTAGTAGTTTATTCGTGTCTTTTTTCACTTTTTTGCGAATTTCTCAAAAACGGCTCCTACGATTTTTCTTAAAATCGCTTCATTTACTACATTTTTTATGCTTTACAAGATAGGGTAGGCGTCATGTCTATTGAATTTCTTGTTGAGGCTGTTTTCTCGTGAAAAATTGTTTTTTTTTTAAGATTGCGGCTTTAATATGCATTTTAGTGCAGAAATGTATCTTGTAAAAGTTTTAGACAATTAAAAATCCTACAACTTTCATTTCCAACTTTGTTTTTGTATAACGCTTTGTTTAGCGGTAAATAGCGATTTTATGTTCTTTTCTCACGAAATCGTGTAAAAAATGATTTTTTAAAGATATCAGCCTTAGCTATGACAAAAGTATTTATAATCATATTTTATAGGAAATTAAAAAATCTACAACTTTTATTTAGAGAATTTTTCTGTACAGAGCCTAGTTTAGCGTGAAAGACTAATTTTCTGTATTTTTAAGCTAAACTGAGGTTGATTTTCACTTTACTACGTCTCACTCATAATTTAAATAAGATTATGGTTTTTTTGAGGTTAGTTTTTTTGTTTTTTTCCTAACGTTAGGTTATATTGTTAATTATTTGCATTAGCAAGAGAAAGTTGTGCAAGTGTTTCACACCAGATTTTTTTATTTTATGATAAAGAAAATATTTGCAAACTTTAAATTATTTCCATTTCACTAAACATTTTCTAAGATGTTACAAAAATTGTTATTCATAAATATGTTTTTGTCCCGTAGAATGTTTTAATAATGTAAATGTGACGCATATAGGAATAGAGACTTTTATCTTTACCCAAGTCAAAAGTGAGGTTATGAGCCTTTTTTTTACAAAGAATGTAATGCTGAAAACAATTATTATATTTTTATTTTATTC
Organism: Catonia carolina; assembly: GCA_035578175.1. NCBI lineage: Eukaryota > Metazoa > Arthropoda > Insecta > Hemiptera > Achilidae > Catonia > Catonia carolina. The sequence continues at coordinate 6,624,981 of JAQMRL010000017.1, read as the reverse complement.
CTTTCTCTAGCCTATATGAATATACAGAACGAAAAGTATTGTGTTCACATCGATTTTTCAAAATCGAGTTTTGATCGGTTATACACGTTTTCAGACCACCTGAACTCAAAAAAACATGTTTTAACGGTTGGTGTGTGTGTGTGTGTGATTGAACAAAATATCTCAAGTACGAAATAGTGAACAACAAAGTTAAAACTTTGAACCTTAAAACTTGTTAGAGGGCCCGACACGAACATTTTCAACAAAATCTGTTAATCGAATGTAATGACTCCTTCACTTAGTTTACTACAGGGCCTGGCTGTATAATGAAATTCATTACTTTTAGAGGAGATAACTGTGATCAGTGTCATTTACACCTATACTTCTTCTGATCTTAAAAATCTGGTGTGAAACAATCACACGACTTACTTTTGCCAAACCAAATAATGACCAATATAATCTAATATTAGTAATAAAACATCAGTAATAAACAAAAAATTAACCTCAAAAAACATAATCTAATTTTAATCATGAGTGAATGATACAAAATGAAAACCAACTTTAGTTTCGCTTAATAATACGGAAATTCTCTCTTTCATGCTAAATTAGGCTCTGTAGAGAAAAGTTTTCTAAAAAAAGTTGTAGATCTTTTGATTTCCTATAAATTTATTATGAACACTTTTGACTTTAAAGGCATATTAAGGCCGAAATCTTTAAAAAATCCATTTTTACAGATTTTCATAAAAAAAAACACAGAAAATCACTAATTACCGCGAAACTACGCGTTGTACAAAGAAGTCTTTGAAATAAAAGTTGTAGATTTTTAAAATATGTCTACAACTTTTCTTAAACACTTTTGCGCTAAAATGCATGTATTATTAAGGCCGCAATCTTAAAAAAACCATATTTTTCTACGAGAGGAAATCCTTCCCAAGAATTTCAGCAGACATTGAGCCTACCTTTTCTCGTAGAGTGTAAAAATGTAATAAATGAGGCGATGTTTAAAAAAATCGTAGGATCGAGAAAATCATAAAAAAGAAAAAATGACACGAATAAACTACTACTTCCGGTTGACCGATTTTGATGAGAATGTTCGTGTCGGGTCCTCTAGTAATACCTTTCTTTTATCCGAGGCGGCGCTTTTCCACGATGGGAGGAAGTAGTGTTGGACTCAATTGAGGCGTCCTCGTCCACCCCCAAGGAAACCGGAACCGCCACCAACCAAAAACCCGCCGCCTGGCCCCTTGATCCAACATCAGCAAAAAAACCCTCGTGAAATACCTAACTTAAATATTAAGTTTCAACTCTGTACGATGTTCCGTTCTTGAGATATTTTATTCACTTACGCGCGCGCACACACAAATCGCTAAAAATATGTTTTTTTTTTGGGTTCAGGGTGTTTAAAAACGTGTATATCCGGTGAAAACTCGATTTCAAAAACTCAACATGAAAACAATGGTACAGTATTCAGATGAACTAATATCCCCTACCCGTGGGAGTGAGAGAATGCATAACTCTCTCACTCGCTCAAGCCATACGCGCCGTTCCAATAACATTGTCTTAAATTTTACTCATTGTTGTGAGCAAGCGTTTATAAATGCAGTAAACTAACAAGCAAGATAACGACTGTAGTATGTTTTCAGATTCGGATTATAACCGTAAAGACCTTTGAGCGCATGCGTAGTTATGCCACATATCTCCCTCTCACTCGCTTGGCTCTTCTTCTTATAGTGCATCTCCTATCGGAGGTTTGCTATCATCACAGCAATCCGGACCTTGTCGACTGCAGCTCTGAACAGTTGAACACTGCCACAGTTAAACCAATCTCTCAGGTTCTTTAGCCAGGACACACGGCGTCTTCCGATGCTCCGCCTTCCACTAATCTTTCCCTGGACTATCAGTTGAAGAAGCTTGTATTTCTGTCCTCTCATTATATGACCCAGATATTGAAGCTTTCTTCTTTTTATGGTGTTAATGGTTTCGCATTTCTTCTGCATCCGGATCAGCACTTCGGCATTACTAACTTTATCCGTCCAGGGAATACGCCACATTCTACGGTAACACCACATCTCGAATGCTTGTAGTTTGTCGATGTGGTTCTTCTTGAGGGTCCATGCTTCAAACCCATACAAGAGCGTGGAAAAAACGTAACAACGCAGCATCCTCATCTTAAGTTCCATGTTGATATCCCGACTTGCAAATAACTTCTTCATCCTTACAAATGTTGATCTGGCTATCTCTATCCTCGTTCGTATTTCTCTTGTTTGGTCGGCCGATTGTTCTATCCATGTTCCCAAATAACTCGCTTGGCTATGGGACATTAATTCGTCTGATACCTATACTTTCCTTCCTATATATTTATATAAATAAAAATCTGGTGTGAAACACTCACACAACTTTCTCTTGCCGATGCAAATAATTAATAATAAACCTAACATTATTAATAGAATATTAGAAATAAACAAAAACTAATCTCAAAAACATAACCTTATTTTAATCATGAGTGGAAGACGGAAAATGAAAATCGAACTCAATTTGGCTTAAAAAAAACGGAAAATCACACTTTCACGCTAAACTAGGCTCTGTAGAGAAAAATTCTATAAATAAAAGTTGTAGATCTCGTAATTTTCTATAAATTTTATTATATACACTTTTGTCGTAAAATGCATACTAAAGCCGAAATGTTAAAAAAATCGATTTTTCTCACGTTTTCGTGAGAAAAAAAACAGAAAATCGCAAATTACCGCTAAACTAAGCGTTATACAAAAAAATGTTTGAAATAAAAGTTGTAGGTTTTTAAATTCTCTACAACTTTTATTATATAAGTTTTTGCGCTAAAATTTATATTAAAGCCGTAATCTTAAAAAAACAACGTTTTTACGTGAAAACGGCCTCACCGAGAATTTCAGCAAACATGGCGCCTACCCTATCTTGTAGAGAATAAAAAATTGAGTAAAATAGGCGATTTTAAAAAAAATCGTAGGACCAGTTTTTGAGAAAATCGCAAAAAACTGAAAAATTATACGAATAAACTACTACTTCCGGTTGACCGATTTTGATGAAAATGTTCGTGTCGCGTCCGGTAGTGGTATGTAACTTAAGTTTAAGTTTCAAGTTCGTACGATGTTCCGTTCTTGAGATATTCTGTTCACACACAGACACACACACACACACACACACACAGACCAATCGCTAAAAACATGTTTTTTGGGTTCAGGGGGTCTGAAAACGTATAGATCCGGTGAAAACTCGATTTCGAAAAATCGACATGAAAACAATACTTTCCTTCCTATATATTCATATAGGCAAGAGAAAGTAAAAACGGTCGTAATCTGGTTTTCAACGTGTAAGATTATGTGATAAGTTAAGACACTTTAAGTTTATTTGACTATGAAGCGTAGAAAGTGTTGTGGGGGGGGGGGAGGGGAGGGAGGGTTATTAGTTAATTATACATAGAAATATCTATACCAAGGAAGAAAAGCAAGATAATTAGAAATCATTAATGCAATTAGGAAGAGTTTAGACTAGAAAGCGATCATAGGGGGATCCCAGTGGTAAATTTATAAAGTTTCAAAATTGCCATTACAACAAACTTCAGAAAATACCTGTTGAAAATCACATAACTTAACACAAGTTAATGTAGCTATATGTTCATACCGACTATTTCAACTTACAAATAAGAAAGACAAGAAAGTTTTCTGCTGAGTCGACCCAGGTGCAAAAAGAACAGAACCAAAGTTTTAACTTTATGCCACTACAACGTATATATTGCACAAAGTACAGGCCTTACTTACACGCTATCACATGTACATTACTTTGTAACATTTACCTAACAAAAAGTACATCTACAACAGTTTATGGAAATGGGTGTTCCAAAACGCTGAAACCTCCTCGACTTTTAATTTACGAGCATTTTTCTTCATGATTATTACAGTCGACGCATTTCAAGTATCCACCTCTGTAGGTTTCTCTTTCTTCTTCCATTCATCAGCTGATTCAAGTTTGGCCCTTAACGGAAACCCTTACACCATAATTTGTACTATACAGTAAAACCTCGCTAATTCGACCTAATGCAGACCACGGTCGGTGCGAATTAGCGAAAATTCCGAATTATGGAATACTTCTAAAATCACGTGTAATCCTGACTTTTACGGACATCGTGTTTTAAATTTAGATACATTTCAAAGCGTAAGTGTATGTAATAATTTACGTCGGTGAATTCAGAAATAAATAAGACGTATAAAAATGAAAAATTTCAATGTATGATTAATTTTAATAAAAATTGACTACAAAATATATACAGTTGTTGTTGTTTAGGTCATCAGCCAAAAGGCTGGTAAAAAAAATATACTACACACTAATAATTATTAGTAAATTATAATTTACTATACAAATTACATATTATGTACGCTTAAAACAACTAAAACAGCACTTAGTCCAGGCGCAAGGAGGGGTTTCGTTTCTATTCTTAATTCTGAGAAAAAAATTGAAAACCACCAATTTATGACAAAATATCCTTACAAGTGTATTAAATAAAAAAATCTGGTGTGAAACACTCACACAACCTTCTCTTGCCAATGCAAATAATTTACAATATAATTTAACATTAGTAATAAAATATTAGAAATAAACAAAAAACTAACCTCAAAAACATAACCTTATTTTAATCATGAGTGAATGATGCAAAATGAAATCAACCTCAGTTTGGCTTAGAAATACGGAAAATCGCTCTTTCTCTCTAAACTAGGCTCTGTAGAGAAAAATGCTTTAAATAAAAGTTGTAGATCTTTTAATTTTCTATAAATTAAATTATATACACTTTTGTCGTAAAATGCATACTAAGGCCGAAATCTTAAAAAAATCAATTTTTCACACATTTTCATGAGAAAAAAAACAGAAAATCGCAAATTACCGCTAAACTAAGCGTTATACAAAAAATTGTTTGAAATAAAAGTTGTAGAATTTTTAATTCTCTACAACTTTTATTATATAAAGTTTTGCGCTAAAATGCGTATTAAAGCTGTAATCTTAAAAAAAACAACGTTTTTACGTGAAAACAGCCTCACCCAGAATTTCAGCAAACATGACGCCTACCCTATCTTGTAGAGAATAAAAAATTGAGTAAACCAGGCGATTTTAAAAAAAATCGTAGGACCAGTTTTTGAGAAAATCGCAAAAAAGTGAAAAATTACACGAATAAACTACCACTTCCGGTTGACCGATTTTGATGAAAATGTTCGTGTCGAGTCCGGTAGTGGTACGTAACTTAAGTTTCAAGTTTCAAGTTCGTACGATGTTCCGTTCTTGAGTTATTCTGTTCACACACACACACACACGCACGCACGCACACACACACACACACAGACCAATCGCTAAAAACATGTTTTTTGGGTTCAGGGGGTCTGAAAACGTATAGATCCGGTGAAAACTCGCTTTCGAAAAATCGACATGAAAACAATACTTTCCTTCCTATATATTCATATAGGCAAGAGAAAGTAAAAAAGTAAAGCAGATTAAGTGAAGGAGAAGACCAAAGACCAACAAATATGACGGTTGATGCGACGTTGTGTAAAAAGCTACTTGAGAACAGCACGCGAAATTCTGTGCCGTTGACACTTCAAGTAAGACTGTTCCATCACACGTTGCAGTAATATAACATGTAAATAGTGTATTTAATAGTAAATTGAATTACCTACTGTCGAAATATTTAGCCGTTTTGGTGTTCTTTAAGTTTCAAACGAGTTCTTCTAGAAGAATTTTTTTGCAAAAAATTTAAATTTGTTCGTAATTTTCACCAAGGTTTTGCAGTTTAGGAATTGTTTTATGTTCAAAATGTTCGGCAACTCTTTATCTTTAATTTGGTGTGTACAAAAAAGACTGTACGGTAATTAAAACGGAAAATATGATCAAGATATGGTTTTATAATAAGATTTTACTGTATATGAATCAACGTGATTTTTAGCATCAGTTAGTTTTACAGTCTTTTCTTGAATTTCTTCGCAGATGTCTTCCTCACAATCAGAACATTCTTGTTGCACATCCCCAACTAAATAAATGTTCATTTACGGCATTTGCTATTTCTTCTTCCGTCGGGACAGGGTACCCAAATTCATCTTCATCACCATTTAACCAGTCCCGTACGTTTGCCACTGTACATTCTTCACCAGCGTTTTGTAAAATATTTATGTACTCGTCTTCTTCAATTTCGCCGAAGTCTTGTTCATGAGTTACAGTTTTCAAAAACCTTTTCAAAGCGTTTGAAATTGTCGTAGCTTTTATCTCCTTCCAACTCGAAGCCCAATTGAATATAGTATTTTTTATTATTGTAATTTCGCAGATTCATTAATGTCTGTGCACCTGCCGTATTACCCAAGTCTGAATCATTTTCGAGAAAAACTAATCAATCTTAAAGGTGTTTCTTTTCTTAAAAGCGTTTACAACTAAGAATCCATTGGTTGGATCAACGCTAAAGTATTCGGAGGCATAAACTACTCCGTAATCTGTCTTCAGCTGGATACACTGACGCATTGTCCAATAATAAAATTTCTTTAACCTCATCCTGCGGAACGGCCTTTTCTTCCATTTTAAATTTGATCGAAATCTTCTTGATTTTAAATTTGATCGAAAGCTGGAACGAAATCGTCTTGAAAACACAATGTGAAAATTTCAGAGATGAACCAAGCATTTCTCCTGGCTTTATAAATTACTGGCAGATCTCTATCTATTAAAATTTTTCATAGCTCTTGGGCGTCTCAATTTTCCGACAACTACACACTTCAGTTTGTGCGTACAATCGGAATTAGGAACTCGTCACAATTAAAAATGATTTTTTTTTGCCAGTCCGAATGACAGTACTTCAGAATTACTGAAGTCCGAAATAGCGAGGTTTTACTGTATATACTTTCTTCTAACCGGTTTTCCTTTTCCCATTTCATTTTTAACTTTTAATCTTTCAAATCTATTAAATTTTGTAAATCTATTTCAAATATATTTTTGTATAACGGTTAGTTTAGCGGTAATTAGTGAATTTCTGTTTTTTTTTCACAAAAATTTGTATAAAATCGATTTTTAAGACTTCAGCCTTAGTATGCATTTTACGACAAAAGTGTATAACATTAAATTTATAGGAAATTAGAAGACTACAACTTTTATTTAGAGCATTTTTCTCAACAGAGGCTAGTTTAGCGTGAAAGAGTGATTTCCGTATTTTTAAGCCAAACAGAGGTCGATTTTCATTTTGCGTCTTTCACTAATGATTAAAATAAGGTTATGTTTTTTGAGGTTAGTTTATTGTTTATTTCTAATAATTTATAACTAATGTTAGGTTATATTGTTCATAATTGCATTGGCAAGAGAAAGTCGTGTGAGTGTTTCACAGCAGATTTTTGGCACAAGAATCATGTTGATATCTTTCTTGGTTCTCGAGATGTTTGATTTCCTGTAAAAGCCTGCTTTTCCACCACCACCCTTATTTTAGGGGTTGTAATTAATTTTTTGGCCTGGTTGAAGTGGTAGATCATTACCAGTAAATTACTCTTTCACTTAAAATATACGAGGAGTGGCTATTAAATAACGAGAATGACGTAAAAAATTTTAATTTTATACGTAATCACTTATTGTCATTTTCAATATACACTCCTTCTCTATCTCTACAACGCTCCATGTGAATTTGCTATTGTTGGAAACAGTACTGGAAGTCATCTTGTGAAAGCTCCTTCAGAACACGTGCCGCTTTCTCTTTTACAGCTTCCACAGGACTCAAATCTTGTCCCTTTTAATGCAGATTTCACCTTAGGGAACAAGTAGAAGATAATAACATTAGTTGAAACGTGGTTTTTTACTTATGATCCAGAAACAAAGCGCCAATCCATGCACTGGAGGAGCCGAACTTCACCGAGAGCCAATAAAGCTCGAATAAGCAAGTCAAAATTTAAAGCAATCATGATAGTTTTTTTTTATATTCATGGGATTGTGTACCTTCACTGGGTTCCTGAAGTAAACTACGATCAATAAACTACCTTGAGGTACTTTCTAAACTACGTTAAAGAGTAAGGAAAAAACGCCCTGAAATGTGAAGGACAAATGATGGGTTCTCCACCAAGACAATGCGCCAGCTCATTCCGCGTTATCTGTCAAGAGGTTCCTAGCCAAGTACAGCATCTCAGTGTTAGAACATCCACCTTACTCACCAGATCTTGCACCATGTGACTTCTACCTGTTCCCTAAGGTGAAATCTGCATTAAAAGGGACAAGATTTGAATCTGTGAAAGCTGTAAAAGAGAAAGCGACGTGTCCTGAAGGAGCTGACAGAAGATGGCTTCTAGCACTGTTTCCAACGATGGAAAATTCGCATGGAGCGTTGTAGGGATAGAGAAGGAGTGTGTACTGAAAGTGACAATAAGTGATTATGTATAAAATAAAAATAAAAATTTTTACAACGTCAGTCTCGTTATTTAATAGCCAAACCTCGTATAATGATAAATTATAACCAGTAGTTTTCATGTTCTGGTTTGACTACCCCGTAACACCCCCACCACCCTGTTATGGGCAATTTACATTCACACCAAGAGATTTATCATACAGGTTTCTATTACAAATTTATACGCTACAGCGATTACATCGATTTTAAACTTTCCTAACACCCTGTACAAATATTTCCTATCATGATTACAATGAAGAAGGAGGAGGAGGAGGAGGAGAGCTGATAGAAAACGGTTGATCCGACTATCTCCCCATCAATAAGCGCTAAAACTAAACTTAGCTTTAAAGGAAAATTGCTTGCAGGTGTTTTCATTTAGTTTCCTCTGTAATAAACTTAACATTCTATCTGTTCCATTTTCAGTTCTTAATAATCATTAAAAATCTGTTGTGAAACACTCGAACGACATTTACTTGCCAATGAAACTTTTTTTACTCTCTTTTGCCCTATTAATGAATATATAAAAAAGAAAATATTGTTTTCATGTAGATTTTTCACCGGATACCCAATTTTTCAGGGCTCCCAAAAACACCAAAAAAAACATGTTTTAGCGAGTGGTTTGTGTGTGTGTGTGAACAATATATCTCAAGAACGGAATATCGTACGAAGTACAAACTTGAAACTTAAGTTAGGTTCTTTTACGGGACCCGACACAAACATTTTCATCAAAATCGGTCAACAGGAAATAGTTTATTCGTGCAATTTTCTCAATAACGGCTCGCAAAAAATCGCACGAATAAAATACTACATCCAATTGACCGATTTTAATGAGATGTTTCGGTACCAACGTAAGTTACAAGTTTCAACTTCGCATCCTATTCCGTTCTTGAGATATTTTGTTCAAGCGCGCGCGCACACCCACACACACAGAAGACCAATCGCTTAAAAAACGTTTTAAGGTGACCCTGAAAACGTGAAAGTTATTTTCGGTGAAATCTCGATTTTGAAACACGTGCGCGCACACTTACAGCAAGCGGACTAAAGAAGAGGAAGGAAAAAATTGAGGAAACATGTACTTTAAGCTTAGGGGAACTGAAAATATGTGTTTCCGGTAAAAATGTTATTTCGAAAATTTGACACGAGCATAAATGTTTTTAGAAATATTTCAAAAAAGGCAAGAGAAGGTAAAAAAAATTGACAAAACGAGATATTCACCGATAAAATAAGATCCAATTAAAAAAGCGATTTCGAAAATTTGTACAATTTTTTTTAGAAATATTTCTAAAAAGTGCAAGAAAGTAAATAACTGACAAAACGAGAATTTAACCGATAACAAGATCCGATTAAGTAAGCGATTTCAAAAATTTGACACAAAGGCATAATTTGTTTTAGAAATATATTTAAAAAAAGGGCAAGAGAAAAAAAAATTGACAAAACGATCATTTCATTGATCAATAAGATCCGATTTCGAAAATTTGACACAAAAGCATAATTTTTTTCAGAAATATTTCAAAAAAAATGCAAGAGAAAGTAAAAAATTGACAAAACGATAATTTCATTGATCAATAAGATCCGATTTCGAAAATTTGACACAAAAGCATAATTTTTTTCAAAAATATTTCAAAAAAAGTGCAAGAGAAAGTAAAAAATTGACAAAACGAGAATTTCATTGATCAATAAGATCCGATTTCGAAAATTTGACACGAAACCATAATTTTTTTTAGGAATATTTCAAAAAAGTGCAAGAGAAAGTAAAAAAAATGAAAAAACGAGAATTTCACCGATAAAATAAGCGATTTCGAAAAATTTGACACAACGGCATAAATGTTTTAAGAAATATTTAAAAAAAAAGAGCAAAACAAAGTAAAAAAAATTGACGAAACGAGAATTTCATTAATCAATAAGATCCGATTAAGAACGCTCCACGTAACTTCTATTTATTTATCAGACATCCAAAATTTGTTTAAAATATTTTGGGGAGGGATGAAAATATAAATTTCTGCTTAAATGTACAACGCATACGGTAATAACAAGCTCACACTTCCAAGTTGGAAAGGTTTTACGATATACCTACATACCTAACTTACTAAATTGTTAAGTTGCTTTAACACTTTATTCCTTATTTAGCAAAACTTGCAAAATTTCTACTCCAAACTCATCAATATATAAATTTGAATCATTAAAATGTTAAAACTTTCTTAGAAAACTTTTCTATACACTATTACACATTATAACAACGATTACCAGAAGACGGGAGAGAATTATTGAGCCGCTTACAAAAACTTACTTGGTAATGAATTTCCCAAATTATCGTTTTACACAATCATCTTCCCGTGCGCACACCAACAAAAACTTAAGGCTGCGATAAACGAGGTGTGGCTATTAAATAACGAGACTGACACGTAGTAAAAAAAAATTATTTTTTTTATACATAATCACTTATTGTCACTTTCAATATACACTCTTTCTCTATCCCTACAACGCTCCATGCGAATTTTCCATAGTTGGAAACAGTGCTGGAAGTCATCTTCTGTCAGCTCCTTCAGGACACGTGCCACATTCTCTTTTACAGCCCACAGACTCAAATCTTGTCCCTTTTAATGCAGATTTCACCTTGGGGAACAGGTAGAGAAGATAATAACATGTGATGAAACGTGGTTTTTTACTTATGATCCGGAAACGAAGCACCAATCCATGCACTGGAAGAGCCGGACTTCACCGAAAGCCAAAAGAGCTCGAATGAGCAAGTAAAAATTAAAGCAATGATGATTGTTTTTTTTTTTTATATCCAAGGGATTTTGTACCTTTACTGGGTTCCTGAAGGTCAAACAATTAATCAATATTACTACCTTGAGGTACTTTCTAAACTACGTCAAAAGAGTAAGGAAAAAACGACCCGAAATGTGGAAGGACAATCATGGGTTCTCCACCAAAACAATGCGCCCGCTCATTCCGCGTTATCTGTCAAGAGGTTCCCAGCCAAGTACAGCATCTCGGTGTTAGAAAATCCACCTTATTCACCAGATCTTTCAACATGTGACTTCTACCTGTTCCCTAAGGTGAAATCTGCATTAAAAGGGACACAATTTGAGTCTGTGGAAGCTGTAAAAGAGAAAGCGGCATGTATCCTGAAGGAGCTGACAGAAGATGTCTTCCAGCACTGTTTCCAACAATGGAAAATTCGCATGGAGCGTTGTAGGGATAGAGAAGGAGTGTATATTGCAGGTGACAATAAGTGATAGTATATAAAATAAAAATAAAATATTTTACAACGTCAGTATAGTTATTTAATAGCCACAACTCGTAGAGACCCTGTGGTGAATGAAGTGAAGATACAATTTGAAGGGTGGAAACTAAATGCTTTAGAGCGTGGTATGGTAAAAAAAAGCATACTTTTTCCACTCAGTGAGGAAGGCAAATGTAAACAGCCAGATGTACTGTTAAATTATTAGCGCTCGATCGCTAGTTCGAGCTAACAAAAAAAAAATGATACGTTTCTTATCACATGGTCAGCTAATTATACGAATGAATCAATTAAGAACAGAAGAGGTAGAGGTCCAAAAGACATTAATCTGAGTTATCTCCTCAGAGAGTAATGAATTTCATTATACACAACACCCTGTGGTGAATGAAGTGAAGGTGTCATTTGCAAGGTGGAAAGTAAATCCTTTTCAGGAACCTGGTACACTGATAAGCATACTTTTTCACTCAGTGAGGAAGGCAATTGTAAACCAACTCAATGTTTTTCTAAGTAAAGCCTCTAGAGGTTCAAACTATCCTTTCGGCTGTTGACCTAAACAATAGAGTGTTTATTTCAAAATAAGACTGAAAATAAATGTCCAACAGAGATGGAGAGAAAAAAAATTGGTTTTAACTTAGGAAAACATAAGATTTTCAGAAAGGGAAAGAGTAATGGTACGATAAGGTGTACAAAGGGGTGGGAGGGATTTATACATTACTTATATATCACAGATGAAGTGTAAGAAGGTCGGGGGAGGGGGAATAAGAGGGGGTCAAAGCCAAGTGAAGTTTCCTGTTAGATACTGGGCTGTATATTAGAGTTTAGCAAGGAGGCATAGAACGCAAGGGTACCTAACACATTTGAAATATTCAAGTAGATTTTAAAGCCGCCAGGTACGTTAGGGAACTAGTGGAGTACACCCTGTATGTGTGTGGGTGTGTGTGTGTGTGTGTGTGTGTGTGTTTCGGGGGAGGTATAGAAGTATCAACTGAAAGTTCTCTTATGTAGATAGCGGCCACGATATCTTCGGTGCTACGGTAAATCGGAGCAATGTTCCCGAGTTACGATGTTTCCATTTACACTGAGTTCAACGTACGTCGTTCTCTCGGTACGATCGGCCAGTATTTCTTCGAACCGAATAAACACAAAAATCTTGTGTGAAACTCTCACACAACTTTCTCTTGCCAATGCGAATAATGAACAATTTAACCTAACATTAATAGTAAAACATCAAAAATAAACAAAAAAACTAACCACAAAAAAAAACCTTATTTTTATCACGAGTGAATGATGCAAAATGAAAATCAACAACCTCGTTTGGCTTAAAAATACGGAAAATCACTCCTTCACGCTAAACAAAAATGTAGACAAAAATGCTCTAAATAAAAGTTGTAGATCTTTTAATTTCCTATAAATTTGATTATATACACTTCTCGTAAAATACATAATAAGGCTGAAATTTTTAAAAAAATCAATTTTTTACACGTTTTCGTGAGAAAAAAACAGAAAATCGCCAATTACCGCTAAACTAAGCGTTTTACCAAAAAAATGTTCTAAATAAAAGTTGTAGGATTGTAAAATGTCTACATTTTTTATTATATACATTTTTGCGCATAAACGTATACTAAAGCCTCAATCTTAATAAAATAATTTTTTTACGTGAAAACAGCCTCTCCAAGAATTTCAGAAGACATGAAGCCTACCCTATCTTGTAAAGCATAAAAAATGAGTAAATACAGCGATTTTTAAAAAAATCGTAGGAGCCGTTTATGAGAAATTTGCAAAAAGGTGAAAAATTACACGAATAAAAAACAATTTCCGTTTGACCGATTTGGGTGAAAAAGTTCCTGTCAAACCTCTAGTGGTATCTAACTTGAGTTTTAAGTTTCACGTTCGTACGACGTACACACACAGACCTATCACTAAAAACAAGTTTTTGGGTTCAGAGGGTCTGAAAACCTATATCCGGTGAAAAATTGATATGAAAACAATACTTTCCTTCCTATATATCCATATAGGCAAGAGAAAGTAAAACTAACAACAAAAAACATAACCTTATTTTAATCATGATGCAGCAAATAGAAAACCAACCTAGTTTGGCTTAATAATAGGCTACGGAAAATCACTCTTTTACATTAAACCTCGGTAGAGAAAAATACTAGAAATAAAAGTTATAGATCTTTTAATTTTCTATAAATTTGATTATATACACTTTTGCCGTGAAAAGCATTACTCAGGCCGAAATCTGTAAAAATATTTTTACAGATTTTCATGAAAAAAAAAAACAGAACATTACTAATTACCGCTAAACTAAGCGTTATACAAAGAAATTTTTGAAATAAAGTTGTAGGTTTTTAAATTTTCTACAACTTTGATTGTACACATTCTTGCCCTATATTGCATATTAAGGCCGAAATCTTAAAAAACCATTTTTTCTATGAGACCACAGTTTCCCCAAGTATTTTATCAGAAGTAGCGCCTACCATATCAGTACATCATAAAAAATCTAGTAAATGAGGTAATTTTTTGAAAAATCGTAGGAGACTATTTTGAGAAAATCGCAAAAAGGTGAAAAATGACACGAATAAAAAACAATTTCCGGTTGACCGATTTTGATCAAAATCATTATGTCGGGTCCCCTAGTGGTACCTAACTAAAGTTCAAAGTTTCAACTTCGTACAATATTGCGTACTTGAAATATTTTGTTCACACACACACACACAAACCAATCGCTAAAGACATGTTCCTTTTGGGTTCAGGTGATACGAAAACGTGAATATCCGGTGAAAACTCTTCGAAAAATCAACATAAAAACAATACTTTCCTTCCTATAAATTCATATAGGGCAAGAGAACGCAAAAACACGCTTTTAGCGATTGGTTTGTGTGTGTGTGTGTATGCGCGCACATTTGAACAAAATATCTCAAAGGAACGGATTATTCTTCGAAGTAGAAACGTGGAAATTACATTAGGTACCACTAGGGGACCCGACACGTTTATAGTTTACATTGGTAAGAGAAAGTCGTGTGAGTGTTTAAAACAAAAATTTAGATCTAGAATATTTTTATTCTATTTAATAATCTATAATAATTAAACACCAGACTTTTCCGCAGAATAATTGACCATGCAATGAGACGCAAAACGGACGCTGGTAACGCATACATGTGACACAAAGACATCAAAAGGGATTTACAAGTAGAACTTGGACTAACTCACGATCATATAACGGAAAAATCACCCAAATAAAAACAGGTTATCAAGGACCACAAACATCAAATTACGACACAGAAAAGAGAGTACAACGCTCTAAAAGAAGAGGGAATTTCCAGAAGCGTTCTCAGAACATGAGAGAATATCACGCCAAAAAGAGACTGAAAGCTTACAAATTGACTAAAGTGATCCACTGTGGCTAAACAAGCACTAAAAAAATAAATCTGGTGTGAAACACTCACCCAATTTTTTCTTGCGAATGTAAATAATTAACAATATAACCTAACATTAGTAATAAAACATTAGAAATAAACACAAAACTAACCTCAATAAACATAACCTAATTTTTATAATGAGTGAAAGACGCAAAATGAAAATCAACCTCAGTTTGGCTTAAAAATACGGAAAATCACTCTTTCTCGCTAAACTAGGCTCTGTAGAGAAAAATCCTTTAAATGAAAGTTGTAGATCTTTTAATTTTCTATAAATTTAATTATATACACTTTTGTCGTAAAATGGATGCTACGGCTGAAATCTTAAAAAAACTGATTATTTACACAATTTCGGAAAAGAAAAACTAAGCTTTGTACTAAAAAAAATGTTTGAATAAAAGTAGGATTTTATATTCTCTACAACTTTTCTTATATACTTTTTTGTGCTAAAGTGCATATTAAAGCCGCAATCTTAAACAATTTTTTTACGAGAAAACAGCCTCCCAAAGAATTTCAGCAGACATGGCGCTTACCCTATTATGTAGAGCATAAAAAAGTAGTAAATGAGGCGATTTTTTTTAAAAAATCGTAGGAGCCGTTTTTGAGAAAATCGCAAAAAAGCGAAAAATTACACGAATAAACTACTACTTCCGGTTGACCGATTTTGATGAAAATGTTCTTGTCGGGTCTGGTAGTATCTAACTTAAGTTCCAAGTTTCAAGTCCGTACGATATTCCGTTCTTGAGATATTTTGTTCTTACACAGACAGACCAATCGCTAAAAACATGTTTTTCGGGTTCAGGGGGTCTGAAAACGTGTAGATCCGGTGAAAACTCGATTTCGAAAATCGACATGAAAACAATACTTTCCTTCTTATATATTCATATAGGCAAGAAAAAATAAAAGAAAACTATCGTTTTGTAATGAATATAGCACAACATTTGGTGAAAATTACTACAAAATGTAGATTTTGATAAAATATTAAAATTAAACGAATTACTTTTTGTAAATTTAAAGGATATTTAATTTTAGTAAAATAAGAAATGTATTCTAAACTTTTCTTCAAAATAAAAGATTCAATTTACGTCGTTTTCAGTTCAGATTAGAAATCGTTGTGTCTGATAACGACGTTAACTGCGGGGTACGTACAATGTACAAAATATGACGTAGAGAGGTTAGCTACAACATGAGTATACCATATATAAACATTACATACAACCAATTTAAATCAATATACGCGCAGCTCAGTCATAAATTTGTGAATTGCAACGCTATCTAGCGGACGTTAAATTAAACTTGAACAGAAAAGGCTAAATCAAGTACATTGTCATTCATATTAACTTATTTCATTTTTACTTTCTCTTGCCTGTTGTTGTTTAGGTCAACAGCCGAAAGGCTGGTTAGAACCTGTAGAGGTTTTACTAAGTAAAACAAGGCGTGAGGTGGTTTACCATTGCCTTCCTCACTGAGTGGAAAAATACGCTTATCAGCATGCCGGGCCCTCTGAAAAGCACATATTTTCCACTCTGTAAATGACAACTTCACTTCATTCACCACAGGGTCTGGCTGTATAATAAAATTCTTCACTTTCAGAGAAGATAACTCTGATTAGTGTCTTTTACACCTCTACCTCTTCTGTTCTTAAATGGTTCAGTCATTCAATTGACTGACCATGTGATAAGAAACAGAACTATTTATTTTAGCCCTGCAACGAACAGATTGAGTGTAAATAATTTGACACTCCACCTGTCTGTTATGGGCAGTTCTCTTGCCTATATGAATATATAGGAAGGAAAGTATTGTTTTCATGTCGATTTTTAGAAATCGAGTTTTCACCGGATCTACACGTTTTCAGACCCCCTGAACCCAAAAAAACACGCGCGCGTGTGTGTGTGTGTGCGTGCGTGAACAGAATATCTCAAAAACGGAACATCGTACGAACTTGAAACTTAAGTTACATACCACTAACGGACCCGACACGAACATTTTCATCAAAATCGGTCAACCGGAAGTAGTAGTTTATTCGTATAATTTTTCACTTTTTTGTGATTTTCTCAAAAACTGGTCGTACGATTTTTTTAAAAATCGCCTGGTTTACTCAATTTTTTATTCTCTACAAGATAGGGTAGGCGCCATGTTTGCTGAAATTCTGGGTGAGGCTGTTTTCACGTAAAAACATAGTTTTTTTTTAAGATTACGGCTTTAATATGCAATTTAGCGCAAAAATTTATACAATAAAAATTGTAGAGAATGTAAAATCCTACAACTTTTATTTCGAACATTTTTTTGTATAACGCTTAGTTTAGCGGTAATTAGCGATTTTCTGTTTTTGATCACGAAAACGTGTGCAAAATCGTTTTTTTTAAGATTTCGGCCTTAGTATGCACTTTACGACAAAAGTATATATAATCATATTTATAGTAAATTAAAAGATCTACAACTTTTATTTAGAGCATTTTTCTCTACAGAGCCTAGGTTAGCGTGAAAGAGTGATTTTCCGTATTTTTAAGCCAATCCGAGTTCGATTTTCATTTTGCGTCTTTCACTCATGATTAAAATAAGGTTATGTTTTTGAGGTCAGTTTTTTATTTATTTTTAATGTTTTATTACTATTGTAAGGTTTATTGTTAATTATTTGCATTGGCAAGAGAAAGTCGTGTGAGTGTTTCACACTAGATTTTTTTTTTAATGTCTCTTACCCGATTATAATAATGAACTATAGGGGAGAATATTATTTTAACATTTCATAAATGATATAACGGGAAAAGTATTGTGATAAATATAACAATGTTATAATGTTTAAATAATGTATAATGAATAATAATAAGGCCCGACGCTGAGAGGCAGAAGGGAAAGATAAAGAAGAAGAATAATAATAATAATAATAATAATAATAATAATATATAATAATGCATATGTAAAGGGTGATTCAAAAAGAGCGCCGGTTTTTAAACGGCTGGTAAATTTTTGTTTATCGGTTGGCAACATTGTTAGACCTCATTTCTATTTCGGAGAACATTCCGATTGACGATTCAGTTGTAGTTTCTCTTGTTCGCAGTGTAGTACTCTCGCAGTCTGTGTCTAACCATGGAGAAGTTTACTATTGCACAACGAGTGTAAATCGTCAAAACATTTTACCATAGTGGAGAGAGTTATGCGGCTACTGTCAGGCGACTTCGCGGTACTCTAGGACGTAATGAAGCACCGAATGAATCAACAGTTCGCAGGCTCATGAAAAAGTTTTTTGAGAAGGGTTCAACAGTCGACCTTAAAAGTTCTGGACGTCGTCGTTCTGACCGAACTGAGGAGAACGTTGCGTTGGTTCGTGACAGTGTGGCTGTTAGCCCAGCAAAATCAATACGTCGCCGTTCTCAACAATTGGGTTTACGATGTTCGTCTGTACGGAGAATTCTTCGGTACGATCTCCAATATCACCCGTATAAAATTCAGTTGCTGCACGAGAAACAATGTTGTTGCTCCGTGAACGGTTCCAGGATCGCATCATTTCTCGTAATTCCGACCATCAATGGCCACCAAGGTCGTGTGACTTGACGCCTTGTGACTTTCATCTTTGAGGTCATCTGAAGTCATTGGTGTATGCCAATAAACCCCGAAACATCAATGACTTGAAGGAGGAAATTCGACGGGTTATCGGGCAAATGGAAGTCGAAACTTGTCGTGCAGTAATATCCAATTTCATGGACAGAGTTGATGCGTGCCAGCGCAGTAGAGGAGGACACATGCATGACATCATTTTTCATACATGAAATCGGAAGGTAAGATGAACTTGTTGATGTATTTATTTTCAGTTTTTCAATAAAATAAATCTCTTAATTTGATATATCAAAACCGGCGCTCTTTTTGAATCACCCTATATATGTATCTGTTTTAATAATGTGTTGTTGTTTAGGTCAACAGCCGAAAGGCTGGTTTGAACCTGTAGAGGTTTTACTAAGTAAAACGAGGAGTGAGGTGGTTTACCATTGCCTTCCTCACTGAGTGGAAAAGTATGCTTATCAGCATGCCGGGCCCTCTGAAAAGCACATATTTTCCACTCTGTAAATGACACCTTCACTTCATTCACCACAGGGTCTGGCTGTACAATGAAATTCATTACTTTCAGAGAAGATAACTCTGATTAGTGTCTTTTACACCTCTACCTCTTCTGTTCTTAAATGATTCAGTCATTTAATTGGCTGACCATGTGATAAGAAACAGAACTATTTATTTTAGCCCTGCAACTAACAGATAGAGTGTAAATAATTTGACACTCCACCTGTCTGTTATGGGCAGTTTAATAATGTATAATGTTATAATGTTTTCAATAGGATCTTTTTAAAAATTAATTTAAAAAAAAATTAAAATAAATTTCAAAACAACACATTACTTATGACTATAAATTACTTTTTCTTTCCTATATGAATACATATAGAGGAAGGAAAGTATTGTTTTCATATGAACGAAATCTATCTAACGAAATATATCATGAACGAAATCGAGTTTTCACCGGATCTACACGTTAACAGACCCCCTGAAACCAAAAAACATGTTTTTAGCGATTGGTCTGTGTGGGTGTGAATAGAATATCTCAAGAACGGAATATAGTACGAACTTGAAACTTAAAAGTTAGATACCACTACCGGACGCGACACGAACATTTCCATTAAAATCGGTCCACCGGAATCAGTAGTTATTCGTGTAATTTTTCACTTTTTTGGGATTTTTTTTTTCAAAAACGGCTCTACGATTTTTTTAAAATCGCTACATTTATTTTTTTATCCTCAACAAGATAGGGTAGGCGCCATGTCTGCTAAAATTCTTGGAGATGCTATTTTTTCGTAAAAAAATTGTTTTCTTAAGATTGCGACTTAATTATCCATTTTAGCGCAAAAATGTATGTAATAAAAGTTGCAAACAATTTAAAATCTTACAACTTTTATTTCAACCATTTTTTTTGTATAACTCTTACTTTACCGGTAATTAGCAATTTTCTTCTTTTTCTCTCACAAAAACGTGTAAAAAATCGATTTTTTAAAGATTTCGGCCTTAGTATGCATTTTACGACAAAAGTGCATATTATCAAATTTATAGGAAATTAAAAGCTCTACAACTTTTATTTAGAGTATTTTTCTCTACCAGAGCCTAGTTTAGCATGAAAGACTGGTTTTCCGTATTTTTAAGCCAAACTTTAGTTTGGTTTAAATTATGGTTTAGTTTGATTAAAATTAGGTTGTTTTTTGAAGTTAGTTTTTTGTTCAACTCTAATGTTTTGTTACTAATGTTAGGTTATTTTTTTTTTGTCATCAGTCTCTCGACTGGTTTGATGCAGTTCTCCAACCTGTTCTATCTTGCGCAAGTCGTTTCATATCTACATACCTGTAACACCCTACATCTTTTGTAATTTGCTTTATATATTCTAATCTTTGCCTCCCTTTACAATTTACTCCCTCAATGTTACCCTCCATTATTGATAGCCCAATACCTGGATGTCTTAGGATATGCCCCACTAGCCTATCCCTTCTTTTGGTAAGATGCTTCCATATACTTCTTTTTTCATCCACTCGCCTAAGAACCTCTAAATTACTTATTTTGTCCACCCACCTAATCTTTAACATTTTCCTATAACACCACATTTCAAAAGCTTCTATCCTCTTCCGTTCTACAGCCCCTATCACCCACGTTTCACTTCCGTATAATGCTACACTCCAAACATAATGTTTTAAGAAATTTTTCCTAATCTGTAAATCAATGTTTGTAGTCAGTAAGCTGTTTTTCCTTTCAAAGGCTTTTCTAGCTTGAGCAATTCTACTCTTGATATCACTCGTGCTTCTACCATCCTTTGTTATTTTACTCCCTAGATAGCAGAATTCCCCAACTTCCTGTATGTTCTCGTTGCCTACTTTTAAATTTCCCATCTCTTCTAAACCACTCTTGCTGCTGCACAACACTTTCGTTTTGTTCTTATTAATTTTCATGAAGTAATCCTTCCTCAAGATCTCATCCATTCCATTTAAGGCATCCTCTAGTTCATTCTTTGCCTCGGCTAATACTACTATATCATCGGCGAATCTCAACATTTTTATTGTTTCTCTATGTTAGGTTATATTGATTATTATTTGCAGTGGCAAGGGAAAGTTGTGTGAGTGTTTCACACCTGATTTTGTTTTATAGTAAAAATATTTAATTTCATTTTGATTCCTTCTACTATGTTTCAGTCAAGGAATTATCAGACTGCGGGTATAAACAGAGTTAAAACCTTTGTAGTGAGTTAGCGTTAGACTATATGTGGAATTTATAATGTCAAGCCGTTTCGAAATCGTGTCTTTACGGAACCGATTCTGAAATGCAATAATAGTGCGTGTGCGTACGGGTTGCATCAAGTGGTTGTGACAAGTAAATCATTGTTTTAAATTTATATGAAAGTATCTTATTTGTAGTAAAGTTCAGTATTTTTTTTTTTTTAATTTTCTCTTGCCCTATATGAAAGAGGAAAAATGAAAGAAAGTATTGCTTTCATGACAAAATCAATAATTACCGCTAAACTAAGCGTTATACAAATAACAATCGAAATAAAAGTAGTCGGTTTTTAAATGTTCTACTATATTTTCATATGCACTTTTCCCCTGAAACCCATATTAAGGCCGCTAGCTTAAAAACCTCATTTTTTCTAAGAGGGCAGAGGCTCCTCATGAGTTTCAGCAGACGTGGTGCCTACCCTATTATGTAGAGCATAAAAAAGTAGTACATGAGGCGATTTTTAAAAAAAATCGTAAAAAAGTGAAAAATTGCACGAATTAACTACTACTTACGGTTGACCGATTTTGATGAAAATAATCGTGTCAGGACCTCTAGTGGTACCTAACTTAACTTAAAAATTTGAACTCTGTATGATATTGCGTTCCTGATAATATGTTCACACACTCACACACACACACAAACCAATCTCTAAAAACATGTTTTTTGGGTTCAGGGGGTCTGAAAAGTGTATGTCCGGTAAAAACTTGATTTCGAAAAATCGACATGAAAACAATACTTTCCTTCCTATATATTCATTCGGGGCAAGAAAAAGTAAAAACAAAAATATCGTAATATAATTTTAGTTGAATTTTTTAAATTTTTTTTTAACGTCGCATCAACTACAACGGTCATTAGCGACGACGTAGTACATTAGTGTAACTATTGTACATAGGAGGATGAAATGATTTTTTGTAACGTATGAAAATATACCGTGCCTGAGTGGGATTCGAACCCAGGACCGCGTGATGCGAGGCGAGCACGTTATCAACTGCGCCAATGCGGGCGGCTTTAGTTGAATTGTTATTGTATCGCTTCGTTTAGTGGTATTTATTTATTTATTTTTTGTCATGAAAGCAATACTTTCCTTCCTTTTTCCTCTTTCATATAAAGCTAGAGAAAATTTAAAAAAAATACTTAACTCTACTACAAATAAGATACTTTTATATAACTTTAAAACAATGAAAAAGTAAAGCGTAAAGTTAAACCGGGAAAAACCTGGAGAGGCAATAAACCAAAATATTTCTCTTCTGCAACTGATATAATAAAGCTGTCAAAAACATGTATTCATTCACGAACGTTTAAGCATTTCTTGATTCATTAAGTCAAAGAACATTTTATTACTTAATTTACACACCAGAATGATTACGAAACAACACTGAAATTGGTAAAATGATTCACAATTAATTTCGTATAATTTATTAGTTTATAACAAAATTAAATTATAACTCTATCAAAACTCTTGCTAATTGTTCATAATTCGAGCTAACAACACGAACTGTTTTAGAGTCAAATAAACTATTACATATTATTTGAAAGTGATTTATAACTAGGTGATCACAGCTGTCAAAGTGAACATACAATACAGGGTGTTAAAAAATAACGGCAACGGTATTCCATGATCGAATCTCATTAAAACTGTTTTTTACTTTCTCTTGCCTATACGAATATATGGAAAGGAAACTATTGTTTTCATGTCGATTTTTCGAAATCGAGTTTTCACCGTATTTCAGACCCCCTAAACCAAAAAAAACATGTTTTAGCGGTTGGTCTGTGTGTGTGTGTGTGTGTGTGTATACAGAATATCTCAAGAACAGAACATCGTACGAACTTGAAACTTAAGTTACATTCCACTACCGGACCCGACACATACATTTTCATCAAAATCGGCCAACCGGAAGTAATAGCTTATTCGTGTAATTTTTCACTTTTTTGAGATTTTCTCAAAAACTGGTACTACGATTTTTTGAAAATCGCCTGGTTAACTACATTTTTTATGTACTACAAGACAAGGTAGGCGCCATGTTTGCTGAAATTCTTGATGAAGCTGTTTTCACGTAAAAAAAATATTTTTTTAAGATTGCGGCTTTATTATGCATTTTAGCGCGAAAATTTACATAATAAAAGTTGTAGAAAATTTAAAATCCTACAACTTAAATTTAAAACATATTTTTTGTACAACGCTTAGTTTAGCGGTAATTAGCGATTTTCTGTTTTTTCCACGAAAACGTGTGAAAAATCGATGTTTTTAAGATTTCGGCCTTAGTATGCATTTTACGACAAAAGTGTAGGCCTATATAATAAAATTTGTAGAAAATTAAACGATCTACAACTTTAATTAGAGCATTTTTCTGTACAGAGCCTAGTTTAGCGTGAAAGAGTGATTTTCCGTATTTTTAAGCCAAACTGAGGTCGATTTTCATTTTGCGTCCTTCACTCATGATTAAAATAAGGTTATATTTATTGAGGTAAGTTTTTTGTTTATTTCTAATGTTTTATAATTATCTGCATTGGCAAGAGAAAGTTGTGTGAGTGTTTCACACCAGATTTTTATTTAAGTTATTAACCAAAAGGTTGGTTTGAACCTCCAGAAGCTTTACTAAGTAAAACGAGGAGTGAGGTTGTTTACCATTGCCTTCCTCACTGAGTGGAAAAGTACGAGGTGTGGCTATTAAATAACGAGACTGACGTTATAAAAAATTTTATTTTAATTTTATATATAATCACTTATTGTCACCTTCAATATACACTCCTTCTCTATCCCTACAACGCTCCATGCGAATTTCTCATTGTTGGAAACAGTGCTGGAAGTAATCTTCTGTCAGCTCCTTCACGACACATGCCGCTCAAAAAAGTTTGAAATGAAGTTCGTAAAAATGTTTATACTGACATTTTGTACGCGATTGAAAATGACCCAAATTTTTTGGAAACTATAATAACAAATGATGAAAAGTGGTTTTTTACTTATGATCCGGAAACGAAGCACCAATCCATGCACTGGAAGAGCCAAACTTCACCGAGAGCCAAAAAAGCTCGAATGAGCAAGTCAAAATTTTAAGCAATGATGATTGTTTTTTCACATCCATGAGATTGTGTACCTTCACTGGGTTCCTGAAGGTCAAACAATTAATTAATATTACTACCTTGAGGTACTTTCTAAACTACGTCAAAGAGTAAGAAAAAAACGCCCCGAAATGTGGAAGGACAAATCATAGGTTCTCCACCAAGACAATGCGCCAGCTCATTCCGCGTTATCTGTCAAGATGTTCCTGCCCAAGTACAGCATCTCACTGTTAGAACATCCACCTTACTCACCAAATCTTGGACCATGTGACTTCAACCTGTTCCCTAAGGTGAAATCTGAATGAAAAGGGACAAGATTTGAATCTGTGGAAGCTGTAAAAGAGAAAGCGGCACGTGTCCTGAAGGAGCTGACAGAAGATGACTTCCAGCACTGTTTCCAACAATGGAAAATTGCATGGAGCGTTTTAGGGATAGAGAAGGAGTGTATATTAAAGGTGACAATAAATGATTATGTATAAAATTAAATTTTTACTTTCTCTTGCCTATATGAATATATAGGAAGGAAAGTATTGTTTTCATGTCGATTTTTCGAAATCGAGTTTTCACCGGATCTATACGTTTTCAGACCCCCTGAATCCAAAAAACATGTTTTTAGCGATTGGTCTGTGTGTGTGTCTGTGTGTGTGTGTGTGTGTGTGTGTGTGTGTGTGTGTGTGTGAACAGAATATCTCAAGAACGGAACATCGTACGAACTTGAAACTTGAAACATAAGTTACATACCACTACCGGACGCGACACGAACATTTTCATCAAAATCGGTCAACCGGAAGTAGTAGTTTATTCGTATAATTTTTCAGTTTTTTGCGATTTTCTCAAAAACTGGTCCTACGATTTTTTTAAAAATCGCCTATTTTACTCAATTTTTTATTCTCTACAAGATAGGGTAGGCGCCATGTCTGCTGAAATTCTCGGTGAGGCTGTTTTCACGTAAAAACGTTGTTTTTTTAAGATTACGGCTTTAATATAAATTTTAGCGCAAAAACTTATATAATAAAAGTTGTAGAGAATTTAAAAACCTACAACTTCTGTTTCAAACATTTTTTTGTATAACGCTTAGTTTAGCGGTAATTTGCGATTTTCTGTTTTTTTCTCACGAAAACGTGAGAAAAATCGATTTTTTTAACATTTCGGTCTTAGTATGCATTTTACGACAAAAGTGTATATAATAAAAGTTATAGAAAATTAAAAGATCTACAACTTTTGTTTAGAGAATTTTTCTCTACAGAGCCTAGTTTAGCGTGAAAGTGTGATTTTCCGTTTTTTTTAAGCCAAATTGAGTTCGATTTTCATTTTGCGTCTTCCACTCATGATTAAAATAAGGTTATGTTTTTGAGGTTAGTTGTTGTTTATTTTTAATATTTTATTAATAATGTTAGGTTTATTATTAATTATTTGCATTGGCAAGAGAAAGTTGTGTGAGTGTTTCACACCAGATTTTTTACATCAGTCTCGTTTTTAATAGCCACACCTCGTATATTGGGCACGGAAAAGTGAACAATAAAATACACCAAACTTCTTTACCGCCCAGTACCTTATGAATTAGAAATACTGATTTTGAGTAATGCCTGTACGGGAATGAAGATGTCAAGATTAGTGTGTGAATAGTTATTTTATTGTTTACCGAGTAAATTAGATATAGGTTATAGAGCAGTTAAGTTGTTTACAAAATCTAAATACGGTTAGTACAACGGTTATGTGGTGTGCAGTTCGGAATTGAATACGCCTAAGGTACTTTATACGAAATAATGTATCTTTCGTAGCACTCGCATTGCACAAAGGGCTTTATTCTCTTCCAATTTCACACACGAGTAGCCGCGCTTCAATTACCTGAGGGCACTTAAACGTTATTTAAGAGACCGACCCTATGTAAACTAACGATGGCATAGAAGCCGCTTCAGTTCCACGCTTTAACCGAACAGATAGATAATATGGTAATACGATGGACATACAGTAGCCAATGACAATGAAGCTCTTGCATTTTATAACTTTCTCTTGCTGTTTACGAATATACAGTACAAACTTGTTTATCCGGACGTACTGGGTCCAAAAACAATCCGGAAAATCAAAAATTCGGGTAATAAGCAAAACAAAACCTAAATTAAGCTGACTAACCGTTTATTACGATAAAAAACTGGTGTGAAACACTCACACGACTTTCTCTGAGAAACAACAGTGAGGAAGAAACACAAAATCGCTAACTACCACTAAACTAAGCGTTATACAAAAAATTTTTGAAATAAAAATTGCAGCATTTTAAATTGTCTATGCATATTAAAGCCGCAATCTTAAAAAAACCATTTTCTTACGTGAAAACAGCCTTACCAAGAATTTAAGCAAACATGGCGCCTGACCTATCTTGTAGAGCATAAAAAATTTAGTAAATGAGGCAATTTTTTTAAAAAATCGTAAGAGCCGTTTTTGAGAAAATTGCAAAAAAGTGAAAAATGACACAAATAAACTACTACTTCCGGTTGACCGATTTTGATGGAAATGTTTGTATGAGGTCCTCTAGTAGTATCTAACTTAAGTTTAAATTTTCAATCTCGTACGATGTTTCCTTCTTGAGATGTTCTGTTCACACACACATACACACACACACATACAGAGACCAATCGCTATAAACATGTTTTTCGGGTTCAGAGGGTCTAAAAACGCGTAGATCCGGTGAAAACTCGATTTAGAAAAATCGACATGAGAACCACATTTTCCTTCATATATATTCATATGGGCAAGAGAAAGTAAAAATGGGAAACTCCTTGACGTAGCGTATAGCGCAGTAGCCAATGACAATGAAGCTCTTGCATTTTATAACTTTCTCTTGCCCTGTACGAATGAAGAGCACAACCGCGTTAATCCGGACTAAAAAAGCAATCCGGAAAATGTAAAATCCGGGTAATAACCAAAACAAAACCTAAAAGCTGACGTACCGTTCATTACGATAAAAAAATGGTTTCAAACACTCGCACAAATTTCTCTTGCCAATACAAATAGTTAATACGAGGCGTATTTTTAAAGTAAGTACCGTTTGAAAATAAAAAAAAAATAAAAGGAAATTTGCAAAAACTAATTTTATTTTCGGAATCTACATACTTTTATCTATTTTTCTACATAGTTTCCAAGTTTTTGTAAACCCTTATCATATCGCACAACTAAATTTTGGAAACCTTCTTCATAAAAACTTGCCGCCTGCTGTGATAACCAAGAATTCACGGCCGTTTTCAAATCGTCGTCATCGTCATAACGGTTGCCGCCCAAGTGATGTTTCAGATGACGAATTTCCCGACGTTTCGAGGTCTGTGATTTACAAAATTGTTAATGAAAAATTAAACTTTAAGAAACTGTGCTCGCGTTGGGTCCCTAAACTCCTGACGGAGGAGCACAAACACAAAAGACTCGAGAGTTCCTTGAATTTTCTTGACACGTTATGACGAAAATGGTAACGACATCCTGAGTCGGATCGTAACTGGAGACGAAACGTGGATTTCGCATTTCACTCCCGAATCGAAACAACAAAGCATGAAATGGAGACACACGCACTCTCCCGTAAAGGTCAAAGCCTAACAGACTTTGTCACAGCGCAAGATCATGGCGTCCGTGTTTTGGGATAGGCATGGTGTTTTGCTGGTCGACTTTATGGAACGAGGAACGAGCAACTTTCATCTCTTCCGTTATCTGAAACATCACTTGGGCGGCAGCCGTTATGACGATGACGACGAATTGAAAACGGCCGTGAATTCTTGGTTATCACAGCAGGCGGCAAGTTTTTATGAAGAAGGTTTCCAAAATTTAGTTGTGCGATATGATAAGTGTTTACAAAAACTTGGAAACTATGTAGAAAAATAGATAAAAGTATGTAGATTCCGAAAATAAAATTAGTTTTTGCAAATTTCCTTTTATTTATTTTTTATTTTCAAACGGTACTTACTTTAAAAATACGTCTCGTAATAAAACATTAGAAATCAACAAAACACCGACCTCAATAACATAACCTAATTTTATGTTTATTTCAGGTCCTCTAATAGTACCTAACTTAAGTTTAAATTTTCAAGTTCGTACGATGTTTCGTTCTTAAAATATTTCATTAACACACACACGCGCGCGCAACGCACACACAAACACACACAGAGGCCAATCGTGAACATGTTTTTTGGATTCAGGGGGTCTGAAAACGTGTAGATCCGGTGAAAACTCGATTTAGAAAAATCGACATGAAAACAACATTTTCCTTCCTATTATATTCATATAGGCAAGAGAAAGTAAAAAATGGGCAACTCCTTGACGTAGCGGATAGCGCAGTAGCCAATGACAATGAACCTCTTGCATTTTGTAACTTACTCTTGCCCTGTACGAATATACAGTGCAATCTCGTTTATCCGGACTAACTGGGTTCAAAAACAATCCGGAAAATAAAAAATCCGGGTAATAAGCAAAACAAAACCTAAATTAAGCTGACTTAACGTTTATTACGATAAAAAAAACTCGTGTGAAACACTCACACGACTTTGTCTGAGAAAAATAAAGTGTGGAAAAAACAGAAATCGCTAATTACCGCTAAACAAATCGTACAAAAAAATCTTTGAAATAACAATAAAACATTACAAATTTTAAATTGTCTACAACTTTTATTGTATACATTTTTGCGCTAAAATGCATATTAAAGCCGCAATCTTAAAAAAACAATTTTTTTACGTGAAAACAGCCTTACCAAGAATTTAAGCAAACATGACGCCTACCCTATCTTGTAAGCATAAAAAATTTAGTAGAGGCAATTTTTTAAAAAAATCGTAAGAGCCGTTTTTGAAAAAATTGGAAAAAAGTGAAAAATGACACAAATAAACTACTACTTTCAGTTGACCGATTTTAATGGAAATGTTTGTGTGAGGTCCTCTAGTAGTATCTAACTTAAGTTTAAATTTTCAAGTTTGTACGATGTTCACTTCTTGAGATATTCTGCTCACACACAAACACACACCAATCGTTATAAACATGTTTTTCGGGTTCAGAGGGTCTAAAAACATTGATTTACAGATTAGGAAAAATTTCTTAAAACATTATGTTTGGAGTGTAGCATTATACGGAAGTGAAACGTGGGTGATAGGGGCTGTAGAACGGAAGAGGATAGAAGCTTTTGAAATGTGGTGTTATAGGAAAATGTTAAAGATTAGGTGGGTGGACAAAATAAGTAATTTAGAGGTTCTTAGGCGAGTGGATGAAAAAAGAAGTATATGGAAGCATCTTACCAAAAGAAGGGATAGGCCCAGTCGAGAGACTGATGACAAAAAAAAAAAAAAAAAAAAGGGTCTAAAAACGCGTAGATCCGGTGAAAACTTAATTTCGAAAAATCGACATGAAAACCACATTTTCCTTTCTATATATTCATATAGGCAAGAGAAGGTAAAAAATGGGCAACTCCTTGACGTAGCGGATAGCGCAGTAGCCAATGATCATGAACCTCTTGGATTTTGTAACTTTCTCTTGCCCTGTACGAATATACAGTACAATCTCGTTTATCTGGACGAATATACAGTACAATCTCGTTTATCTGGACTACCTGGGACCAACAACAATCCGGAAAATCGAAAATTCGGGTAATAAGCAAAACAAAACCTAAAATAAGGTGACTTACAGTTTATTACGATAAAAATTTGGTGTGAAATACTCACTCGACTTTCTCTTGCCAATGCAAATATAAACAACATAACCTAACATTTGTAATAAAATATTAGAAATTAAATATAACCTAAATTTAATCATGAGTGAAAGACGCAAAATGAAAATCAACTTCAGTTCGGCTTAAAAATACGGAAACTCACTCTTTCACGCTCACTAGGCTCGGTATAGAGAAAAATGCTTTAAAAGTTGTAGATCTTTCAATTTCCTGTAAATTTTATTATATAGCTACACTTTTGTCGTAAAATGCATACTTAGACTACCGTAATCTTTAAAAAAAAATCGAATTTTTACACGTTTTTGTGAAAAAAAAACAGAAAATCTCTAATTACCGCTCAACTAAGTGTTATAAAAAAAAAATGTTCGAAACCAAAGTTGTAGAATTTTAAATTCTCTACAACTTTTATAATATACATTTTTGCGCTAAAATGCATATTAAAGCTGCAATCTAAAAAAAATATATAGGCTACACTATATACGCAAGAGAAAGTAATAAAAGTATAATATTAATTATACCAAGGGATCCAGTTAAATTTAAATTAGGGAGAAGAACAATTTTAAAATGAGAATTTAGAAATGAATGTTTTAATACATTTACAAGGCGCGTCTACAATTTATAAAAGGGTTTCCACTTAGTAAATATTCTATTTTGAAAATTCCAAGGCGTATAATATAAATTATAAATAATGATTGTCCATTTAAAAAGGAGAAATGGTGGCCACACATTTCAACTGTAATATAAACCGCTTGGAACCAGCCATATTATAACAATAATAATAATAATAATAATAATAATAAACCCGTCGGCAGTATTAATGAAAATGATTAATGTTACAATTGTTAATTACATCTTTGTTATGTTTACAATTGTAGTGGGGGTTAGGGAGATGGCATATGGATGCCAAAAAGGGTTCAGAATACGGACTGAAAGGGAGGAATGGTTGAAGTAGGGTACGCGACAACACGAGGAAGAACGGCACAGAAAATTGTTGCTGTTAACAGTTATTAATTAACTGTACCCCTAATAACAACAACCCGCCCCTATTCACGTTTTGAAAACCACCACAATAATAATCAGAATCATTTATTTCGTTGCGCTCGTTTCAACGGAATTCGATTTTCTACAGACCGTCCCCCGGTTTCAACAAGGGCAAATTTTGTTCTATTTATAAACTGTCGCCGACCGGGGCCGACGACACGTGGCAAAACCTTGTCTGGAAAATTGGTGGCCCTGAAAAGGGCCGTTTAATTGTATTGGTGGCTCTGAAAAGGGCCGTTGTTGGGGGGGGTCGGAAGCGGCGAGCCGGCGTGATGGAAACGGAGCCCGAAGAGTGATGGCTTGGCTACCGGGTTCAGGCCTAGCCTTCCCTCAGCGGCAGTTAGGTCCCCACTGCAGCGTGACAGTTGTGGCCCCCAGATCCCCGCAGAGTCGGGTCGGCGTAGGCCGTCTGCCCATAGCGCGGCCGAGACGGTTCTCTCCGGGTCGGCGAAGGCTGACCGGTGCGGGAATGTCCGCCACCGGTATCGTAGACCAGGGATGGTGCGTCTGGTCTCTTCTTCTTCGGTCAGGAGCTCTTCTTTTGGTGTTCTGCTCCAGTCGAGAGTGGATTGAAGAGTGCCTCTCGCGAATCGAATCGAATCATTGAAGAATGGGTGGGAAACCCATAATGGGCGATGTCGTGAAAGGATCACCTGAACGCTCGGAGAATTGGATAATGGAACTATTTTGAATTTTCTTATGAATATATTAGGAAGGAATAGTTAAAGGTCAATTTTTATTATGATTCGGATCGAGTGGAAGGACGATTTAAAGGATTAATTAAGAAGGAGTATTTTATTTAAGAAATAGGAAACTAGGAAATAGAATAACTAAACGAAATCGTGGAATGGCAAGTATGCAATTTTCTTCTACCGGATGACATTCTTCGTAGATGTTTCTGATGATCAGGAGTTCTGAAACCTTAGCAGAATCGTGAAGTTTTTTCGAAGTATTGTAGATATAGTCTGTTAGGGATGGGAATATGAGGTTTTCTAAGACAACTATATTAGGGACAATATAATGGAAATTGGAAATTACACGAAGGATTCTGTTTTGGAAGCTGGAGAATTTTCTTTTATTAGTTTCGGAGAGGATGGGCCACCAGACTGGGGCCCCATAAAGGAGATAAGATCGGATTATGGCGCAATATATTAGAAGTTCAATGAATTTGTGAAAGTTTTGGAACGAAGGATCGGGGTAAGAAAATATAGCAGGATTCTGCCCTTACGTATTTTGTCCGCAGCATGCTTGGCGAACTTTAGGCGGCGGTCGAGGGTGACTCAAAGTACCGGACGTCCTGCTTCCATGGCAGCTGAACATCATCTATGCTGAGCGGTTGTGGCATTATTTTCCTTCTTGTAAAGTTTATCGCTTCACACTTGCTAGGATTGAGGGATAGTTTCCATTTTTTGTATAGGAAGTTGGGAGCGTAATTTGTCGGCGCTTACTCGGGGTCTCCTGCTGTGACAATTAAGTATGTGTCGTCAGCATAGAGGCCGATTTTTATAGATGGTAGTACAGGAAAGTCGTAGGTGTATAACAGATAAGAGTAGCGGGCCAGGACTGAACCCTGTGGTACGCCGGCATTCACGGGTTTGAGACCGGATTTTACGTCGTGGAAGAGCTGGGAGCTGGTTGAGACGTAAAATTTTCTGTTGGAAAGGTAAAAGTAGAGGAAGTCTTACTAACGGAGGCGGAAGAAGAAGAGAGGACTTGTGGAGGAGCCCTAAGTGCCGTAGCCGGTCGAATGCTGCTTGAAAGTCAAGCAGTATCGCATCGAGAGCTTTTGGTATCGATCAATCCCGTGATAATTCTACGGAGTTGCAGCGTGGTTGAGCGTCCTTGTCTGAAGCCAAATTGTTCAGGGGGAGGGCAGGATCAATTGCTTGGTTGGCGCAGTTGGGAAAGGAGTAATCTCTCAAATAACTTAAAAAGGATGGGTAGAAGAGAGTTAGGCCTGTAGCTAGAAGGTTAAGTGGGCGGTTTAAAAGGTTTAGGCAGGACGATTGCCTCTCGCGGGCCAGGGCTGTCGCTTAAATCCTCCTCCGGCGAGTCCACTTCAAGGTGAAGGGGAGGCGCTGTACGCTCAGCACGTCTGTAGCGTTACTCGCGGCAGCTACTGAAACCTGCAGGCGCTAATGTTGGTAGGGGAGTCGTCAACAAAATAAATCGTCGTCGCCTATCTCTTTCTCGGTCTCCCCACTCCTCTTGTACCCCTCGGTTCATAAACCCACGTATTCAAAGGTAGTGGGTCCTGTGACATTCGAAGTAAATGATTTATCTGTTGTCCTTTGTACTTCGTAATGATATCATTGACAAAAGTATAATAGTAAAATCCATTCAAAATAGCATGATAGTATTACTTAAATGGAGTAATTGCCCATAACGGGCAGGTGGAGTGTTAAATTATTTGCACTCGATCTGTTGATTCCAGGGCCATAAAAAATAGTTCTTAGGTCTTTTCCGTTTAGTGCATACCACTATCAAATCCAAATTCACTGAAGGGTTGCACAAGTGTTCATTTCTCCCACTCACTGCCTTACTGAAACTCAAACTGAGACAGACGCACGCACGCGTACATACGTCCTTCCCAGTCCCAGAATATAGTAAAAAAATTTGGTGTGAAACACTCACACAATTTTCTCTTGTCAATGCAAATAATTAACAATACAACCAAACATTAGTAATAAAACAATAGAAATAAATAAAAACTAACCTCAATAAACATAGTCTAATTTTAACAATGAGTGAAAGACGCAAAATGAAAATCAACCTAAGTTAAGAAAATACGGAAAATCACTCTTTCTCGCTAAATTAGGCTCAGTAGAAAAAAAATGCTCTAAATAACAGTTGTAGAACTTTTAATTTCCTATAAATTTGATTACACTTTTGTCGTAAAATGCATACAAGGCCGAAATCTTTAAAAAATTACTTTTACACGTTTTCGTGAGAAAAAAACAGAAAATCGCTAATTTTCGCTAAACTAAGAGTTATGCAAAAAAATGTTCATAATAAGAGTTAGAGGATTTTTGATCTCTATATTTTTAGTTTTATCCATTTTTGGGCTACAATGCATATTTAAGCCGCAATCTTAAAAATAACAATTTTTTACGGGAAAACCTCCCCAAGAATTTCAGCAGACATGGACGCCTACCCTATCTTGTAGAGCATAAAAATATAAGTAAATAAGGCGATTTTTAAAAAAATCGTAGGAGCCGTTTTTGAGAAAATCGCAAAAAAGTGAAAAATGACACGAATAAATTACTACTTTCAGTAAACCGATTTTCAAGAAAATGTTCGTTTCAAGTTCGGTAGTAGTATCTAACTTAAGTTTGAAGTTTCAACTTCTTACGATGTTTCGTTCTTGAGATACTCGGCTTACACGCACGCACGCGCACTCACACAACTTCGTAAACACGCGCAAACAAAGAAAAACCGCTAATAACATGTTTTTTTTTTGGGTTCACGGAGTATGAAAACGTGTAGATCCAGTGAAAACTCGATTTGGAAAAATCAACATAAAAACAATACTTTCCTTCCCCGTATTATATTACTATATGGTAAGAGAAAGTAAAAAGAAAAAAGGTATAATAAACCAGAATTTCAGGTGAAAAGATAATTGTGCACTTATGTGTAAAGTCACGTGAAATTAAAACAAAAAGAATTAATACAGAGAGAGGGAAATCCAAATAGCTAGCGGTTACAAAATAAAGCATTTTACTCAAAAAGTTTTAAGGCTACCATGTATTACGCATCGATTAATTTATATACAAATAAACAGAGACCACTTTTTAATGTTAGTTATTTGAACCAAACAACTGAGTACAAAATTGTTTAGCGTTGCATGAAGGTAAACGCAAAATGTTATTAGGTAGGCTATGATATCCAAAAACATACAAGAGTTTTCATTAAAGAAAATCGGCAAACAGTTCTAACAGTCTCGGTGAAAAAAATGATATTATACCCACGATGTCAACACTAAATGCATCAGGTGACCGAATCCGTAGAGTAGTGGTGGCGCGCTAGCCTACAACGCGAAGATCCCGGGTTTGATTCCCAGCTGGGGAAAATTCTCACAAGTTGTTGAAAATTCTCACCCACCGTTGTCGCTAATAACCAAGCTGGTGATGTGACTTTAAATAAATAAAATAAAAACATCCCTTTCATGATACAACGCGTCTTATGACTGGTAGTAATATTTTCTAAAGAAAAGCTTTCGTAAGAAAGCTAACAAAATCTGGTGTGAAACACTTTAACATTTTTCTCTTGCCAATCCAAATAATTAACAATAAACCTAACATTAGTAATAAAATATTAGAAATAAACAAAAAACTAACCTCAATAAACATAACCTAATTTTAATCATGAGTGAAAGACGCAAAATGAAAATGACCCTCAGTTAGACTTTAAAATGCGGAAAATCACTCTTTCACGCTAAACTAGGCTTTAAGAGAAAAATACTTGCAAATAAAAGTTTTAGATCTTTTAAATTCCTATAAAGTTGATTATACAATTTCGTCGTAAAATGCATACTGAGGCCAAAATCTTTAAAAAAATCGATTTTTGCACGTTTTCGTGAGAAAAAAACAGAAAATCGCTAACTACCGCTAAACTAAGCGTTATACAAAAAAAATGTTTGAATAAAACGTTGTAGGATTTTAAATTCGCTACAACTTTTATTAAGTTATATACATTTTTGCGCTAAAATGCATATTAAAGCTGCAATCCTAAAAAAACCCATTTTTTAAGTGAAAACAGCCTTTCCAAGAATTTCAGCAGACATGACGCCTACCCTATCTTGTAAAGCATAAAAAATTAAGTAAACGAGGCGACTTTTAAAAAAATCGTTTATGAAAAACTACACGAATAAACTACTATTTCCGGTGGACCGAGTTTGATGAAAATTTTCGTGTCGGGTCTGGTAGTGGAGTCTAACTTAAATTTCAAGTTTCAAGTTCGTACGATGTTCCGTTCTTGAGATATTCTAATCACACACACACGCACGCACGCGCGCGCGCACACACACACAACAATAGCTAAAAACATGTTTTTGGGTTCAGGGGGTCTGAAAACGTGTAGATCCGGTAAAAACTCGATTTCGAAAAATCGACATGAAAACAATACTTTCCTTCCTATATATTCATGTAGCCAAGAGAAAGTAAAAAGCTACGTAAGAAAGCTACACTTCAAGAGGAATCGAATGACACTCTTTTTGTTTCCCAACCCCGACTTTGATTTCTTGACTTCCGTTTTTGGATCACTTCTGATCAAAACCGCAACTTGAAACCCAGTGATTTTTTTATATACTCTTTAAGAGGAATTTTGAATAACACTATTTTTGTTTCTAAATTTCGACTTTGATTTCTTTACTTCCGGTCGGAAACAGAACTTTAAACCCAATCTAGGCGAACAAACTTTTTGTGTAAATTACGAATCCGAAAACCGTATTTTGCTACCTTTTGTAGAATCTGACTTATTTCTTGACTTCCGGTCAAAACCAGAACTTCAAATTAATAGGATAAAAAATGTAGTAAATGAGGCGATTTTAAAAGAAATTGTAGGAGCCGTTTTTTTTTCAGAAAATCGCAAAAACGTGAAAAATCGGACAAAACACGACTTCCGGTGGAGCGATTTTGATGAAAATATTCGTGTCATGTTCCTTATACGTACTTAACTTAAGTTTCAAGTTTCAACTTCATAGCCATTCAGTTCTCGAGATATTTTGTTCACGCACACACACAGACCAACCCTTAAAAACATGTTTTTTTTTTTTTATTGAGAGGGCCTGAAAACGTGTAACCTATATCTGGTGAAACTAGATTTTGAAAAATTGACATGAAAAAAATACTTTTCTTCACATAATATTCAAAACCAAGGGCAGTAAAAATATACAGTTTTTTAACACTAATAATGTGACCTTCCAATCTGTTCAATTCGGAATATTAAGCGACTCCATGACCCAATGAGATAAAGATGATGTGTATGACGTATAAATGAGATGTGGTCTTGTACAGACTCAGTCTGACTATTCCTGAGAGAGTACGGTTAATTGATTATTTAATTAATTAATTATGGTTACACCGGTAACCACTGTCTAATATTCAAATCCGAATAAAAGTAACCACCTTTACTAGGATTTGAACCAGGAACCTTCGTCTCCGAAAATCACCTGTTAAACAGCTGACTCACAGCAACAACTTTAACTCTAGACCAACCCGGTGGGACTGAGTCAAAAAAAAAAAAATGACTATTTTGAACTTACAATAGATGGGATGACACTACAAAAGTTATCAGGTTTATAAAAAGACCAACTGCCCATAACAGGACAGGTGGAGTGTCAAATTATTTACTCAATCTGTTCGTTGCAGGGCTAAAATAAATAGTTCTGTTTCTTATCACATGGTCAGTCAATTAAATGACTGGATCATTTAAGAACAGAAGAGGTAGAGGTGTAAAAGACACTAATCAGAGTTATCTCCTCTGAAAGTAATGAATTTCATTGTACAGCCAGACCCTGTGGTGAATGAAGTGAAGGTGTCATTTACAGAGTGGAAAATATGTGTTTTTCAGAGGGCCCGGCATGCTGATAAGCGTACTTTTCCACTCAGTGAGGAAGGCAATGGTAAACCACCTCACTCCTCGTTTTACTTAGTAAAACCTCTACAGGTTCAAACCAGCCTTTTGGCTGATGACCTAAACAACAACAAATGAAAAACAAAACAAAAGAATTTATTTAAAAATAGAAAATTAAAATAAAAACCGATAAACGAGCTCACAAAACTACTAATGTTTCCTGGAGTAACCATTTTTTCTATAGCTTCTCTCCCTACTTCCAATAGCCAAATGGTTACTGCTTTTTTATACCTTACGATGTCCGGCAAATGTTTACTTTCTCTTGCCTATATGAATATATAGGAAGAAAAGTATTGTTTTTATGTTGATTTTTCGAAATCGAGTTTTCACCGGTTCAAACCAGCTTTTTGGCTGATGACCTAAACAACAAAAAGACCAAGCAACCTTTTACGTCCTTACATGAAATAGAATGACCGTAACACAAACATATT
This sequence comes from Catonia carolina, assembly GCA_035578175.1. NCBI lineage: Eukaryota > Metazoa > Arthropoda > Insecta > Hemiptera > Achilidae > Catonia > Catonia carolina. Next base: position 6,586,769 of record JAQMRL010000017.1, on the reverse strand, counting down.
AACGACACCGTATACGAGGTGTGGCTATTAAAAAACGAGACTGACATAAATTTTTTTTATTTTATTTTATAGACCTACATAATCTCTAATTGTCACCTTCAATGTACACTCCTTCTCTATCCCTACAACGCTCCATGGGAATTTTCCATTGTTGGAAACATTGCTGGAAGTCATCTTCTGTCAGCTCCTTCAGGACACGTGCCACTTCCTCTTTTACAGCTTCCACAGAATTAAATCTTGTCCCTTTTAATGCAGATTTCACCTTAGAGAACAGGTAGAAGTCACACGGTGCAATATCTGGTGAATGAGGTGGATGTTCTAACACTGAGATGCTGTACTTGGCTAGGAACATCTTGACAGATAACGCGGAATGAGCTGGCGCATTGTCTTGGTGGAGAACCTATGATTTGTCCTTCCACATTTCGGGGCGTTTTTTCCTTACTTTTTGACGTAGTTTAGAAAGTACCTCAAGGTAGTAATATTGATTAATTGTTTGACCTTCAGGAACCCAGTGAAGGTACACAATCCCATGATATAAAAAAAAAACAATCATTGCTTTAAATTTTGACTTGCTCATTCGAGCTTTTTTGGCTCTCGGTGAAGTTCGGCTCTTCCAGTGCATGGGATGGCGCTTCGTTTCCGGATCATAAGTAAAAACCCACGTTTCAGCACATGTTATAATCGTTTTAAAAAAAATTGAGTGATTTTCAATCGCGTACAAAGAGTCAGTACAAACATTTTTACGAGGTTCATTTCAAACATTTTTGAGCGGCACGTGTCCTGAAGGAGCTGACAGAAGATGACTTCCAGCATTGTTTCCAATAATGGGAAATTCGCATGGAGCGTTGTAGGGATAGAGAAGTAGTGTATATATTAAAGGTGACAATAAGTGCTTATGTATAAAATAAAAATAACATTTTTTCGTCGTCTCGTTATTTAATAGCCACACCTCGTAGATTGACCGTAACACAAACATATTGACGACACTGTACTGTATACCTCTCAGACACAAGGACGTGGCGGTATACCAATAATAATTTACATAAAAGTTACGGAAGAATGTGAATATACAAATTTAGAACGGAGAAAGAAGAAACTGGAAACAAATAATATACAGAAAGGCAATCTTAAATTAATAAACAACGATGAAGCAGAGAGTGAAAGACAACGTTAATTAAATTAGCAGCAATATACTGGGTGTCCCAAAAATTCCGAGTAGCTACAGCAAAATATTTCGAACGTAAAAAAATAAGATGTTTGCAAATATAAACTTCACTCGAATACAAAATTTTGTCCGCCATCTTGAATGTAACTTTATGATTTTAAATGGGGAAGATGGTCATGCGACACATGATTTCAATGCGAAATTTCAAGACAATTTGAATGGCGAAAACCGCACATCGATATCTCATGACAGTCAATAAGGTGTTGCTGAAATTTAAAGTAAGGCGAATATCTTCTAAACCACATCAGATATCAATTTGCGGGTTTCTCCAAACAAATTGTCTTAAAATTTCGCATTGAAATTATGTGTCATATGACCACTTGCCTAATAAAAACGTTAAAGTTAAAATGGAGATACCGGACATAAGTTATTCATTATTAAATAGTATTTTGTATTCATATATGGATATACGAAAGTCACTCGAAATTTAAAAATCTGGTGTGAAACACTCACACAACTTTCTCTTGCCAATGCAAATAATTAATAATAAACCTAACATTAGTATTAAAACATTAGAAATGAACAAAAACTAACCTCAAAAACATAACCTTATTTTAATCATGAGTGAATGACGCAAAATGACAATCGAACTCAGTTTGGCTTAAAAATACGGAAAATCACGCTTTCACGCTAAACTAGGCTCTGTAGAGAAAAATGCTCTAAACAAAAGTTGTAGATCTTTTAATTTTCTATAAATTTTATTATATACACTTTTGTCGTAAAATGCATACTAAGACCGAAATGTTTAAAAAATCGATTTTTCTCACGTTTTCGTGAGAAAAAAAACAGAAAATCGCAAATTACCGCTAAACTAAGCGTTATACAAAAAAATGTTTGAAATAGAAGTTGTTGGTTTTTAAATTCTCTACAACTTTTATTATATAAGTTTTTGCGCTAAAATTTATATTAAAGCCGTAATCTTAAAAAAACAACGTTTTTACGTGAAAACAGCCTCACCGAGAATTTCAGCAAACATGGCGCCTACCCTATCTTGTAGAGAATAAAAAATTGAGTAAAATAGGCGATTTTAAAAAAAATCGTAGGACCAGTTTTTGAGAAAATCGCAAAAAACTGAAAAATTATACGAATAAACTACTACTTCCGGTTGACCGATTTTGATGAAAATGTTCGTGTCGCGTCCGGTAGTGGTATGTAACTTAAGTTTCAAGTTTCAAGTTCGTACGATGTTCCGTTCTTGAGATATTCTGTTCACACACAGACACACACACACACAGACCAATCGCTAAAAACATGTTTTTTGGGTTCAGGGGGTCTGAAAACGTATAGATCCGGTGAAAACTCGATTTCTTTAAAATCGACATGAAAACAATACTTTCCTTCCTATATATTCATGTAGGCAAGAGAAAGTAAAAATGTTTTGATCTGACGAGCCGCGCAGTTGCTCCACCACTTCCGCTGCCGAGTCATCCATCTTCGACTCACTTTGGGCGCTAACAGCGAGCATAGGCCTATACAGTCGTGTGTTGATTATTTGTAAGCCTTTAAAATGTGTGACAAAATTACCGATCCCGCCAAGTGTAAGGTTCCCAGTATAATACACTTTTTGAATGCTAAAGAAGGGTGACCAATCAAAATTTCAGATAAATGACGGAGGTGAATGGTAATGTGATGAACGAAGCTTCAGCTTGAAAATGGTGCGTTAAGTTTAAAGGCGGACGGACGAATGTTCACAATAAAGAGCGTTCGAGACGACTTTCAGCTGTGACTGACGAACTCAAAACAAGGAATGAGGGAAAATTCGACAGAACAGGGGTTTCACGATAGGGGACTGGACTAATATCGGTATCGCAATTACATAAACCCGAGTTTGAACCCTTGAATCTCAAAAACGATGAGTCGCATTTCAACATACTTTACATCAAAATTTAGCTCATTTTATTTTTCGTTGACTTATGATAGTCCTTTATTACTTTCTCCTGCCAATATGAATATGTTGTTGTTTAGGTCATCAGCTGAAAAGCTGGTTTGAACCTGTAGAGGTTTTACTAAGTAAAACGAGGAGTGAGGTGGTTTACCATTGCCACAACTCACTGAATGGAAAAGTTCACTTATCAGCATGCCGGGCCCTCTGAAAAGCACATATTTTCCACTCTGCAAATGACACCTTCACTTTTTTCACCACAGGGTCTGGCTGTATAATGAAATTCATTACTTTCAGAGGAGGTAACTCTGATTAGTGTCTGTTACACCTCTACCTCTTCTGTTCTTAAATGATTCAGTCATTTAATTGGCTGAACATGTGACAAGAAACAGAACTATTTATTTTAGCCCAGCAACGAACAGATTGAGTGTAAATAATTTGACACTCCACCTGTCTGTTATGGGCAGAATATGAATATATAGGAGAGAAAATATTGTTTTTATATCGATTTTTCGAAATCGAGTTTTCACCGGATCTACACGTTTTCCGACTTCCTGAACCAAAAAAAAAAAAACATGTTTTTAGCGATTGGTGTGCGTGTGAACAGAATATCTCAAGAACGGAACATCGTACGAACTTGAAACATTAGTTAAGACACCACTACTGGACCCGACACGATCATTTTAATCAAAAATCGGTCAACCGGAAGTGGTAGTTTATTCGTGTAATTTTTCACTTTTTTGCGATTTTTGAAAAACGGGTCCTACGATTTTTTTTTAAATCACCTGGTTTACTAAATTTGTTATTATTTACAAGATAGGGTCATGTCTGCTTAAATTCTTGGAGAGGCTGTTTTTACGTAAAAAAAATTGTTTTTTTTTTAAAGATTGCGGCTTTAATATGTATTTTAGCGCAAAATTGTATTAATAAAAGTTGTAGACAATTTAAAATCCTACAACTTTTATTTCAAACGTTTTTTGTATAACGCTTAGTTTAGCGGTAATTAGCGATTTTCTGTTTTTTCTCACAAAAAGTGTGAAAAATCGATTTTTTAAAGATTTTTCCTTAGTATGCTTTTTACATTATTATATCTTGAAAATTTCCCTAACACATTCGATATATTTTGCCACACTCAGACTTTTGGGACACCCAGTGTGAATGAAGAAAATAAACTATAGCAAAAGACAAGAGGATACCGTAATTACGTTATAAAGCTTAAACGTACATTAATAAATGAAACAAAAATGAAAAACAAGATAATGAAAAACGATAAAATATAATTAAAGACGGGGAATGTTAATAAAATTTTATATACAAGGGATACATACAGACCAGTAAGTTACATAACGGTGTTGGTAAAGCGAGATAATCAGGTTTTTATGAGGTATTAAGAACGAACGGAGGAAAATGTGGAAGCGGTTTATGGTTTTATGAAAAAAGAAAAAAAACGTGGGAAGGTTTAGATATAACAATACAGGAGAACAAAGTTTAAGAACAGAGTACTTATTACGGAAATAATTAGATAAATTTACATATTAATTAGATCTTCATTTTTACGGGACAATGGTTTTTATTTTTAACACACTAAGTAATCAAGTGTGTTATGAAATAAGTACTAAAACACTTGTTATATAATTAAGCAGTGTTAACATAATTAACGCATGTTTGCGGGATTGTAAATGGTTCGCTAATTTTAACCGCAGCTGTTAAAACAGGATTCGAATTTTAACAGTACCATTGAATTGCCGATCGAAGAGGCAGCGACAGCAAAACGACTTCTCTTTTTCACGAATAAATAAACTTCTGTCACTTAAAATTAATATTATTTGCAAACAGTTTTTTACTTTTTCTTGCCTATATGAATATATTGGAATTAAAGTATTTGTTTTCATGTCGATTTTTCGAAATCGAGTTTTCACCGGATATACACGTTTTCAGAACCCCTGAACCCAAAAAACATGTTTTTAGAGATTGGTCCGTGTGTGCGTGCGTGCGTGTGTGTGCGCGCGCGCGCGTGCGTGTGAACAGAATATCTCAAGAACGGAGCATTGTACGAACTTGAAACTTAAGTTAGATATCACCAGAGGACCAGATTCAGGGGGTCTGAAAACATGAAGGTTATCCGGTTAAACTCGGATTTCAAAAAATCGACATGAAATCAATACTTTCCTTCCTATATATATTCATAAAGGTAAGAGAAATTAATAATTATTAACATTAGGTAATAATCTTTGTTAACATTTAAAATATTGCCCATAATTTTTAAATGGACACATAATAAATTTATATGGAACGAATTTTAGCACGGCCATCGTAATTATGTAAATGACATGATTGGATACACCACACACCGTCTGCAACTGAAGGACAGACGACCCGACTATAATATACACGGGATGGGATACGGCGTTGCTATTACGGACTGGAATGGAATAGTTGATGTTAACAGCCTGCGGTTTATTTACTCCCGATGTCCGTGCAATTGTAAGGGTGACTAGAGAGCGCCAATATATTAATAATACCGGTAACTATATAATGTGTGCCTTGTAACCCTCTAATAGGGGATGATTTTATAATTCAACTAACCAAAGATCCGTAGATCGATTCGTTACTATACAAAGCAGAACAACTGTTTCAAATATGGGGTGTTTTAAAAAAATATACAACTCGTTTTTACTTTCTCTTGCCTATATGAATATATAGGAAGGAAAGTATTGTTTACAAGTCGATTTTTCGAAATCGAGTTTTCACCTGATCTATAAGTTTTCAGACCCCCTGAACCCAAAAAACATGTTATTAGCGATTGGTCTGTGTGTGTGTGTGTGTGTGTGTGTGTGTGTATGTGTGAGTATACAGAATATTTCAAGAACGGAACATCGTACGAACTTGGAACTTAAAATTTAAGTTACATACCACTACCGGACCCGACACGAACATTTTTATCAAAATCGGTCAACCGGAAGTAGTAGTTTATTCGTGTCAGTTCTCACTTTTTTGCGATTTCCTTAAAAACTGGTCCTACGATTTTTTTTTAATTTCAGGATCGCCTGGTTTACTAAATTTTTTTCTGCTCTACAAGATAGGGTAGGCGCCACGTTTCCTGAAATTCTTGGTGAGGCTGTTTTCACGTAAACAAATTGTTTTTTTAAGATTACGGCTTTAATATGCGTTTTAGAGCAAAAATTTACACAATAAAAGTTGTAGAGAATTTAAAATCCTTTAACTTTTATTTTAAACACTTTTTATACAACGCTTAGTTTAGTGACAATAAGCAATTTTCTGTTTTTTTCTCACGAAACGTGTAAAAAATCGATTTTTTGAAAGATTTCACCGTGGTATGCATTTACGACAAAAGTGTATATTATCAAATTTATTGGAAATTAAAAGATCTACAACTTTTAATTAAAGTATTTTTTCTACAGAGCCTAGTTTAGCGTGAAAGAGTGATTTTCCGTATTTTTAAGCCAAACTGAGGTCGATTTTCATTTTGCGTCTTTCACTCATGATTAAAATAAGGTTATGTTTCTTGAGGTTAGTTTTTTGTTTATTTCTAATGTTTTATTACTAATGTTAGGTTATATTGGTCATTATTTGTAATGGCAAGAGAAAGTTGTGTTTCACACCAGATTTTTAACTGACATGAATATAGCCTACTACAAAAATCGTTTTTATGGTAAACACACACACGACTTTCTCCTGTCAATGCAAATAATGACTAATATAATCTAACATTAGTATTAAAACATTAGCCTGATGTGAAACACTCACACGATTTTCTCTTGGCAATGCAAAGAATGACCAATATAACCTCACATTAGTGATAAACCATTAAAAATAAACAAAATAACCTCAAAAAACATCACCTTATTTTAATCGTGAGTGAAAGACGCAAAATGAAAATCAACCTCAGATTGGCTTAAAAATATGTAAAATCACTCTTTCACGCTAAACTAGGCTCTGTACAGAAAAATGCTTTAAACAAAAAGTGTACCTGTAGATCTTTTAATTTTCTTATAAATTTGATTATATACACTTTTGTCATAAAATTGTGTCTGTGGAAGCTGTAAAGGAGAAAGCGGCAAGTGTCCTGAAGGAGCTGACTTCCAGCACTGTTTTTAACAATGGAAAATACGCATGGGGCGTTGTAGGGACAGAAAAGGAGTGTATATTGAAGGTGACAATAAGTGATTATGTATAAAATTAAAATAAATTATTTACGTCAGTCTCGTTATTTAATAGCCACATCTCGTATGACTCAATCTTTAAAAACATAACATATTAACAGGATAAAGATGCTTACAATAAGATGCACTGATTTCAGCAAATATGCAGAACTATCCACCGTAGTTTAAAAATGAACACCACCGAAAACACGAGCGTGAGATTTTATAAAACAATAGCAGTGCGGACCCTACTCTATGGCAGTGAAACTTGGGTGCTATCAAAGCGAGAGGAGAGTAGATTGCAAGCATCTGAAATGAAATTTCTTCGACATACGTCTGGGTGTAGTAGAGGAGATCGTTACAGGAATACGGCGACAATGAAAGAACTCAACATCTTCTCAACAAACGACAGGGTATCTCACAACAGAATGCAGTGGTTAGAGCATATGAACAGAATGAGGGAGGATAAGATACCTAAGCAAACACTAAGCAATAAACCGGAGGGAAAGAGAGAACAAGGACGCCCGAGAAAGAGATGGGCAGATTTGAAAGGTTCCGAACAGTCAAGAGATGCCTAATCCTTGAAAGGCAGAAGAAGATCTTTAAGAACAGAATAACTAGAGGTGTTGAATGCAATAGTCTTAATTATATCCTCCAAGAGTAATGAATTTCAATATACAGGGCATTTCATAATGTACTTCGAGGTTACAAAAATTCAGTACAAAAAAAGTATTTCACTTATAAGAATAAAACAAGTACTGTACGAAAGAGCACTTCAAATAGTTTTTTCCATATATTCTGGGCAGTTAGTTAACCGTTTGCCCGCTAGGCATAGACAGTAGAGGCAATGGCTGCCACTGGAAGTGAGAAGTCATTTTGTGTGTTAGAATTTCACGTGTCAGAGTCAGTAATTACCATACAATGTGCATTTCGGTTGAAATTTAATAAGGATCCACCAAGTGACAATTCAATTCGTCCATGGTGTAAACAATTCAGTTGGAACTAGTTGTTTGTGCAAGCAGAAATCAACTGGTCGTCCATCAACCACAGATGACAATGTCGAACGAGTGCGTGCAAGTTTTACTCGCAGCCCGTCAAAATCGACTGTGTCTGCAAGCAGAGTTAGTAATTCCGAAAACAACAGTGTGGAGAGTTTCGGTAAAAGTTCATTATCCTTCAGCTCAGTCGGTGAGCTGAACTTGGGAGAAATCATCACTTACAACAACAACGAAAAGGAAGCATGGGAGGAAAGAACCAAGAAACTAACGACTTCACAACTAACCACCAAAAAACACCTACAATAAAAAATGTGTATCAATCAAAAGCAAAATAAACCATTACAAAACGGTCGTACAACCAAAGATAACATATGGGTGTGAAGCTCTATTCAAATTAAACCAGGAAAACAGAATTGATAAAATCCAAAAACTTGAAAGGAGGATCCTTAGGACCTGCATCGGAAAGAGACACCAAGTGAATGGAGAATGGAGATTACTACCAAATGTAAAGGTCTACCAGGAGACCAAATCGGTAATAGATACGATGAGGAAAAAGAGAATATCCTTCTTTGTACATACAATTAGAACACGCTAAGATAGAATCCAAATAGTCATAAAACTCTACCAGAAAAAGACAGAAGTAATGTAGTTAAGAGAAATCAAGAAAGATATGGAAGAATTAGGCATCACCTTCGAAGATCTAGAAAATAAAACTGAACAGCTGAAACTATTTAAAGATAAAAATATTAGATTCCATGGAAAGGTACAAAAAAGAGGAAGCAGGAAAGCGATCTTTTCGGAAGCAGAAAGGCAAAGAAGATCTGCCAGAATGAAAGAATACTGGAGGAAAATCAAAGAAAAGAACCAGAAGAGAGTTACCAGAAACCGACTTAAGTGGTCCACTACGGTCTAAAAAGAAAAAAAATGCTGTAAAGTTATAGCTAAACAAAAAACCTTTTCCCTGCCTCTTAACAAAAGCCATGAGCGAGTGGCTAACTACTGTGATGTTTCTCTTTCCACAATTCGAAAAATAAAGAAGGAAATGAAAGACATGAAGAATCTATTCTTCAACAGTCTTGTTGACACCTGGTAAAAAAGGAAACGGTTAGGTAGATACTAGTGAGACTGATAGTGAAGACGCCGGTGACAGCAATAGTAAAGAAGGCGGGTTCATTCACAGAAAATTTTTTTCCAACGGAAGAAGGTAGCTGGTAATTACAGTCAATCAAACATTTCTAGTCATGTAATTAAGGTATAGACAATATTACAGTTCACATTTATTTCTTATAAGGTTTAAGAAGAAAACATTTTCTCGGAATAAACCACAGCTTACAAAATGTAAGTAAAAAACTGCACGGAAGTGAAATGTACGAGTAGTGGTCTTACTGTTGAGGTTGCCAGCACTGTCAAATTTTCACTTCCCTTCCTCACAGCCCATCCATACTCAAAAGGAAATCTTGTGACTTCAGTATCTATACATAAAAGTTCAATTAGTGATGGAATTGAAGACAAAAACACACGCATTTCTTGTTCAACAGAGAGAAATCGTTTGCGCTACTTGTTTTTTTTAAAGTTTGTGTTGAAAAGCCCAGCTCGCACAAGTAGGTGGTTGAAAAAAAAGGGTATTAATCGCTTCCATTGCTATTATTGAGTACTCTTTCTTTATAACTTGTACGTTAGTGTGCTGCAAAAACTCAATAGGATAACGTGCCGTGATAAAAAAAAGTGTTCAGAACTACTGCTGTATACATTAGACTGGTATAAGGTTACCAGAAACATTACTCGTTACTAGAAACTATAAAATGGCTTAACCATTCTTCAAAACGCCCACTGATCGGCCGCATTGACGCAGTTGGTAACGTGCTCGCCTCTCATCATGCGGTCTTGGGTTCGAGTCCCATTCAGGCACGGCATATTTTCATACGTTACAAAAAATATTTCATACTTCCTTCACCGTCTGCATTAGCAGAAATTGCAGAACAGTCAGACGTTAAACAAAAAAAAAAAAAAAAAAAAACTGAAAAAAGGTTGCTTTGGAAGATGGTAGCTTGTAAATCATCATTACTTTACTGTAGCTAATAGTTACAGTAACCCAAAATGCCATATTAAATTGTCGCAACAATGGAACCAAGAACTTCTAATATCCAAATTTCTAGTAACAGTAAGAGTCCTGGTTAATCTGAATGAGATTAAAACATAAATAAAACACACGATTTACTACTTTTACTTGTACAAATATTTCTACAACAGGGATTCAAAACCCTTCATTGGCTTTAGAAAAAGTCCAGAAAAATAATTTGGTAACTGCATTTTGTTTTCCAGACTCTAACACACCACATACAACAATTCAAGTCTTTTCGTTTTGTTTTCTTTGCTTCACATACCATATTTTTTTTTTTTGGTTTAACATCCGACTGTTTTGCAATTACTGCTAATGCAGATGATGAGAAGGTTGATAGATGAAAATGAGTGATGAAAAAATCCCAGACCTGACCAGGAATTGAACCCGGGACCCCGGCGTAGAAGCCAGTTGCGCTAACCACTATGCCAACAGCTCGGCCCATCAGATATCAACATCACATATTTGGTAACATGCTCGCCTCTCATCACGCGGTCTTGGGTTCGAATCCCACTCGGGCATGGCATTTTTTCATACGTTACAAAAATTCATTTCATTCTTCACCGTCTGCATTAGCAGCAATTTGCAAAACAGTCGGACGTTAAACCAAAAAAAAAAAAAAAAAAAAAAAAAAATCACATATCAATTGATACTCCAACCAAAATAATCGTACATCTGTTTCGTTGTTTTTATGTGTTATTTAGTGTAAGTGCCTGTGTAAGGAAATGGCAACTAAAAGAAGAAATTTACTGTGATAATTAGTTTTTTTTTAATTGGCTGACATGGTCAGCTAATTAAATGACTGAATCATTTAAGAACAGAAGAGGTAGAGGTGTAAAAGATATAATCAGAGGTATCTCCTCTGAAAGTAATGAATTTCATTATACAGCCAGACCCTGTGATGAATGAAATGAAGGTGTCATTTGCAGAGTGGAAAATATGTGCTTTTTAGAGGGCCCGGCATGCTGATAAGCGTGCTTTTCCACTCAGTGAGGAAGGCAATTGTAAACCACCTAACTCCTCGTTTTACTTAGTAAAACCTCTCCAGGTTCAAACCAGCCTTTTGGCTGATAACCTAAACAACAATTAGTTTTTTAATCCGTAGTGGGCGTACGTTGCAATCTGTTTAATTAAAGAACAACAAGCAACCGCATGTCCCAATAAGATGAGTTTAATACGTATTTAATGAGGTGTAGTTTTGTACAAACTCAGGCCGACAATTCCCGATATGGTTAATTCAACCCTAACCATCAAAGTATACTTGTTGTTGTTTAGGTCATCAGCCAAAAGGCTGGTTTGAACCTGTAGAGGTTTTACTAAGTAAAACGAGGAGTGAAGTGGTTTACGTTTGCCTTCCTCACTGAGTGTAAAAGTACGCTTATCAGCATGCCGGGCCCTCTGAAAAGCACATATTTTCCACTCTGCAAATGACACCTTCACTTCATTCACCACAGGGTCTGGCTGTATAATGAAATTCATTACTTTCAGAGGAGATAACTCTGATTAGTGTCTTTTACACCTCTACCTCTTCTGCTCTTAAATGGTTCAGTCATTCAATTGGCTGACCATGTGATAAGAAACAGAACTATTTATTTTAGCCCTGCAACAAACAGATTGAGTGTAAATAATTTGACACTCCACCTGTCTGTTATGGGCAGAAAGTATACTTGTATAGCCTGATTTTCATAAGGAGAGCACTAGACTAAACGTGCGTCTGCATTAGTATAGTCTTGTATGTACTGCAATACGAATAGTGGAGCGTATGTAATCTACAATGGAACAGCATGACTACAAAATTCAAAGGGTCTTGTCAATTTTCAACGACACTCTGACTGTACGTCCAACTGTAGGTCGGAGGGGTACAGGATTGAAGTCACGTATGCACATGTATAGCTCCGCGCTCACCGCAATCGGCTTGACCTTTAACCACTGTCTATAATGCTGTGCTGGTTGATAAATTCTGGTATGTTGCAGAAACAGAGAAAACAGCACAGCGATAACATTGAGAAATGGGGTGATAAAGGAAGTGAATGAGTTTAATTACCTGGGCAGTAAGATCACAAATGATGGAAGGAGTTACAGGGATGTCGCAAGCAGGATTACCCAGGCTAAGAATGCTTTTAATAAGAAGAAGAGCTTATTCACTTCTAGGAATGTTAGTCTTGATGTAAGGAAACGCATGCTGAAGACATATGTGTGGAGTATTGCAGCTTACGGGAGTGAAGCTTGGACACTTGGTGTGAGGGAAGAGAGAAGATTAGCTGCATTTGAAGCCTGGTGCTATAGAAGGATGTTGAGGGTCAGCTGGAGAGAAATGATGACAAACGAACAAGTTTTCGGTAGAACGGGGGAGGGAAGGAGCTTCCTAAAATGGATCAGACAGAGAAGAGCCCAGCTGATAGGCCACATACTCCGACATGACAGTATGTTGAAAAGAATAATCGAAGGAGTTGTGGAGTGGAGAAATTTGCGGGGAAGACCCAGATTGGAGTACATGAAGCAGTTACTAGAGGACATGGGATGTGCTTCATATTGCGAGTTGAAGCGGAAAGCAGATGACCGAGGAGCATGGAGAGCAGCTGCCAACCAGCCTTATGGCTGTTAACTAGAGAGAGAGAGAGAGAAGCTCTGCTGTTCCACGTGTTTAGACCAAGGCCGGTTGTATACTGGAGCACAGGTGGCACTGGCCGTTCGAGACGGACACGAGCAGGCAGAGCAGATATTTCTACCAGCAGGACAGGCGAATATTTTTTTCAGGTTCAGAAATTAGCTAATGTTTGGCCATTTAGCATGTTGGATCATTTTAGTGAGATTGATAGGTTAGTATCGGGTTCGTCCGATTCCAGTATAGAAGAATTAATTTTACTGGTATTTTATTGAATTACTTAACGGGGGTAGTCAACTCAAGAAGATGATTTTTTTTTTAATTTCGATTGGTTTTTGCATTTATTTGAAGTTTAAAATTTTCTGAAGCACAACATTTGTTTACTTTGTTTGTACGTTGACAAAAAGTTAAAAAAACTGTTTAAAATAAAGCTCACTAACAAGGCGAGTGAAATTATTCCTTACACTTTAAGTTTTCCGGAAATGTAGTTTTTGCATGATTGTACATTCTTGCGAATTAAATATTTTGGTTTGTATTGGAGCTATTTAGATGATGTTTTTTTTCTTCAAATGTTCATAATTTCTTGCTCTATTATCTGTGGAATGTTTTTACAAAAACCTTAATAGGGATTTAGTTAAAAAATAATTGGGTGAATACATAAAATAAATGTTTTTGAAATTTGGTTTTTCTTCAATAAATTTCTTGTAAGAAAATATACATACAAGCGCATACAACAGATAATAGACACCAATTTTCTGTATTTTGTAGCATAAGAATCATGTTGATATCTTTCTTGGTTCCTGAGATATTTGATTCCTGTAAAATCCCGCTTTTCCAACATCACCCTTATATTAGGGGCTGTAATTAATTTTTTGGCTTGGTTCAAATGGTAGATCATTACTATTAAATTACTCTTTCATTTAAAATAAATAATGATAAATTATAGCCAGAAGTTTTCATTTTCATTTTCTGGGTTGACTACCCCCTTAATTTTATTGTATTTCAAAGCGAAGGGAGAAAATTTTATGGCAAAGTGATTTTATAAAAAACCGTAAAACGCATGGCAAGTTCATGTTAACACAAGTTTGACGATACTACATTCAAGAATTATACTACGTTTACAACTGAAGAGTTTTTCATGTAATCAGGATGATTGGTATCATACAATAAGGTTTCGGTACGCACAAAGTTTATTAGCTTCTTTTTTTTTTTTTTTTTTTTTTTTTTTACGCCCTGGAGACTCCAGGAGGAGTATAGGACATGGCGTCAGATATAGCACCTGAAATACATATAAGAAACACACTAAGTATCACTACTATCAAGAAAGAAATTCTTGTACGCTATAAAAAGTTTCACCGTTCAAGTAATTTTTTTAAAAGGAATTCAAATCCTCACAACACTTTAAAGATTGGGGTAATTTATTTATGAATTTTCTCCCTGCATAAGTAGGTTTTTGTTCAAACAATTTTGTGGAGTGATTAGCCACATAATAATCATTCCTGTTTCTCGTGTTATGATTGTGAACATTGAAATTCTGCATAAAATTATTTTCCTAACATACATAATCACCTCAAAAATGTAGAGGGAGGGAACTGTAAGCAATTTAAGCTCCTTAAATAGTGGCCTGCATGAGGTTAGCTGGTTAGCTCCCACCATACACCTAATAGCTTTCTTTTGAATTTTAAAAACCCTATTCATATTACCCATGCTAGAATTACCCCATACTAAAATACCATACCGGATATGAGACAGAATGAGGCCATAATAAGCTGCCATTAGTAATTTTTTATCATTTAATTTAATCTGGCGATTTGTTTTAGTGCATTTGTTTTAGTGTGTCTTGGATCGACATGCTTCCTGCTCAACGTGTGCACTAAAATTGTGCCTCGACTACAAACTGTGGCTGCTCGACACAGACACGTTGCTATGCCACACATGTCTGCACCCAGTATAAGGTACGCTTCTGGCAACAATGGTGTATTGTTTTCATTCCTGCCCTGCCTGCCCTGAACAGTACATGCCTGGCCTAATGCTTTTCACAGTTGATGAGCTCTGCTGTTCCACACGTTTAGACCAATCGTTGAACGTTTGCCACCATTGTCAGATTGTACAAATGTATCAGCCTGACAAACATTACCTGCGCATGGATATAAGAGCCAAAAAAGTTCACTTGTTTCTTCCATCTTATACTGAACATATCGATTATAGAGCGCGTTAACAAGCAATACTTTATAATATAATCAGCTGACTGTATGTTTATAGGTTATAATTGTTATTGAAAGACCAAAAAAATGGCCGACAAAATATATAACAGAGCTACGAGAGCAAGTATTGGCAAGCCATTGGTGGCAAATCATTGGCTAGCTATAAAGTGGGTGGGGGGCAATGCGTACGTTCAGAGCTCATCAGCCCAGAAAAATAGTATAGGTATTCAAATCCATATAAAAGTAACCTTTACTACCTAAAATATAAACTACCTTTACTACGATTTGAACCAGGAACCATCTCCTAAAATCAGCTGTTCTCCTAAAACACTGATTCGCAGCAACGATTTTACAGTAATTTTTTAAAACGTTAAGTACATTCGATTCCAAATAATAGGTCCACTGGTTAATTCGGGCTGCCGGTTTTTGGGACAGTTCTTTAATGAATAAAAACAGAACAGGATTTTACATAGATAAGTACTCCGTTTATTCGGTCCATAATGCCGCTTATTGGGGCCAATCTGATGTATGCACAATATATATTTTATTAAAACCATTACAGGTCAGCGTCGAACAACACGTGGTTCTAACCGGCAAGATAAGATAATGGGAAGGATAGAGGTAGTACACATTTCGACAGATAAACAACAGTAATCACACATCAGTCATAACACAGATGTTATATACAGTACAATGTGTAGGCTACATAATCGTCATTGCACAAATTTCAGTGAGTCATATCCACTTGTTATGCCCAACCTAATAAGCTCTAATACAGCCTCCTTGAAATTTATGGTTAGTTGTCACTTGTCATACGTACATAGAATGTTCGTAATTCCATGCTTCTCATCAGTTTTTGTGATTTCATGAGTGTACTGTAACAAACTGTTTATCGATTTGGTTGTTTTGTTATCTGTAGGCATACTTTTTTATTTTTTTTATTTCTCATTTGTTTCACGCGTTTTGTTGATATTTTTATGCATAGGCTTACAGTACAGTACCTCAACATCTTTGTGAGTTAAATGCCGTGTAACGTAAAGGAAGGATCCATTTGTTGAGAAGCGTTGAATGAATGGTTCGCCACTGTAACTTCGGAAAATGTTAGTGTCAATGGTCCAATGCTTAAAACCAAGGTAAAAAGTTTTGCTAAAAAGTTAATCATTGTTCTGATACACTTTTATTCTTTTCGTGTGTATATGGATAGAACTTGCATTTAAAATTTATGTATGTGATAATTTTAATAAAATACAATATCGTGTACGCCACATTTTAGGATTTAGTTTATTAGGGCCAGCCGTTTAATTGGACCAAAATGCTCCAGTCCCGATGTGCCCCAACTATCCGGAATTGACTGTATATTTACAAAATCTATTTATATGAAAGAGTAACTTGAACAAATACTGGGAAATTTAAAGTGTGTGTACTATCATACAATAGTCACATGACAAAATTTGTACAAATAAAAAACTATATATTCACCTTTTATGTAATTATAGAATCAACCTGTAATTTTATCACATTGGTTTGATATTTATCAAATAAAAACTGTTAATAAGTACATTTATAGAGATAGATGAAAAACCCAACTACAAAAGATTAAAACTTATTACAAGAATTTTACCGAATTTTTAATAATACTGAAATTTCTTAATGGTTTTTTTTAAATATAATTATACTTGCAGAGTAATCAAAATGAAAAACACAGAAGCTACAAATTATGAACAATAACACCATTAAAAAGTACGTTCCTCTAACTGAAAAATAACCTTAACAAAATTACTTCAAATACATATTAACAGTTCCCATCTATCAAATTTAAGTCCAAAATAGCATGAAAATATAATAAAGTTTATCAAATAACACAACTAAATCAGCTTAAAAGTTTGGTTAAATAACCTTCCGAAATCCTAAAACAGATTTCCAATTATACTAGGCATAAAATTGATTTATGTTACACAAATTAACTATCATATTTATTTTGTTTACAATATAAACAAATTCAAATATGTATGGGATGTAAATATAATAAAAGATTTCACAATATATTAAATAATTACTTTTAATACAAGATTATAAGAGTAATAAATCAGAATATTGAAAGTTATTTGTCTAGTAAACAACGTAGCGATAACGCTTTAAACATAGTGTTGACAACAATAACATATTTTTCACATATCTTAACAATTAAAAATTATCATTAATGTTTGGTTAAAATTAAAAATTTCACGCCTGAATTACACGGATTTAAACTATATAATTTGTTATTTAAACATCGTTAAGTTATAACAATAAAATAACAATTTGACAGTAATTGATAAGAAATCGTTTTTATTTATTTTTATTTTTTTGGTTAAGTGATAGCGTGCAACCAATACAATTAGGTTAGTTTTTTAACAGACTTGAGTTTCAAAGGTCAAGATTAAGATAAAAATGTTACCGTAGATAAAAAGATATAATTATCTACGTCATTTGTCATTTACAGAAAATTATTCACGTGATTATTTATCAAACAAAAGGAGTAAAACGATCGAAGTAGACGCTGGGCTAGACATGGAACCACAAAACAAATTCAATTTTTTTTATAATATAAAACCAAAAATATATCAAAACTTACCCATTCATAACAGGGCTGTTCATATTTAGAACAAAACATAAACCGGCAAAAAACTACTCACTACAAAATTATAAAACTTATCACGTTGTAAACACAAGCATACAACAAGTGTCTGTTTAGAACGAATATGACAATGGCGGACTAATCCAGAAAATGGCGGGGAAAAATTGAAATCCGTTATTGACATTTTCGCGACGTTCATATTTTAATTAGCTTTCAATTTTTTATGAGCAACATTTATTTATACGACAATAAATATGTTGAAATGTATTGATTTTATTTTTATCATAATAAATAATATTCATCGGTTAACTTAGGCAAAATAAAACAAAATATAATTATTAGATCAGTAATGTGTTGGTACTCAGATATTTTAACTTTTATTTCAGAATTAATCTATTTTATTTTTGTTACAAAGGAAAACTCGTATAACCAAACACTTGCTTCTCATAATTTATTATTCCTAATTTTGTCACTCAATAAACCCACAAATCAATAAAAATAAAATTCATATTATGAAAAATTATATTATGAGAACTGTCATAACAATCCAAAGTTTTTTCATGAAATTTGAATAACAGGTAATAAAAATACCTTTCATGTATTGTATTTAGTCTACATAATGTCAAATAAACTCTGTATAATGAAAATAATAATATCAGTACAATAATTTATCATGAAAATTGATATCTAAAAAAAAATCATTAACTACTATCTTACAGCAAAATAATGTTGATTTAAAATTGTTAGATACCTTAATAATATCAAACTACGTAAATGGGTTGAAGGGAAGAGATAAATTGTTTCTTCCAGAATTTTCAGTAACTTTTTTAATATCTAAATACTACATTTTAATGAACTGTCTTCTTCTTCTTCTTCTTCTGTCATAGATTAGGCCTTCCAACCTGTTCCAACTTCTTTGCTCATCTTTTTTACGACACCCACATCTCTCCTACATCAGTAATATAAAGGTGCCCCTAGACAATCAATATTTATGTCAATAATTGATATTGTACAATAATATTGACTGTCTGTACATCACATTGAAAGATTACGCAATATATTGAATCAATCAAGATGAGTTTGATTTTTATTGTGCATTTTAGTAACTGTGCAATACTGATTCAGTTCTGTGTTAACTCTCAACTGGTATCATCATTTTTTGTGACAACTGGTATCAGCGGTCTGACAGACCTCCAAATTTGTTTTTTTTTTAAGTTCTTCATACTTATTTAATTAATTTGTTTTAATATTAAATCTATCTGGATGTTGATGATAAGTCGCAGTTGATTAAAAAATTTAATTCGTTGCGCAGTAACTTCAGAAAGAAATTAAACCGAATAAAGGATTTAAAAAAAGTGGTGCCGAGACAGACGACTTAATAGATCTGACATTATGGTATTTTGATGAAATTAAGTTTCTCGTGTGTTAGGTGGAACCAAGAACATTACAAAAGCCGGTCGCATTGGCGCAGTTGGTAACGTGCTCGCCTCTCATCATGCGGTCCTGGGTTCGAATCCCACTCAGGCATGGCATATTTTCATACGTTACAAAAAATCATTTCATCCTCCATTGTAAACAGTTCCACCCCAACGTCGTCGCTAATGACCACACCAGTTGATGCGACGTTAAATAAAAAAAAAAAAAAAAAAAAATAAAAAAACATTACAAAATTCTAAGCAGATGGAAAACTTTTAGTTCACTTAACAGATTTTCATGAGTTTACTTTTTTTTAAACCATCCCTTCATCCCACTGCGTTTCTTTTTTGAAGCTATAACTGAATCCTGAATCCTGGTTGAGAGGGCTGAGAAGCCCTATGATGGCGACATCGTGTTAAGGAACACCTGGTCGCTCGGGGAACAATTTTACCGAATAATTGCAACCTCATGAAATTTAGAGGGAATTTTATAGTTTAAAATTAGGAAATAGGATTCTGGCTCTTGCGGGATTGGGACTGGGACTTCAAAGGAGGTAATGTATTTTAAGAAGTTACTCGTGGATGAAAATTTATATTAAGGTACAAGTGGGTTTAAGAGCGGGCTCTTTTCTTTTTTTTTGTTTTTCAGTGGCCTTTTTCAGTTATGTGGGAGTTTTATTGTCTTGAGGAGGGGAAGGCACGCACCGTACTTAACGTGGACAAATGGTACAATTTTAGGTAGGGGTTAGTTTATGATTTTAGGGGAGACGGAAAGGGTAGAGTTTGGCATAATCACCGGCCTTTTATTTTCAAAGTGTTTAATAATTTAAAATGGCGGCTCTTTTCACCGTAGTGGAGTGATTATGCATAGGAACATGGGGACAACTACCAACTGGGGGGCGTGAGTCATACAAGTAGATGAAGGGGCATGGGTATATAAGAGGAATACAGGGCGGAATAAAAATGTGGCAACTCTAAATTTTGATAAGTGGGTCATACTGGAATTTAAAGTCGTGGAATGGTAATGGCATAAAGACTTCGGGTGGATGTGGGCGTCGGTACAAGTCCTGAATGATCTGGGGTCCGTCAGTTTTCCCGGCGGCGTCGTGGAGCCGTTTCGAGGTATTGTAACTGAATGCTATAACTGAATGCAATAACCAAGCAACTTGCTGTCTTCTTACTATTCCACATGTTGACTACAGAAATTTCACCTGTGAATTAATCTATTAAGTAATAATATTGCATCGTGAGGGTTGACCAAGTAATACTATTGTACAATATATTGACATAAATATTGATCGTCTAGGGGACACTTAATTCTAGTTTTGCCCATCGATCTGCACTCATTCTTATCAAATCTTCCTCCAATTTCTCTTTCTACTTACCACCTATTTCTAACAGAGAGAGAGGACATTTCAATGGGCCTGGATTTCCTCATAACATATTCAATGCTGAGTAATTATTTATTTATTTATTTATTTATTTATTTCATTTAATTGTTTGCAACAGGCCGAACACGGCCCAATTATAGAAACAATATTTCATTACAGAGCAAAAGACAATACAAAAGTAAAAAGCAAATAAAAAGATAGAAAAATACAATCAGAAATAGTCAATAATGCAAACAGAATTAAATATAACTAAAATAGCATTATATACTAAACTTTTACAAATAATTTACTGATTAACAATCATGATAGAGGTCCAAAACAAAAACAAAAAAAAATAAATAAAAAATTTAACACACATAATGTGGAATTGCTTGGAAACTTACATCTTGAAAGACTTAAGAATGGCTGACCTATACGATGCTCGGCTCTGGCAAAATGGATCCATTGCCACAATTTTGTCCATGATATTATAATTGACTATCATGCAGTTAACCGGCGAATAAGCTGCATAATTAGTGGAAGAAGATTTCTGATAAAACATATACTTTGAACGGTTACAAAAACTTGGGACGCGAAAAGGAATTTTTCTAAGCGTATAAGGATCATTTATTTCACCACACAATAACTGTTTCAAATACATAAGTGAAGCTAATCGACGCCTATTTTCCAGGGTTTGCATTTGAAAGGTGTCTAGTAAAGTGTTATATGGAATTGTAAAGGAGTAGATACGGTTCTGCTTATAGTACAGATAACGGAGGAATTTAATCTGAAGTTGTTCTATGGCATGAATGTGGACAGCATAATATGGACTCCAAATAACCGAACCAAATTCTAAAACTGACACGACAAAAGAAAAATAAAGGATTTTTAGAGCAGAAATGTTATTTAAATTCCCACAACTTCTTTTAATAAAACCCAACAACCGACTAGCTTTCTTAACAATACTAGTTATGTGGTTATTAAAAGATAAAACTGAGTCGAAGATTACTCCCAGATCCCGCACTTCAGAGACCCGCATCAAAATTTTTTCATTCATATTATAATTAAACTCAATAGTAGTTTTTTTCCTGCAAAAGGACATTACTGAACACTTTGATACATTAAAAAACAATTTATTCTTCGCCGACCAAACTACAAGATTATCCAGGTCCGCTTGTAACAGTAACGCGTCCGCTAAACAACTCACAGAGCGAAATAATTTTAAGTCATCTGCATACATTAGTAAATCAGAGTTATGTATCGAACATTCAATATCATTTATAAACATCAGGAAAAGTAAAGGGCCTAGATTTGATCCTTGAGGAACTCCGGACTGTACAGTAAAAAAGGAAGAAGAAAACCCGTGATAAAACACATATTGCTGTCTATCCACCAGGTATGAGCAAAAAAACTTCAATAGATTATCGGAGAAACCAAAATTCTGTAACTTATCAAGAAGTATTTGGTGATCAACTGTATCAAAAGCCTTGCTAAAATCAGTGTAAATTGCATCAGTTTGAACATTACGCTTCTCAAAATTATCGATTATACATTCTGTGAAATTCATCAAGTTAGACGATATTGAACGACCAGAAAAAAAACCATGTTGATGTTCAGAAATTTTACATTTCACGTAAAAGAAAATATGCTTATATAAGAGCTGTTCAAAAATTTTCGCTGGACTAGAAAGAAGAGCAATAGGCCTATAATTACTGACATCGGAAACATCACCCTTTTTATGTAATGGTATTATCTTAGTGGTCTTCCATTTATTTGGGAACATACAACTACTTAGAGACAAATTAAAGATAAACGCTAGTGGTTTAGACAGAACATGGGAGCAAGCCTTTAACATATATGGGGGAATGTTATCAGGGCCAAAAGAGCGACGAGAGGGCATAAGTCTAATAGCATCCTCAACCTCCCGTTCAGTGAAGCTCGGGATAAAAATGAGATTAGAGTTCAGCGAATATGAAGGATTGAGCTGAGGTAACTCATCATACTTACCATAAACACTGCTAAAATATTCAGCAAAGGCTGCTGCGCTTGACGCACCACTACCACAAAGGTTGCCATCCGCTGATTTGATCGGACCCCGTGTCACCCGCTCGCGCTTATTCTTAAGGAAACGAAACAATTCATTAACTCTATTATTAGCTATGCTATTTTCAGTTTGACGCAAGTACAAGGAGTAGGCCTTCTTAATTTTAAATTTGAGTTCCTTACGAACGGATTTGAATTGATCCGCATAGAAGTTATCGTTAGCGTTTTTAAGTTTTTTACGAATCTTTTCCTTTGTTTTGATAAGTTTGATTATTTCTACTGTAAACCAAACCGGATATTTACAATTAGGGCGAGTTCTCTTTTTAGGTATTGTTTGATCCATTATAGAATATATAATATCATAGAACGCGTCGACCGCCATATTAGGATCCGCTTGTTCATACAAATGTTCCCAATTTTGTTGATACAAAATGCGATAAAATAAATCAAAATCTGCTTTATAAAAATTATAATTGATATCGCCAAGAATATTATTAGGGGTACTCTTAAACGGTCGCTTCTTATTCACGGTTATACGCAACGCAGGATGATAACGATCGTGAGGGACGATAACAAAAGTTTCCTCGGAAATGACTACATTATAAATATTGCTTAAAACTAAATCCAACGTTTTCCCGTTCACTGAGTTTCTGACGTCGTTTAAAGAGAAAAAGTTACACAGATTAAGGAAGAACAACAAATTTTTACGATTAATCTCACCACAAGAAAGGTCGTCCCCTGTGCCAAAAATTGGCAAATTAAAATCACCGCAAATTATAAAATCAGAATCCCTACCCAGAGAATTCCGATGGAATTCTACTCGGTCATAAAAAAGGTTGTAGTCAGCCGGCGAACAATCAACAAAATATACAGAACAAAGATACAAAGGGTTGTCTTGAGATAAAATCTTTACCCAAATGTCTTCCCTGTCCGATTCTAACTCTTCAAACCTCAAGGAATTGTAACAAGATCGGACTGCAATAAGCACCCCGCCACCCCTTGATTTACCTGATTTAACTGCATCGCGGTCTTTACGGTAGACAGTAAACTCCGATCCCGGGAACAATTCAGACGTATATACATCAGAGTCAAGCCAAGTCTCAGTCAAGCATATTGCATCAAAATCCAAGCAAGCGACATTTAACAAAAACAACTCAGTCTTGGTTTTCAGACCTCTAACATTTTGGTAATAAATTTTGAAATCTTTCATTAATTACAAACAATAAGAATTTGAACAAAGATAGACAGAAAATCAAAGGAGAAAAAAGTTTTGCATAAATATAAAAAAAAACAAAAATAATATGAATCAAAAACAATCAGCTCGCCGATAGTACTCTTCACAAATAAAGAGAAAACAAAAATTATCTACTCGTGCCCACGCATCAAAATACGTGGAAAGTTAGGTGAAAAAAAAAAAAAAAATTCTTTAAAGCATATTTAAGCCACTATTAAAGGGATACAATGGCAATAATAAAAAAATTATTACATGACATAAATAACAATTACTACTATTAATCTATTGATAATAAATAAAAATAATAATAATAGTAGGACCTACTAAATAAAAATTATACTTTCGAAAATAAATGTATCCCACTGAGACGAGATTAACTCTATCACCGTACAAATAACAAATATACAATAATCAATGTTGATTAACTTAAATAAAAATGGAATTAATTTAAATAAGGCTACACTAACATTAATATAAAAGTGCATAAATCCAGTCATCAGGAAAAGATTAGAATAAACAATAAATAACCAATACAGAGGTTTGATTTCTACAGAACACTGTCTTTCAGTGATAAAAACAAATTTGTTTCATTACATGCCCAATCGTGTTACCCCGAATTAAAAAGCACATATCAACTATACTGGGCTGACAGAACTCTGTAGAAAAAAAATAAAAATAAATATTTCTTACACTTCAATAAATAACAAAAGAAAAACAAATAAATATGCAGAAAAGATAAAAACAACAATGTTAGTGAGCCACAACGTAAAAAAAAAACAAAAAAACACCAAAATATTTGCCAGTTCACAGCACCTTCAATAAATCTTCATCCGTGTCAATTACAAATACTTCATTGTTCTTGGTAGATATCTTAACTTTACCAGCCCGATCGGCCCACACAAAGTTAATATTCGGATTAGATTTTCTAGCAGCTCTTGCTTTGGAGAGCAGCACACGCCTCGATTTAGTTAGCGACAAGTTTATAAATACCTGAGAATCAGACGCAACACCTAAATGCCTTGTAGAGAGGTCTTTCTTGATTTTTTTGGCATCCAGGATCCTATCCACGATGCTCCTTCTATTGAACTTCACGACAATGGCAGGAGGACGACCATCAGGTGTTCTCCGCATACGATGGCATGCATCAATGGATCCCTCCTCGATGTCAACTGCCAAAACCCTACCAAGATTGGTGACTGTATTTACAAGATTTTCGCCCTCACAGGCAGGTATACCCCGAACTTCCAAAGTATTACGTCTTCCATATTGATCCAGGTCATCCACCTGCATTCCCAATGAAACTACCGTTTTTCGAAGGCAAATGTTTTCGGTTTTTAAATAATCAATGGTTTCCTGCTGCTCCTTTACGATCCTCAGTTGCGCTTCCAACGACCGGGACAGTTCAGCAATCTTATCGTGGCACGAATTGATTGACTGACTGAGTTCGTTTTCCAAATGTCGCTGACCGCCCAAAATTTGTGTTTTTAGCTCGGTCAAAAGCTGTTTAACCGTCCCCACGGTAAGCGCAGACTCATTTAGCATAGAGGATAAGCCAGTGACAGGGACATCATCCTCGTGATTACGGCTTAAGCGACGCGCCGCACTACATTTACTACAAAACCATTGTTTATCGGTGTAAAATTCCAAATCTGTAACCGTCAGATTTACGCACTGTATGTGGTAAAATGTGCTACAGATACCACATATGACCTTTTCCTGACCGGTACGATTCACAGATTTTAAACACATTCCGCACGATGACATCTTAGCAAAATTTAGAATAAAAACGACACAGTGAGACAAAACTTTAAAAGTGAAAAAAAACACAAAAAAAAATTGTAGCTTATAACTCCACAATAATTATTTAAAACGAAAGAGTAGAGCGTAAATACAGAATACTAATCGACAAGCGATTGTAGGAATTTAAAACAAATACATTAGACGGAACAAAGATAAGATACGTCTTTACTCTACGAAATACAAATTACAACAACAATTATGAGATATATCTGTGTTACATTTTTTATTTGCAACCTTTACATGGATATACAAGGTGTGGCTATTAAATAACGAGACTGACGTTGTAAAAAATTTTATTTATGTTTTATATATAATCACTTATTGTCACCTTCAATATACACTCCTTCTCTATCCCTACAATGCTCCATGTGAATTTTCCATTGTTGGAAACAGTGCTGGAAGTCATCTTCTGCCAGCTCCTTCAGGACACATGCTGCTTTCTCTTTTACAACTTTACAGATTGAAATCCTGTCCCTTTTAATGCAGATTTCACATTAGGAAACAGGTAGAAGATAATAACATGCAATGAAACGTGGTTTTTTACTTATGATTCGGAAACGAAGCGCCAATTCATGCACTGGAAGAGCTGAACTTCACAGAGCCAAAAAAGCTTAAATGAGCAAGTCAAAATTTAAAGCAATGATAAAGCCTGCCGGATCGCTGTTTACACATCATTTTGCCTCGCCAAGAGCTGTGTTGAAAAAGCAAAGTTTTACTGCATTTTGTTTACACACACACACACACACACACACACACAACGGATATTTTTTTTAGCAATGATGCCTAGCATAAGCCTTAGATTGTACATAGGTAATGATATGAAGTGATTTAGTTGAAAAATGTCAGACTAGTCAGGGAATCAAATCCAGGTCCCCTGTATAGAAGCTAGTTGCGCAGACCACTGTACCAACATTTTTTGGCCATATTTGAAGTATTTATTATAGTTTTTAATTTAATATAATAAACTATCTTACCATAGAAATACTGCGAGGTCCATAGCTCTCTGGTGTGGGAGTTCCTTGATGAGGTAGCTTCATTCTACCGGCGTCATGTAGTTTAAGGGGGTAGTCAACTCAAGAAGATAATTTTTTTAAATTCTGAGTGTTTTTTGCAATTGTTTAAGTTTAAAATTTTCTGAATCACAACATATTTTGTTTACTTTGTAAGTTGACAAAAAGTTATAAAAACATCTGTTTAAAATAAAGCTCACTAGCAAGGCAAGTGAAATTATTCCTTCAACTTTAAGTTTTCCAGAAATGTGGTTTGTGCATGATTGTACGTTCTTGGGAATTAAATATTTTGGTTTGTATTTGAGATATTTGGATGATTTTTTTTTCAAATGTTCATAATTTCTTGCTTAATTATCTGTGGAATGGTTATTACAAAAACCTTAATAGGGATTTAGTTAAAAAATAATTTGTGAATGCATAAAATAAATGTTTTTGAAAATATGGTTTTTCTTCAATAAAATTCTTGTAAGAAAAAATACGTACAAGCGCATACAACAGGTAACAGACAGCAATTTTCTGTATTTTGTAGCATAAGAATTATGTTGATATCTTTCTTGGTTCCTGAGATATTTGATTCCCCGTAAAAGCCTGTTTTTCCAACCTCACCCTTATATTAGGGACTGTAATTAATTTTTTGGCTTGGTTCAAATGGTAGATCGTTACTAGTAAATTACTCTTTCATTTAAAATAAATAATGATAAATTATAGCCAGAAGTTAATTTTCATTTTCTGTGTTGACTACCCCCTTAATAAGGGTGTTATCCTAAAATAGGTCTAATTTACTGGTGCCGTTCATTAAATTTTCCCAGCCGGGAACAAATTTATGGTGTCGAGCACTTGCTGGTACAAATACGAGGTGTGGCTATTAAATAACGAGACAAGATGGGCGCCTTGTGCGTCAAGAGGCTTCCCTGACAAGAGAGAGAGTAACACGCATCCCCCTGGTTGCCAACCAGGCTCACCCCCTCGCTCTCGAAAATTTTAGTTTAGTAATAAATTAGATATGTGACAGTTGCCAGTCACAGAATATAAGAGTTCTTCGGAACGGCCTCCGGGTCTATGCTTACGGGCGACCAATCGGAGGGGAGGTGGCGGGAGAAATGCCAGCAAACCAATTACCATAGAACAGAAGAGGTAGAGGTGTAAAAGACACTATTCACAGTTATCTCCTCTGACAGTAATGAATTTCATCATTATACAGCCAGACCCTGTGGTGAATGATGTGAAGGTATCATTCGCAGTAGATGCTTTTCAGAAGGCCTGGCATGCTGATAAGCATAGGCTACTTTTGTACTTAGTGAGGAAGGTAATGGTAAATCACACCACTCCTCATTTCCTTTAATAAAGCCTCCAGAGGTTCAAACCAGCCTTCCAGCTGATGACTTTAAACATGTAAAAATAAAATTTTACAATTTAATTTTTTAAAACGGTACTTACTTTCTGGACATGCTTGTACTAATCAGACATATAGTGTATTATGTTTTTTGGAATACTTCCATAACAGAGGACAGTATAAAAATATCCTGTTGTACAAGACACTGTAGGTTAGGAACGAAAACCATGGCCAACTTAATCTTTAATTTGTCCACCTCTGAGAATTCGCTCCATGCGAATTTTCCATTGTTGGAAACAGTGCTGGAAGTCATCTTCTGTCAGCTCGTTCAGGACACGTGCCACTTTCTCTTTTACAGCTTTCACAGACTCAAATCTTGTCCCTTTTAATGCAGATTTCACCTTAGGGAACAGGTAGAAGATAATAACATGTGATTACACATGGGTTTTTACTTATGATCCAGAAACGTCAATTCATGCACTGGAAGAGCCAAACTTCACCGAGAGCCAGAAAAGATCGAATGAACAAGTCAAAATTTAAAGCAATGATAATTGTTTTTTTTTTATATTCATGGGATTGTGTACCCTCACTGTGTTCATTAAGGTCAAACAATTAATCAATATTACTACAACCTTGAGGTACTTTCTAAACTACGTCAAAGAGTAAGGAAAAAACGCTCCGAAATGTGGAAGGACAAATCATGGGTTCTCCACCAAGACAATACGCCAGCTCATTCCGCGTTATTTGTCAAGAGGTTCCTAGCCAAGTAAAGAAACTCAGTGTTAGAACATCCACCTTATTCACCAGA
The DNA here is from genome assembly GCA_035578175.1 of Catonia carolina. Lineage (NCBI taxonomy): Eukaryota > Metazoa > Arthropoda > Insecta > Hemiptera > Achilidae > Catonia > Catonia carolina. The sequence continues at coordinate 6,557,943 of JAQMRL010000017.1, read as the reverse complement.
TCTTGGACCATGTGACTTCTACTTGTTTCCTAAGGTGAAATCTGCATTAAAAGGGACAAGATTTGAGTCTGTGAAGTTGTAAAAGAGAAAGCAGCATGTGTCCTGAAGGAGCTGGCAGAAGATGACTTCCACCACTGTTTCCAACAATGGAAAATTCGCATGGAGTATTGTAGGGATAGAGAAGGAGTGTATATTGAAGGTGACAATAAGTGATTATGTATAAAATAAAAATAAATTTTTTTACATCAGTCTCGTTATTTAACAGCCACACCTCGTATATTTCGTCAGCCTTTTTTTGGTCTTTCAAAAACAATTATAACCTATAAACCAGTCATGTCAAAGATACGGCCCGCGGGCCGCATCCGGCCCCCGGGCTGTATCAATACGGCCCGCGATCGCAATGTGTCACAGAAAGAAGAATCATGTTTTTTTTAGAGCTTTAAGACTTCATTCGATTCCTCTACGAAAGTTTTAAAATGCGCACACTACATTTATAAGTAATTTTAAGGGCAGCGCGTGTCTAGACAAGCGAGAGAGATAGACCGTAACGCCATCTCTACCTGATATCAATGAGCTTGTCAAAAACAAGAGAAGTCAGGTATCTGGATTCTCGAGCTCAAAATAATTACCATCGTTTATAACTTTGATATGATTTTTTACAACCGTATATTAGATACTGTACAATTAAATAAATAAAATGTTATAATAATTCAGTACATTGTTTGTTTTTTGAATCTGGCCCGCCAACACATTCTAAATTTAATATATGGCCCTCTTCAAAATTGAGTTTGACACCACTGCTATAAACATACAATCAGCTGATTATATTTTATAGTACTGCGTGTTAACGCGCTCTATAATCGATGTGTTCAGTACGAGATGCAAGCACAAGTGAACTACTGCAGCTCTTATATGCATACGCGCGTAATGTTTGTCAGACTGACACATTCGTACAATCTGACAACGCTGGAAAATGTTCTGATTGGTCTAAACCACGAAAAGCATTTTTTTTTTTTTTTTTTTTTTTTTGGTTTAACGTCCGACTGTTTTGCAAATTGCTGCTAATGCAGACGGTGAAGGATGAAATGAATTTTTGTAACGTATGAAAAAATGCCATGCCTGAGTGGGATTCGAACCCAAGACCGCGTGATGAGAGGCGAGCACGTTACCAACATCGCCAACGCGGCCGGCCTAAAAGCATTAGTAGTTAGTTGTATTAATGCGCTAATGACTTTTAACATGTTTGATTTTACTAGCGCTAGTAGCGCAGAAAAAGTCACATGATTTACTAGTGCTAGTAAACTAGCTTGGTGTAAATGTTTGGAAACGTTGCTAGTTAGCTGTTTTCAGGAGCAGATGTGTAGTGTTGGGGGTGAAGTTGTCAGGAGCAGCAAAAATGGAATTCTGATTTAAAAAATTTTAAGTCACTCATTCGCAAGAAACTGGCACACTCTTTCGGATCTTCCACAGCGAGTTTTTTCACAAATCTTGAAGAAGCCTCAAACTTTCCTTTTCTAATGACCCACTTCCTTACCCACTCACTACGTTTCTTGTTTTCAAATTTCTCGGGCATGCTTTGAGTATTCCCATCCCAAAATTTGTCTCAGTTTTACGGTTTGCACCAACAGAAGGCATGATTTATTACACAACATTTACTTTGTACAGCAATACAGGGCATTTCATAATATTCTTGGAGGTAAGAAAATTCAGTACAAAAAAATCTTTTTACTTACCTAAATGAAAGTTGTATGGGCAGATTGAGGGACTCAAACAGTTATTTTTAAGCATCTATAAATGTTCAATGTGTGCTCCTATGGTGACACGGCACACATCAACATGACAGTCTACCTCTTTCCAAACACATTCTAACATGTCCCTTTCGATACAGTTGTTTTCATTGCTTATGCGATCCTTCAGTTCATCGTATATCGTTCGGCATTGGTGGGATAAACACCTTGTCTTTCACATAACCACAGAGAAAGAAAGAAGTCACATGACGTGAGGTCTGGTGAGCTTGGTGGCCACAGCATAATGCGCTGGTCTTCTTCCAGTGCTGACGTGTTTTATCTCCATCAGATAGATGGTGCATTAATTGAAGATGGTACGGTTTGAATAATAAACGTTTACACAGTTGTTTTCGGAATTCCTAACTCTCTCCCGGTAGATGTAGTCGATTTTGACAGGCAGCGAATAAAACTTGGACGCACACATTCGAGATTGGTATTTGAGGTTGATGGACAACCAGTTGATTTCCGCTTACACAAGCAACCAGTTTCACTGAATTGTTTATATCACGCACGAATTAAATTATCACTCAGTGGATCCTTATTAAATTTCAACTGAAACCCACGTTGCACAGTAATTACTGATTTTGATACATGAAATTCTTACACACAAAACGACTTCTCGCTTCCCATAGCAGCCATTTTCTCTGCTATCTACGCTTAGTGGGTAAACGGTTAACTAACTGCCCAGAATATGTGGAAAAAACTATTTGAAGTGCTCTTTCGTAACCCCGAAGTACATTATGAAACAACCTGTACACAACACAACTGATGTAGGTCTTCAGAGCACTGGCATTAATTAACTAGCTCCGTAGGAAAGTCATCTACGCGCTAGTAAACTAGCATCATGGGAATACACCACCATTGAGGGATTAAAATACACACAAGATAAAAAATTTAATAAAAATACTATAATATAAAAAACACACAGTTTATTTATACTTCAAAACAATGGTTTTACATGACTAGAACTTAGGATACATATACAGAATTAATGAAATTTACAATTAAAAAAACATCTTGGACAAATAAATATACATAAATTTCATCTAAGCTACCCAATATCTTGTGGAGTAATTAATATTAAGTTGCAATAAAGTACATACTAACTAAAAAGTACTTTACTTAATAACTACGCTACCTAGATATTCTACTTTGGATACTATTTTTATATACAATAACAGCGAAACGGGGCATCCAAAAAATCTGGTTACAGGAAGTAATTCGCAATAATACAGTGGACCCTCACATTACGGATATTTCATTTAACGATGTGTCATCAAATTAGTCATCGGATTCCCAAAGTCGCACGTGCACCTCACCTGTCAATCGTCACCACCTACTGTAAGAATTCTGATCGAATGTGCTCCCTCCCTCTTGTCAAGATACCCTCGACCCTCCCATAATCAGCTCTAGGGGTTGTTTCTGTTTTTCAGTTTTGTCACAGCACCCATTCACTATTTAGTAATGTTACGCGTATTGCCTTGGTTATCGGTTTAGCATCTGTGCCGCAGTGTTTGTCACGTTATTATATATACGTATTTGTTCAGTATTACAATAGTTTCAAATACCGCGCGCCGTCGAATCTTCCAGAATAAATCCATCCCGCGCGAGTACTTCCGTAGTATGGATTCTGCATCGATTACTTCATCAATTAGTTCCACGCATGTGCGATCCTTGACCACGTGGCGCTCTCTCCGCCAATAGCAAAATTAGATTAATTTCCCGAGCTCGCTCTGCCATTGTTCCTTCTTCCCGATTCACTCCTTCACTTCCAGTAAAACCAGCCTACGGTTCGGTTGTGTTTCGACGGACGCTCGCAGCCCCAAGAGCTGGCGTCACCTGCATCTAACACGTTAGTTATACCAACTTCATGTCGCCGGTAATTCATTAATTACGGCCCCAAGCAACGAAGCTTTATTTGTGAACGCGCTTACATTTGTGTAACGAACTATTCATGTTATTCATTCGATTAATTACCGGACTTTGCGTAATCTGTGTTATCTTGCGTTTCGAACTTGTAAACCGCTATCCTAACTGCAGTTATCCGAGTGTTAACAGTGCTTTATGTGTATGTTTAACGTGCCTCTGTCTATAGTGTGAAATCTGTACAGATCTAGTCAAACATTTAGTGGTTTTCTACAGCGACGTTAACGAACTGAAGCATCCTGGGAAATCTACGCACTCAAAATCGAGTAAGTACTGTTACACCTAATAATAATTGCAGTATTATTCCACATATATGTTCCTGTCTATCCTCCAACCTTCCCTATTCCTTAACGAGCAAAGCGTTACGCCTAATGTGCGCGTCGAAGTCACATCACGTCTTTTGTATCCGGGTGGTAATAGATCCCACCATTTTAACGAATCAAGCAGATTTAGGAGTCATTATACCATTTGACTACCGCATCGCACATATTCTTTGTACTTTTGGTACCGTGTTTCCTGTGTACATTACTGTAGTTATAGTAAAAATGGGTCCTAAATCGCGCATAAAAAGTAAAATTTCTATTAAAGAAAAGAAACAAATTATAAAAAAACATAATGAAAGGGCTAGGATAAATGAATTGGTTCGCCAGTATGGTTATTCCCAGTCAACAAAATTTCCACGATTGTAAAGCAAAAGTCAGTTTTAAAAGACGTTAAAGTGTATGATTGATCAAACACAATTCAAAAAGGAATTTTTTTATAATAATACCAATTATCAAATCATTTGTACTGAAATCAGCGCTATTTGAAGAATGTATAGGGTTATCTGTATGTACGGGTTAATGTAAATTTCTCGTGGAATTGTATGTATGGTCTAATGATTGGGCAAAATGCGGTTTTACAACAAGATATTTTCGCTTTACGATCGTTCTTTGGGAACGAATTACGATCGTAATGTGAGGGCCTACTGTACAGTGAAATTTTAACACTATTTATAATATTTAACAAAAACCTTATCCAAGCACTGGTATTATAACAAACACCAAAGTAAATGCTTTTTTAACACTTTCAGTGCTGATGTCCGGTTTTCCAGAAGTTTACAATATATGCCGAAAGTACTGATGTTCTTAAAATCGGACGCCATTATTTATATACAAAGTGGTAACGTCCGGTTTTTCAGGATGTTGAATATATTGAGTTTTAAAAACGCATATGATGATGCGTTGTAGCATAAAACTATATCGGAATAAACCGACATGTCAATAGTATAATTCGATATTTTCGATAATCTCATGAAACATCGATATTAAGTTTACAAAAAAAAATTGAAAAAAAAATAAAAAAAAAAATTTTTTTTTTAAGAAACGCTATTATTTAACAATTAATCAAAAGAAAAATGAACTAAAAATAAAAAAATTTACAAACAAAAAAAATCACAGACATTACAGTTAAAATAAAAGCGTGGCGCATTAATATATATAGTATTACAACGAATATTTTACAATAAATATTATATATATTAATGCGCCACGCTTTTATTTTTAACTGTAATGTCTGTGATTTTTTTTGTTTGTAAATTTTTTTATTTTTTTATTTTTAGTTCATTTTTCTTTTGATTAATTGTTAAATAATAGCGTTTCTTAAAAAAAATTTTTTTTTAATTTTTTTTGTAAATTTAAAAAAAAAATTTTTTTTTGTACATTTTTTTTATTTTTTTCTTTTTAGTTAATTTTTTTAAGTAATTGTTAAATAAAAGCGTTTTTTAAATTTTTAAATTTTTTTTTACAAACACCTCCACAGCGTATTGTCATCGAAGATAAACAAGTGTGCAAAGTTTGATTCATATTGATACGGTAGAAGTATTAAAATTTTAAGTTGCAAGATTTGATGCTTCCAAGAGTAAGTTAAAAGCGTTTAATTAAACAGTATGATGTTTGTTTATTTTAGCAAAGAGATTAAGTTTATATTGATTCATATATATGAGTATTTGTTTGTTTTCTGTGGTTTATTTATTATTCTATATAAAAATGAAAAGAAATAAATCTCCATTACGTGACGACACCGTTAAAAAAGTGTTGGAGGAAAAAGATTTTTATTTAGAAAATTTTTGGTCAGGAGTTCAAGTGAAAGTAATTTTGTGGATGATACGGATAATGGTTCAGATTACAGTCCAATAACAGACATAAATCAGAATTTTTTTAACATACAGTTAACTTTCTGTATTCGCGGATTTCATATTCACGGTACTATTTGTGTTACCATTTTTGATATTTATGGTAAGCTAAATAAATTCAATATCCGCGGTTTGTTCTGAATGAAAAAGAATTTGACAAATGATGGTAAAATGCATGATAAAGACGATTAAGTACGTAAAATGTTCTGTACATCATTCCTGAATAATGTGCTTTCATTATGAATATAAATGCAGTACCTAGAAAATATTAATTTGTAGAAAAATTATTAAATATATGAAGCTACATATAAATATAGTATGAAATACTACTTATAGGCTTGCTTAATAATTTACTAATTCAATTTCAATATTCGCGGAAAATTTTCAGAACCTAACCCTTCACGAATATGGAGAGTATTTAAAATTGCTTCAAATTCAAAAATTATGAAAAAATTCAACACAACAAAATATTTTTACTTTTTTAATATCTACTTTGTAGTAATTTGAAATTGTACCAAATTTTAGAACATAAAAAATTACAATGCCTTAATTTTAGGTATTGGAATTGAGAATATTGCTTTCGACACATTGCTTGTATAAATAAAATATTTATTTCTATGAAAAGCAAAATTGTAGCTACATTAGCAAAATCTTCTTTTTTTTTTGGAGCTAAAATTCGGAGTTTTATTAAGTAACTCCACCAAATTACTTTAAACTGTCATAAAATTTTTTAACGTGAATTTTCAACAGTTTTTATTCAAAATTATTCGTAGAATTATGTTGATAAACAAAAGAAATACATATTTAGCTGCCTCCTGAATTACAGGTAATTTAATCCAAAACAAAGAGATAACCACAAATTCAAAACAGATTTCGTGGCAGCAATGCAACTTTTATATATATATTTTTTTGGTTTTACATCTGACTGTTTTGCAATTTCTGCTAATGCAGATCGGTGGTGATAATGAAAATATAATATTATATGAAAATATAATGGCGATATGATGATAATGAAAAATGAGTGAAAAAAATATGTCAGACCTCACTGGGAATTGAACCCGGGACACCGGTGTAGAACCCAGCTGTGGTAACCACTACGCCAACGGGCCGGCCTTGTATAGTTTTTCAATTAATCCACTTAAATTATAAAAACAAATAACAAAAAATTCATTAAGAAATAAAGGTAACTGTCCCGAAACTGTTAAGTAAAGTGACATTAAAAGATTTTAAAGTACATTATATTTACCGATTCTAAAATATTTGTGCGATTACATCGCTGAAAAGGTTCAGGAAACGACATCTTTGCTACATTATCTTTTGGTATAATCAAACAACAACAAAAAATACACAACCATAAATTTCTCAAGTATTTATAACCAAAACGGCAAATGAATTCTGAAAAAATATTCTACAATAAGACCTCCAATATACAAAACAAAGAATTTACTAAGCAAATACGCAAGCACACAATATATGTGGAGCAGTGTGTGTAGAAACCAAAATACTCGTTTCATCTCACCATTATAAATTTCCTTCGATGCATGAGAATCAGAAGAAAATCTTTTAGATGTTTTTTTGGAAACACTAAGTTGTGAAACACTCACATGGCTTTCTCTTGCCAATGTAAATAATGAAAAATATAACCAATGTTTAATAATAAGTGAATGATGCAAAATGAAAATCAACCTCAACTGGACTTGAAAATACAGAAACCACTAATTGGGCCAGAACAAAGCTCTTTAGAAAAAAAATGCTATAAATAAAAGTTAAAGAATTTTTAATTTCCAATAATGTTGATTTTAATATCCTTTTGCTCTAAAATGCCTAATAAGGCTGCAATTAAAAAAAAAAACAATGTTTTACCGTAAGACCACAAAAAATGTGGCAAACGAGGTGATTTTAAACAAAATCTTAGAAACTGCTATTGAGAAAATTGCACGATGAACTTCTATTTCCAGTTGATCGATTTTGATGAAAATGTTTGTGTCGGGTCACCATAATGGTACCTAACTTAAGTTCCAAGTTTCACCTTCGTACAATATTCCGTTCTTGAGATTTTTTTTTCACACACTGACTAATCGGTAAAAACATGTATTATAGGTTCAGGGGTCCCGAAAAACCCTTATGTATAACTGGTAAAAACTCTATTTGGAAAAACAACATGAAAACAATACTTTCCTTCCTTATATTCATAAACGGCATAAAGGGAAAATAAAACATATGTCAAGCAAGTTTAAGCTGAGAAAGGATTCAATGCATTAGATGTAAGTATTTCTACATCTCTTTAAGTTTTCTAATTATCCACCGGACCCGACGAAGCAGCCATCGACGCACTACTGCAAGGGAAGAAGATGAGATCTCCACTGGACGACGACATGTCGTGTCCCCCAGTCTCCGACCGCCATGACAACTATGACCGACGCTTCTCCAAGATGACCACCGATTAAACGGCCCTTTTCAGGGCCACCAAAAATTAAAGGTTTTAACTCGTCACTTAGTGTCGCCATCCAGTGACAGTTGGTTGAATGAGATTGTGTAGTCTCAAATTGTTCTCGAAACATTCAAAAATAATTGAAGAAAAGATCTTCAAATGAAGCGAGTTCTACACAAAGATGGTGAAAATCTCCCAACTCTTCTCATTTTTCATTAATTACATGAACCCACTTCTTCCGCTTTCTTGAAGAAAGGGCAAGAATGACAAGAAGTTTGTCTTCTTCACTACTGCTAGACACTATGTAATGTTTGGCTGAAGGCTCAGAGAAACAAGTATGTATAGACTGGATCGCTGCTATCCTATAGTGTTCTATTTGATGTCAATTTTATTGCAGTGGGCAACGTGATTGGATCGCGTTCTGTGTGTTAGAGCCTTCATACGAAAGTTGTCTGTTACTGTAATAAAATAGTTTATACTAAACAGAACTTTATGTTTGTAAAGCTTGTGGGGTCTAACAAGGATCTCATAACCAAAATGAGCTAAGTCCCCTTTATTTCACACATGGGAGGTCTTACTGTATATACATAAAACAAAGTATTCATTATAGAAATAAAGTGTCTGTCCCAAAAGTCTCAAATCATACAAGTAATGAATTTCCACAGCTGGTCACTTACGTTTATGCAGCTTATGGCAGAAAAAGTGGAAGGGAGGTCTTACAAAGAAAATGCCACTGTCTGCAGTCACCTGCAGGCAGTAGTTGAGTGAAGATCATGCTTAGGACGAAGAGTATTACTACAGCCCCTTCAAAAAAACAATGGGGTAAAATTTGGAGCAGCATTACGCAATAAAATTTTGCATTAAACTGGGACAACAATAGAGGAACGAGTAGCTGAATATTAGCCAAAGAAAGTAGTGTACCCAAATCAGTTGTCCACAGCATTTTAATCGAGGATTTTGACATGAGGAAGATCTGTACCAAGATTATGCTTAAAGTTCTCACCGACGTCATGAAGGAACAGCACCAGTTGAAATGGTGCGAGGAATCTTCGAATGGTACGAAACTGAGCCTGAAATTTTGGACATACAGATTTTTGCGTATGATCCCGAAACTAGACATCAGAGCAGTAAGTGGGCACATGAATGAGTCTCCTTACCTGAAAAACGCAAGGATGAGCAAATTGTGGATCTACGTAATGCTTATTATTTTTTTGACAAAAAAAAGGCATGATTCACAGTAAACTCATATCTCAATGACAAACAGTGAATAGCCAGTATTATTGTAAAGTGCTCGAATGGTTGAGCGACAGGATGCGATATGTCTGAAAGAACATTTAAAACAACTGGATCTTAACAATACGACGATCACTCATAGTTGCGGAGTTGCAAAAATGACGTGAAAATGCTGCTCCAGTCACCATCCAACCCCAATTTGGAACCAACTGATTTCTTTTCGTTTCCCAGGATAAAAGAACTTTGAAAGAACACCAACACAGGATGGTGAAGAGGGTAAATGAAGCTTCAATGGCTTGTCTATGATGTGCCCCCATTGAGGCTATCCAAAGAGTCTACGAGGGGTGCGTGAAACACTAGAAAATGTGCATAAGAGTCAGGAGGAGAGTACTTTAAAAAGTTCTTAAGAAATTACAAATAACTTTTGGGACAGACCCTGTCTACATAAAAGTATTTATTATAGAAATAATTCAAAGATTAATCTATAAATATTAATTACGATAAAATACTTAGGATTAAAGCAGCCATACGTAAGAAAGATAAATTTTAATTTTTCCAAAATTATAAATTTAAGCAAAACTACTTTCTTAAATCAGAATGTCAGTTGGTTAATTTGATACAATTTAACATTTTACACTTACACGATTTATTAATAACGATACTAAATGCTCTTATGACGAAGATCCTTTAAATTTATCTTCGATTTCGTAACGCCATCTCCAATATGTGACTTTCATTCTATCCCACACGTTTTCCCACGAATCCATAGCTGGCCGTACGTCAAGTATCGCGAATCTGTGATTTTTATCAACTGATCCACCGTCGTAATAATCTATCACATATCGCACATCTTTTCCGCATCTATCGACGATCCAGTCATGACGATCAAACGGGAGTTCATAACTATAAAAACACAAACAAAATATTCTTAGGTTATATCCATAAGTTAAAACATAACCAGAAAAAAAAATCTGGTGTGAAACACTCACACAAATTTCTCTTGCCAATGCAAATAATTAACAATATAATCTAACATTAGTAATAAAACATTAGAAATAAACAAAAAACTAACCTCAATAAACATAACCTAATTTTAATCATGAGTGAAAGACGTAAAATAAAATCAACCTCAGTTTGGCTTTAAAATACGGAAAAATCACTCTTCATGCTAAACTAGGCTCTGTAGAGAAAAATGCTCTAAATAAAAGTTGTAGATCTTTTAATTTCTTATAAATATGATTATATACACTTTTGTCATAAAATGTATTGTGCGGTTCCAAGCTTCGTGTCGTTGCGCGGTGAAGGGTACGGGTGAGGTATTATGAATGAGTGACGCATGCTGGACGAACGATTGTTGTATTACTCTGATACAAAACATTCGTTTTCAAACTTTCCATATTTAACATGTTTGTTTGTATTTATTACATTTATTTATTTACATATTTTTATATACATTGGTAAGTTAAATATTATGAATCCGACCAAGTTAATAACCTGGTAGGTATTTGTTAAATTAATGCACCGGATGATATTTTTTTTAGTCTAGTTAGTACACGCTACCACTACAAATGCATCAGCTGTGAAACACAACTAACTCATTCATTCCCCCACTACTATAACAACGCACCACTGCATTCCTTCCAACTACACGGAGCTTTGACTCAAGCAATATACTAAGGCCGAAATCAATCTTAACAAAAATTGATTTTTTAACATGATTTCGTGAGAAAAAAAAACAGAAAATCGCTAACTATCGATAAACTAAGCGTTAAACAAAAAAATGTTTAAAATAAAAGTTGTGGGATTTTAAATTTTCTACATTTTTTGTTATACAAATTTTTGTGCTAAAGTACATATTAAAGTGGCAATCTTAAAAAATCAATTTTTTTACAAGAAAACAACCTTCCCAAGAATTTCAGCAGAAATGGTGCCTACCCTATCTTGTAGAGCATAAAGAATTTAGTAAATGTAGCAATTTAAAATAAATCGTAGGAGCTGTTTTTGAGAAAATCGCAAAAAAGTGGAAAATTACACGATTAACTTACTACTTCCGGTTGACAGATTTTGATGAAAATGTTCGTGTCGGGTTCTCCAGTGGTATCTAACTTAAGTTTCAAGTTCGTACGATGTTCCGGTCTTGAGATATTTTGTTCACACACACAGACCAATCGCTAAAAACACGTTTTTTCGGATTCAGGGGGTCTGAAAACATGTATATCTGGTGAAAACTTGATTTTGAAAAATCTACATGAAAACAATACTTTCCTTCCTACATATTCATATAGGCAAGAGAAAGCAAAAAACAAATTTTTCGAATCAATTTCGGTAAAGGCGAGTTTCATATAATCAGGGTTTTTACTGTATTACAAGATAACAGTTATCTTACCCTAACAGCTGACGAAATCTTGCACGTGGTGAGTAATCTTTCGCTTTACCTCCAAAACTTTTCAATTTCGGATCAGTACACTCTGATGCATGAAGAGCTTCCCATTTTAATACCTGATTATAAAAAAAAAACAATACAAAGATTAAACATGACAAACAAAGTAAAATACATTAGAAACCCTCTCATCTAGATGTCTCTTATCCAGATCTTCTTTCATCCAGATGTAATAAGGACGAATGGTGGGCACACGCTTGATGCCAGATCACCACACGAACACGAGGAAAACACACACACATTTTGAGGAACATGAGTAGTTAAAATGAAGGACTATGAGGAGCAACGCTGTAACATTAAATTTTGGTATAACATTGGTAAATCTTTTTCTGAAATTGGGCAGATCATCGACCAACAAAAATCCAAGATTAGGATGACCCTCGACGTCAACAAATAATTAAAACACTGGAGCTATTTGATCTGTAATCCTTAGAAATCGTTGTTTAACTGTGCGGGAAGTTACAAAAAAAATCAGGATCATCATTGGGTCATGTCATGAAATTTTGAAAGAGAAATTTGACAAGCATTGCATCTTTGCAAAAGTGGTTCCATGACTGCTCAGACGCAAGTAAAAAGAAAACCATGTCAACATTACCCAGGATTTGTTTCATCATGTAAACAGCGATGAAAACTTAATGAAAACTATCATCTTAGGTGATGAAACTTGGTTTTACGGATATGACGTTGAAATGAAGGTACAATCATCACAATGGGCTGGTCCATACTCGCCACGTCTGAAGAAAGCATGCATGAATCGCTCAAACATGAAGTCGATATTAATTGTTTTGCTTTGACCGTCTATGTGGAGTTGTTCATCAATAATTCGTACCACACGGTCAAACAATCAACAAAGAGACGTGGAAGTTTTAAGGTGTTTATTTTTAGCAAAATCGTAAAAGGAGTTTTTGGGAAAATTACATGAATAAACTACTACTTTTGGTTGATTAATTTAGATGAAAATGTTCATGTTGGATCCCTTAGCAGTACCTAACTTAAGTTCCAGTTTTAACTTTGTACGAAATTCTATTCTTGAGATATTTTCTTCACACACACACACAGACCAATCGTTAAAAACATAGTTTTTTTAGGTTCAGGAACCCTGAAAACTTGTATTTCCGGTGAAAAATCGACATGAAAACAATACTTTCTTTCCCTATATATTAATACAGAGCAAAAGAACGTAACAACATAACCTAAATTGAATGTCTAGAAAATTTTACCTCAAGCCAAGCTTGTTCGTTATTTGCATTATGGATTCGAATAATGTCATCCATATCTTTCGGTGCCAATGCATCTTCTTGCCATCTCCAACCTTTTCTTAACATGGCATTCCAAAACATCTGTAAAATATAAACAACTAATTTACAATTATTGTAAAGAAAAAAATTAATGTCACAAAAACATTTAAACCTAATGTCAGATATGCCTAAATCATATTAAGAGCTCTAATGTGATAAATTAGACAGGTGGAGTGTAAAATTATTTGCACTCGATCTGCTAGTTCCAGGGCTACAAAAAAAATAGTACTGTTTCTTATCACGTGGTCAGCCAATTATATGACTGAACTATTTAAGAACAAAAGAGGTAGAGGTGTACTGTGACACTAATCAGAGTTATCTCCTCTGAAAGTAATGAATTTAATTATACAGCTTGACCCTGTGGTGAATGAAGTGAAGGTGACATTTGCAGGGTGCAAAGTAGATGCTTTTTGGAAGGCCTGGAATGCTGATAAGCATAGGCTACTTTGTACTCAGCTAGGAAGGCAATGGTAAACCACCTCACTCCTAGTTTCCTCTAGAGATTCAAACTAGCTTTTCAGCCATTGACCTAAACAACATTGTGATTGATAATGGCCCATAACAGGCAGGCAGAATATTAAATTTTTCTCACTCGATCTGCCAGTTCCAGTGCTATAAAAAATAGTTCTGTTTCTTACCAAATTGCTGAGAGGCATTGTGCGCTCATGTTTAATGAAATGCATGTTCAAATGAGTTTACTTCTTGAATTTAACAAATGTTAACTTTGTTACTAGATTTTGTACAGAGAGGTGCGGACGTTCTCCGGTGTGGACGTTCCTTGACGAGGCAGCATCGTTCTACCGATGTCATGTAGATTACAAACGAAGTTATCTCGATAAGTTCCATGATAATAGTGCCAAATTCATTATTAAATTCTTCCGCCGGGAGCAAATAATGGTAACTAGCTGATTCAACGTAATTGTGGCAACATATTAACCTTTACTATCTGGGAGGCCCAATATCACTCATTCGTCATAATCTTTCTTTAAACTCAATTATCTCCGCAACTATTCATTATATTCTAATGGAAGCATTTAACATACCCAGTGCATGGCAGCAAGAATGGGCATCAAAGCAGCAAGAACAAATCCCATGGTTTTCACAAAAACCACCAGGTTTTGGACTACCTCGTAGAAAATGGTCAGCTCTAAATAGAATAAGAACAAAACACGGTAGGTGTGCTGATTTATTGTTTAAATGGGGCAAAATACCATCGCCTTTATGTGAGTGTGGTCAAAGACAAACTATTGATCACATAGTGAAAGAGTGCAGAATAACTGCCTTTAGAGGAGAGACAAGAGCGGATTTCCTGATGGCAACTCCAGAATCAATAGCCTACTTGGACAGACTGGATGTCTGTATATAGACTTAAGCATGTTTTTATAATTACGTACTGTATGTACATATTTTTCATGTTTTTTTTATGACTATTTGTTTCTCAAACAATCATTAATGTTATTTCCCATCCTTATAGACAGAGGGTCATATCTGATCCCAATATAATATAACAATTATGATGCTGATTTTTAAATGTCTTGAAAAGCCATACGCTAAATAAATAAAAATTCTAATGGGTTTAGTTTTATTAGATAGAGACTTCTTCTTTCATTTGATGCATCTTGCATATTCGTACGATGAAAATTGACGACGTGGTGTTATGCGAAATAGAGATTTTTTTTAAAGAGCCAGTACTAAAATTTGAACGTTTTTACCCATAACTTTTCTACAAAAAAAGGTATTTGTTTGGGAAATTTATTTGTATTAGATGGGAAATTTAAAAGTAGGCAACGAGAACATACAGGAAGTTGGGGAATTCTGCTATCTAGGGAGTAAAATAACAAAGGATGGTAGAAGCACGAGTGATATCAAGAGTAGAATTGCTCAAGCTAGAAAAGCCTTTGAAATGAAAAACAGCTTACTGACTACAAACATTGATTTACAGATTAGGAAAATTTTTTTAAAACATTATGTTTGGAGTGTAGCATTATACGGAAGTGAAACGTGGGTGATAGGGGCTGTAGAACGGAAGAGGATAGAAGCTTTTGAAATGTGGTGTTATAGGAAAATGTTAAAGATTAGGTGGGTGGACAAAATAAGTAATTTAGAGGTTCTTAGGCGAGTGGATGAAAAAAGAAGTATATGGAAGCATCTTACCAAAAGAAGGGATAGGCTAGTGGGGCATATCCTAAGACATCCAGGTATTGGGCTATCAATAATGGAGGGTAACATTGAGGGAGTAAATTGTAGAGGGAGGCAAAGATTAGAATATATAAAGCAAATTACAAAAGATGTAGGGTGTTACAGGTATGTAGATATGAAACGACTTGCGCAAGATAGAACAGGTTGGAGAACTGCATCAAACCAGTCAAGAGACTGATGACAAAAAAAAAAAAAAAAAAAATCATCAGTTAGCTTTAAATGTAACAATCGAAATCAATAAATTAGAAGTGCTGGTGACAAATTTTATGATCCCAAAATCGAACAAAGAAGATTAACACTAACCGTCTCGCCTATCCCTCGGTTAAACCTTACAATTAGCGTCAAAATAAACGATCAACATATTTTGATGTATGCTATCCTGTTTAGAAAAGGATAGTACACAAAACAACATGCAGAAAAGAGATAGAACTTTCATAGAAGAGGAGTAAATAAAAATTGAAAAGACAGCACATTATTTTGAGGCGATTTTTTCGCCATTTTTTTCAGCCAGCACATTACTTTGTTGAACAAAAAGTATGATATCTTTTGAATGCGTCAATCAATTTGCAATATCTAAAAGTTGTTATTTTTACAATGAATTGCTTTATTTATGTATATAGCTAAACATATGTTTTTGTATTTTTTAGTGATTTAGTGACACTTTTACGTATGTAAATTGATATTACTAAAAGAAAATATTTTTTCTTAATTTTCAATTTTTATTCTGGTCATAAATGAAAACGGAAAAATTTCGTTCAAACTTTGTTCTGATAACAAATTCTTAATAAATAGAAGGTAATTTTTTAAAATTTTTAGGAATGAAACTAAATAAAATAAAAGAGTTTTTATTAGGCGTAAAATGACAGTCCGTGTGATCGTTAAAATCTCAGTTCTCGTCGGTTAAATCCTAACTAGGTTTTAATATAGATTAAGTTTTACTTCCGACTTTTATTCCCATTTTGACTGTTAGTATCACATTTTCTTTTTACTTCGGATGATTGGCATCTTGTGCGCCAAGAATCTTCCTCGGACGAGAGAGGGAATTATGCGGATCCCTCAGCTAGCCGGACCTGGCTCACCTTCATTCTCAAAACTTAATAAATCTATAATTATTAGGTATGTCACAGTTGCCAGTCACGAGAAATATGAGTTCTGCAGAACGGCTTCCGGGTCTATATTTTGGGGCAACCATTCGGATCCATCCGAGAAACATGACATTCTCGACAACTCAACCTCGTTCGACTCTACATAAGTTGAAGTTAATAGGACTCTACTGGGGAGGCGAAGTAAGTCAGTGATCGGCTGGCTTGCATGTGCCGAAGCATCACGTCCAAGAGAGCACACCTGCTCCCTTACTTTCTGTAGCAGTTTTTCGTGCCCGTGCCTCTGGAAACTCCTCAGCATCCTATGGTTACTTTTCAGCCATGCTTTGGTCCCGCCGAGGTGAGCTGAGATGCTGGGCTTCTGTCTGTCTATCCTGATCCTTGTCCCTGGCATCTAGCACTTTTTCTATCCGTGCTAGAGGCAACTTCTCCTACTGTAGCTTTTGCCCAACCCAGTGGTGTCAGGCGTTTACCGTGCCGAAGGGTGGATGGCACTGGGGCATTTAATCAGTGTCTTAACGGTGCCTGTAGGAAACTTGGCTAAATCCTACAGTATTTTGCCTTACCCCTGTACGCGGGGCTATGCAGGGGCGGACTGATTATTTCCCTAGCTGACACGACAACTAAAAGTGGTTGTTGTTCCTTTTACTAGGAAAAGGAAGATGGCTCTAGATGCTTTGACTCTGGAAGGAGTGGATTTGAGCTACTCCCCTGAGGTGAAGTATCTGGGGGTTGTCCTTGATAGGGGCCTGACTTGGAGGGGCCACATGTCAAGGACTGTTGAGAGGGCTGCAAAGGCCTTATGGATGTTTAAGAGTCCGTTTGGGAGGACTTGGGGGCTTAGGCCTCGTATGGCAGAATGGGCTTATGTGAGCATCATTCTGCCAATGGTCACGTACGAAGCTTTTGTATGGTGGCCAAGAACAGATCGGCTGAGGAAGCTGAAGAGATTGGCCCGCCTAAGGATATGTTGTGCAACGAGCACTGGTCCAACGGCTACTATGGAGGCGATGTCTGATTTGCCTCCTATTCATGTTCAAGTGAAGAAGGAGGCGATAAGAACTGCCTTGAGGCTGGAGGGCGGGTTCGGGGTCCCATCAGGGGAGATGGGCCACACCGAGATCTTCAAAGGGATTGAGGGGATGGGTGTGGTAGGTGGTCCTCGGGACCGTATGTACAGAGCATACGACTTCTCCGACACACTGAGGGTGAAAATTTTTGATCGTCAGGAGTGGGCGGAGGGACAGCCAGTGATACCAGAAGGGGTTACCTTTTGGTACACTGACGGCTCAGAGATGAGCGGAAGAGCGGGAGTGGGGGCCTGGGGGGCCGGGGGAAAGATTTCCCTGGCCCTTGGGTGTAACATAACCGTCTTCTAAGATGAAATATTGGCCATTAAGGTCTGTGCGGCTCAGGGGGTCGCACACTTATATTTATATGCAGTTGCAAAGTGGTTGGCTGCAAAAGAAGAGCGCTGATGGGTAAGGGTGTGTAAACACCTTCTCAGATAAGTGCACTAGATCCTAGGCAGATCCTGCGCTGTATCGAAAGTGTGGGTCTTGCAGAAATAGGAATAGGGGCAATCACAAAAGATCTTTTAGGTCGCGGTGAGGAGGGGCTGCAGAAGCCTGAACGCCCTTATTGTAAAGTAAAGTAAAGTAAAGTAAGTAGGACTCTACTGTATATTAGGCTTGCATTCTCCTTACAAATGATCATTTAATTTATTTACAATTTCGTGAAGTACCAAAAAAAAAAAAAAAAAAAAAATGGTGTGACACTCTCACACAACTTTCTCTTGCCAATGCAAATAATTAACAATAAACCTAATATTTATCGTAAAACATTAGAAATAAACAAATAATTAACCTCAATAAACATAATTAATTTTAATCATGAGTGAAAGATGCAAAATGAAAATCAAACTCAGTTTGGCATCAAAATACAAAAATCACTCTTTCACGCTTAACTAGGCTCTGTAGAGAAAAATGCTATAAATAAAAGTTGTACATCTTATAATTTTCTATAAATTTGGCTATATACATTTTTGTCGTAAAATGCATACTAAGGCTAAGAAAAAAACAGAATATCGCTAATTACCTCTAAACTAAGCGTTATACAAAAAAATGTTTGAAATAAAAGTTATAGAATTTTAAATAGTCTACAACTTTGATTTTATACATTATTGCGCTAAAATGCATACTAAAGTCGCAATTGTAAACAAATAATTTTTTTACGTGAAAACAGCCTCACCAGGAATTTCAGCTGACATTGCGCCTACCCTACCTTGTAAAGCATAAAAAATTTTAGTAAATGTGGAGATTTTAAAAAAAATCGTAGGACTTGTTTTTGAGAAAATCGCAGAAAAGTGAAAAATGACACTACTTCAGGTTGACCGATTTTGATAAAAATGTTTGTGTCGGGTCTGGTAGAGGTCTAACTTAAGTATCAAGTTTCAAGTTCGTACGAGGTTCCGTTTTTGAGATATTCTGTTCACACACATACACAGACCAATTGCTAAAAATATGTTTTTTTGGGTTCAGGGGGTCTGAAAACGTGTAGATGCAGTGAAAACCTGATTTCGAAAAATTGACATGAACACAATACTTCCTACCTATATATTCGTATAGGCAAGAGAAAATAAAAAAAACAATTTGTAACAATCCAAACCTTGAATTACCTGTTGCGATGGATAGACCCAAAACTCTCCATTAGTACCAGCTTTTGGGATTGATGATGTTTCTCTTTTAGTTGGCAATGAAAACGGTTGATCTGGAGCCGGTGTCTGATTCGGAGGTGGCATCTTAAACAAAACAAAATTTGGTGTGAAACACTCACACGACTTTCTCTTGCCAATGTAAATAATGACCAATATAACCTATAATCCATTTGAAATCAACGTGCGGGTGAAGGTCATGCCACTTCCTCACCTCGCCTACCCCACCAGTCGTCTGAATGATGCAGCGCGGCGGGGTATGTGTGTGCATTTGTGCCTACGCCTTCATCAGGTTCACATTATTTCACTTCGTGAAGCAGCGTACGCTTAAAACATCTGACAAGACCAACACATAAATGTGTTATTTAAATCAACTTAGACTTAAACTCATTCGAGAAGTTTAATTACAAACAAAAGGAAAACTGCAATGGAAAAAATCTAAATCCAGTTTTTCTTTTGTTTGTAATAAAAAAAACTTCTCAAATGAGTTTAATTTTCATATACGTTATGTATATCATTTTTAGAATAAAATTCTCTACAATTTTCATTAAAACGTTTCGTGTTTTTATTCGCAATTTAACAGAGTTATTTCACGCTAAACTTAAAAAGTATACTATTTTCTAAGCCTACTCTTTAATGTGTTTACGTAGTTTTCTTAAAAACTAAAAGCGATACCGTTCTGGGACTCATTTTTTTAAGTTTCCCAGGTTAAATAAAAACCATAAGAAACCACTAAAAATTTTCATAAATTTACCTTCTCAAAATTTCAGTATTGCTTTATTTCACTGTTTGCCCAGGAATCAAGGCAAAATCTTTCGCCAGGCATAACTCGCCAACGAAGCATTTCCGGACGTATATTTAGACAAACATTTTGTTACATGTAATAACAATATTGAAATATATATTTTCTAACCACCAGAATACGGTAACATAAAACACTTACCAATGTTTATAGCGCTTTCGTGTATCTTGTACACATCTTCAGTAAATTAAAATTTATTACAAGTCACAATTTAAAACTTCCTGCTCCTACCATGGTAGATAAGGAATAGTCGATTCTTATATTTAAAACAGTCTTGCCAACTTAATCAGTTGATTGTCGTATTCAATCTGTGTGTTCATTAATTTTTCCCTGTTATTGTATTTATAAATATAATATTTTTCCAAAATTTCAATTTCATTTTGTTTGTTATTTATATTTTTTTGGAAAAATATTATATTTATAAATACAATAACAGGGAAAAATTAATGAACACATAGATTGAATACGACAATCAACTGATTAAGTTGGCAAGACTGTTTTAAATATAAGAATCGACTATTCCTTATCTACCATGGTAGGAGCAGGAAGTTTTAAATTGTGACTTGTAATAAATGTTAATTTACTGAAGATGTGTACAAGATACACGAAAGCGTTATAAACATTGGTAAGTGTTTTATGTTACCGTATTCTGGTGGTTAGAAAATATATATTTCAATTTTAAATAATACGGCTGTTTAAAAATCCTACATAGGATGTTTAATAAAATAGTAATAACAATAGTATATACGTAGTGTAATTTGTATTATATTATTGTTATAATTGTTATTAATATTGTTTTATGGTTATTATAGATATTATATGTACACTATTACAACGTAATATGGAATAATAGAAAAGTCACTGAAATAGAAACACGGTCATTATACTATGCGTCAGCAATGACTCTGTGATATTTTATGACTTTATGAAGCTTACATGTATTGTTTTAAGTAAACAAACATGTTACAGCACGTTTGTCACCACACACAGGCCTATTTATTTGATTTTTGATACTCTTATGAAATGATTGTGTGTAACATGTTACAAATTTTTCAGTGTCTTTATTTATTTGTTTAAATTTAACTTTGAGTTTAAATCAGTGATTTCGTTTCATTTTTTATCGATAAAACAACTGCGACTGTGTGTGAAATTAATTCTTTGCGAACGGCGCTCAAGATTACATAAAAGAAGGTTAAGTGACAGTTTACTTCTCAGTCGTATACAAATTTGTAACAATCCAGTTTCTGTAAGCATGCTTTAAAACATAAAAAGATAAATAATCATCTTTTTCGTTTAGGTAAAAAGGTTGGCGATGTTTTTATTAAGGTGCAGTTTGTATAAAGAAATATTAGGATAGAACTGTTCCAACGATCCGAAAGTTAAGCACAAAAATTAAGAAAATATATTGTGTAGAATAAAAAGGTTTCACATATCATAGTAGGCCTAATATCTTATGTGTATCAAAGTAACCATTAAATGTCTTGTCGTTAATAGACAAAACTTTAGTCCGTAAAGAGAAAAGAAGCAGTTCAATTCAGTAATGTAGAAGTAGTGTAAGGGGTATGAGGAGAAATCTTGCGGAAGGGAAGGGCAAGAAGCGCGTGACCTTCACCCGCACGAAGAAATCAAATGGATTATAACATTAGTAATAATATATTAGAAATAAACAAAAAACTAACCTCTAAAAACATAACCTAATTTTAATCAGAATGAATGATGCAAAATGAAAATCAATCTCAGTTTGGCTTAAAAATACGGAAAATCATTCTTTCACACTGAACTAGGCTCTGTTGAGAAAAATGCTTTAAATAGAAAAATTGTAGAACTTATAAATTCCTATAGATTATTTATACACTTTTGTTGTAAAATGGATACTAAGGCCGAAATCTTAAAAAATCCATTTTTTTTATTTTCATGAAAAAAAAATTTTTTTTCTATGAGAGCAAAGCCTCCCAAGAATTTCAGCAGACCTTATGTTATAGAGCATAAAAAATTTAGTAAATGAGCAGATTTTTAAAAAAATTGTAGGACCTGTATTTGAGAAAATTCCAAAAATGAAAAATTATGCAAATAAACTATAACTTCTGGTTGACCAATTTTGAAGAAAATGTTTGTGTTGGGTCCTCTAAAAATACCTAGCTTAAGTTTCAAGTTTCAACTTCGTACTATGTTCCGTTCTTGAGATATTTTGTTCATACACACACACACACACACACACACACACACACACACACACACACACACACACACACACGCACACGCACACGCACACACACACACACCCATGCAGACCAATACCTAAAAACATGTTTTTTGGGTTCAGGGGGTTTGAAAACGTGTATATCCAGTGAAAACTTGATTTTGAAAAATCGACATGAAAACAATACTTTCCTTCCTACATATTCATCATACAGGCAAGAGAAAACAAAAAAAATACCTTGGCCATTGTTAAGGCCCCAAAAAGCACTCCTTATCAACAAGGATACACTAATAATTGAAGATGCAAAGAGATCAAGGAATCACACAGACCACGACTAAGAATTAAGATACAATAAGTTGTAGAGAAATTGGTTGCGACACCCCAAAAAGAAGTGAAAAATAAATATTTTAATTACCATATTACGAGGGTCAACATCTGTAATATTCTCATGAGATATAGGACATCCAGACTGTTCCTGAAAATTAAGACAAAATAAAATAAATAAACATCACATTAAATTCTGCCCATAACAGACAGGTGGAGTGTCAAATTATTTACACTCAATCTGTTAGTTGCAGGGCTAAAATAAATAGTTCTGTTTCTTGTCACATGGTCAGCCAATTAAATGACTGAATCATTTAAGAACAGAAGAGGTAGAGGTGTAAAAGACACTAATCAGAGTTATTTCCTCTGAAAGTAATGAATTTCATTATACAGCCAGACCCTGTGGTGAATGAAGTGAAGGTGTCATTTGCAGAGTGGAAGATATGTGCTTTTCAGAGGGCCCGGCATGCTGATAAGCATACTTTTCCACTCAGTGAGGAAGGCAATGGTAAACCACCTCACTCCTCGTTTTACTTAGTAAAACCTCTACAGGTTCAAACCAGCTTTTTGGCTGATGACCTAAACAACAACACATTAAATTATACCATCATTACAAGTAAACATTAAAACAGTTACAGAAAATTTCCATCTGTAGTATACAAGGTGTGGCTATTAACCCTAGAAGCGGTAACTGTTGATCTGAGCGACAGTTGTGCTGTTGAATATGTTGATGTCGATTTGGTTGACAGATGCACCCACTCTTATTTTTAACCAGCAGGTTGTCAAACCAATTTTTAACAATTTTGTCCAACCAATTTTTTAACAATTTTTAACCAGCAGGTTGTAAATGTTGACATTGCGTTAACATAACCTAGATCTTTTCTCTACAGACCTTACCATTTTTTCACATATTATAATAACGAAAACAGATAAACTGATAATTAAAAAAAGTAATTATTTTAGAAAGATTGCACTAAAAAATGTATATTTCCATTTTTACACATTTGTTTAGGTAAATCTGTCAAGTAGCTAATAACACAAAACATATTTCTCAAATTTGTTATTATAAATATTTCATTAGTCCTGGTTAAGTGGGAAATAATATTATCAGAAAACAAAAATAACAGTCAGGTAGAGCTATCTTTTCTGTTTAATTTGGTATATAATACGTACCTGATATCTGAAATAAAAAAAAAACAAATTGTTTTTGTAAGCATGTTTTTTTTGTTAAAAATGCTTGACACTTTAAGTTAAACCTATTACCGCTTCTAGGGTTAAATAACTAGTCTGTCTACGCTAAGAGTACTCCGACGTATGCAACCAGCAATACAACTGATGAGCATGCGTATTAACTAAAAATACCAACAGCATGATCAAAAACAAAATTCCATATTAACACTAATTATTCGCTCTAAGCTTAATATAATAAAAACACGTTCAATTCATTTGTTAGAAAATGTTTCATAAATCGAACATTAGTTTACCATTAATAACTAAAACTTTTACTATCGTTACTCATACACTGTTATTTTTCGTTCATTATTATTTATGATTAGTAGGTTTTTATTATAGACTCAGTTTTATTTTAATTTTGGTCACAAGTAATATAAGACTAATGTGCTTGAATTATAACAGGAGAGTAAACGATTCCAGTGGTTCGTTGTTTATCATTTCAGATTGTTTATTTCATATCATTAAAATAATTAATGTCTGTAACTAGTTTAATACAACTGTTTGCAGTTGCCCGTGTTTAACTCATTTTTAGTTTCATCAGTTATCTCTTGGAATAGTATCGGTTCATTTCGATTTTTTTTGTAGACTGAAGTTGAAAAGTTTTGTAAGCTGTGTTTTTTTAACATGCATGATAGTGAATGTGTTGAGTTTTTGAAACATAAAATGGTAAACATTAAAAAGTAGAAAAAAATTGTTTTGTTAAATGTAACGGTTAAAATAATTAATTAAGGAGTCTCTTTATGAAACTAGGTACTATAATTACAAGAAATTAGAACGGTATAATTGATAACGCTTAAAGGATAATGTTTATTTTAGCTGGATGTAGATATTTTAATGACGGAACGTAGTGCAAGATAATTGTCAGGTGGAGAGGTAGATACACGCTAACTAGTGTAAAACTTTCGTTTACAACCTATAGATGCTTGCCACGCGCGGAGTACTCTTACAGTAGATAAACTATCTTCTTCTTCTACCTCAATCGTAAGATTGGTTGGCAGCCCTCCATCCAGCTCTGTCCATTGCCACCCTCTTCCACTGCGCATAACTCTCAGCACCCAGATCTTTTGTAATTTGGTTTAGATACTGTAGCCGGGGCCTTCCACGACCCCTTTGTCCATTAACTGTACCTTCAAGAATGCTTAACGTAAATTCGTTGTGTCTTATTATGTGTCCAATATAAGAATGTCGTCTGCCCCCGAGAAGCTTCAAAAGAGATCTACTTTCCTCTGCCCTTTGTAAAACCTCTACATTCGTGATCCTGTCAGTCCATTTTATCTTGAGCATTCTCCTCCAGCACCACACCTCAAATGCATTCAAAGCCTTTTCCTCGACCTTCCCAATAGTCCACGTTTCTGACCCATAGAGTGCTATACTCCAAATGCAACTCTTTATTAGTCGCTTTCTTATTTCCAACTTTAGACTATTTGAGGAAAGCAGCTGCCGTTTACTAATAAACATAGCTTTAGCTTCTCTAATACGCCTTTTAATATCCATTTTATCCTTCCCATCTTCCGATATTATGCTTCCAAGATATTTATACATTTTAACTTGCTTTAGGGCGGTGTTATCTAATTTAATGGACACATTCTCTGGAACTTTTGAGCAGACCATAACTTCTGTCTTTACCTCATTGATCTCCATATCATATTTATTTCTCAGTATTTCATGCAAGGTGTTTAGTTCTCTTTCTATACTTGGTTTATCATCTGCCACTATTGCTATATCATCTGCAAAACAAGGCATCTGGAACCTTACCCCATTTATTTTGATGCCAGTGCAAAACTCTTTGCATTCATTCATAGATAGACTATAGACTGATGTAAAAAATTTTATTTCAATTTTATACATAATCACTTATTGTCACCTTCAATATACACTCCTTCTCTATCCCTACAACGCTCCATGCGAATTTTCCATTGTTGGAAACAGTGCTGGAAGTCTACAGCTCAAGGATGAAGTTCCTGACAGTATTTTTGAAAATTTAACTAAATGTGAAACTCGTTTTGAACGTTTTGCTTTATTCACAAGATACAACAGGAAATTACTCACTTTTTCAAGGCGTAAATTAAGACTTAAAATACTGTAATTAAATATTTTAACCAATACAAGTCAATATCAAAAACTAAAGAATGCATTTAGGATTAGTGTTTCTACAAACGATTTAGATAAAGTTAATGTATTTATCTTTTATGTTAGTGTTTTGAAGAAATATGTACTAAAAATAAAAATATAGTATGAAGCTACAAATGAGTTTCAGATGCTTTTAATTATAGCCAAGATCTCTATGCACGAGGTAAGTTCCTACTTGAAATCAATACATACGAGGGGGTACCCAAAAGTATCCGGAATAGCTCTGCTGTGGGCGGAGCTTGTGCAGTACAAATTCCCGCCACTAGGCTGCTTGTAGCGCTACTCATTGCCAGTTCAATGCCATTTTGTTCGTTGATCTAGCTTGTTCTGTTCTCGTGCAGTGATTGTTCTCGCTAGTGCTGTTTTGTGCTCGTGTCGTTTTTCATGATGGCAAGTTTTAATGAACAACGTGCGGCTGTGAAATTTTGCTTCTTGCTCGGTAAAAACGCCGCGGAAACAGTTGTAATGTTGAACACAGCTTACAAAGACGACGCTATTGGAAAAACCCAAGTGTACAAGTGGTTTTTGCGCTTTAAAAATGGCGACATGTCGATTGAGAACAAACGTTGTTCTGGACGACCGTCGACTTCCCGAACAGACGAAAATGTTGTGAAAGTGAAAGAAATTGTACGAACAGACCGACGACAGACCATTAACTTTTTATCTTTAAGTGTTAAGAAGACTACGAAACAGCATTCGTCGTAAAAGACCTAATTTGTGGCAGACAGGGGACTGGTTTTTCCACCACGACAACGCGCCTGCACACACGGCAATCTCGGTTACCCAGTTTTTGGCGAAAAACGGCATGGTTTTGCTACCACACGCACCGTACTCACCCGATCTGGCTCCGTGTGATTTTTTCTTGTTCCCACGCATGAAAAGGGGCATGAAAGGTCTCCGACTTAACAACGTTGATGATGTCAAGAAAAAAAACGACGGATGAGCTGGCAGCCATCACTGAAGAGGAGTACAAAAAATGATTTGAACAGTGGAAGCACCGGTGGGACAAATGTATTAGTTATAATGGAGAGTATTTTGAAGGGGATAAGGTTCTTTTGTAAAAAAATTAAAAATTAATAGTTTTAAAAAATAATTCCGGTTTCTTTTGGGTACCCCCTCGTACTTTTTGTTTTATTATTAACCGGAATTACGTAAAACATGATCTATAAATAAACGCTTTTATTTAAAAAAAATTTTTTTGATTCTTTTGTAATTTTTTTTTCTGCGATTTTTTTGTAAACTTTTTTTTATTCTTTTCTTTTTAGTTAATTGTTTTAAGTAATTGTTAAATAAAAGCGTTTTTAAAATTTTTTTTTTTAATTTTTTTTTAAATTTAAAAATTTTTTTTTACAAACACCTCCACAGCGTATTGTCATCGAAGATAAACAAGTGTGCAAAGTTTGATTCATATTGATACGGTAGAAGTATTAAAATTTTAAGTTGCAAGATTTGATGGATCCAAGAGTAAGTTAAATAAAAGCGTTTAAAAAATTAATTTACTAGTTAAGACGTGTCTATTAAGAAAATTAACTATATTTAATTTGTCATAGGTGAAAAAAATTTGTCAATAAAAATTAGCTTGAAAATTCTTGTTACTTTGATATAACAAATACATCGATTTAACCAATTTTTCCCCAGGATTCTTGATTTCGTTATATCGAAGTTCGACTGTATAAACTTCCACATAATTGCTGATGTAAATTGTGTATTATTTGATACAAACGAGGGGGGGGGACACATTCTTTGAAGTAAACATGTAAGTAGTGGTAATAAATGAATAGGTAAGTAATAAATTTAACATGATGTTAATATTTAGGATTATAAGTTTTATCTTGACATGATAAGTTATGATGTGATGATAAGTGATGATGATGATGTTGACATGATAAGTTTTTTTTATTTTATCCCTTACGGAGTCGTCTGAATGCAGTTATATAAAACAAAAACAAGATTTACAACAGTTGGCCCAGCAACTTTAATTGGTGAACAATTAACTGCCATACAAAAACAAACACCATTGCCAGGTGTTCAATTTTGAATAAATTTCTACTCTTTCTTTCAATCCATAATGCGTGTACGTTGCAATCTCTTCAATTTAAGAACAATAAGCAACCCTATGACCCAATGAGATAAGGATGATATACGTATAACGTGCAAATCAGGTGTTAACTTGTACAGACCCAGGCCAATCATTCCTGAGAGAGTATAGTTAATTGAACCCCAATTATCAAAATACACCGGTAACCACAGTCTAGTATTTAAATCTATATAAAAGTAACAACCTTTACTAAGATTTGAACACCACTGAACTTTTGTCTACAAAAACAGCCGATACTACTTTACCACTAGACCAAACCGGTGGATTTAATTTCTACTCAAGCCAAAAAAAAAAACTTCATCAGACTTATTGTCAACAATGTTCAATTTCCAGAACAAACTATACTTTAAATCACTTGTCTCACGACTAAAATAATTTCTAACATAGATTCGGCTAAAAAGTAACCGGATTAATGCTACAAAATTATTTCATTTTATTCCGTCATAACTTCGACATTATCCCCTTTAATATACTCCCCTCCTCTATCCCTACACTGTTCCATACAGATTTTCCACAGATCGAAGAAGTGTTGAAAGTAATTTTCTGTAAGCATCTTCATTGTCTTCATCACTTTATGTTTCACTACATCAACCGATTTAAAACTGGTTCCTCTTTAAGCAAAGCTTTCACAATGGGGAACATAAAAATATCACATGGAGCAAGGTCTGGTGTGCAGAGCGGATGCTTCAACAGAGGGATCCAATGCAAAGAGGAACGAGGCATTGTCACCCAATTTTTCGGGACTACTTTCGAGCAAACTTCTCGCCATGTTCAAATGCTCGAGTCAGCTGTATACATGTTTACGGTATAGTTGTGTTTTTTATAGTGCTGCTCTATTTGAAGAAAATTTCTTTATATAAACTGTCAGTTAATGGTAAAAATATACCTGTTATATTGGGCAACTGTCTACAAGAGTTTTTTTGATAAGTATTTCGTTTTTTTTTCTTTTTTTTTTTTTTAGATAATAATGTTTTTGAATATTTTGTTATAAGCTAGAGGTTAGGTTGAATCTAAAAATTTCACTATAAACAACAATGTACAATGGGCTGAAACGCCCTTCTTCTTCTTCTTCATCTTCCTCCAATGAGCAGAGTAAGCTAGCTCGCCAATCTACGATGAATAATCAAGAAGGCATTGATTCCATGTACGTAGAAGCAGATGATTTCCAGAATACACCTGATTGGCAAACTGTACCAATTTTAAAAAGCAAATCAGCTGATAAATTAGTAGATTCAAATGTTAATAATATTTTATTAAAAAATAGATTCAGCTGTTTGCCTGTTGAAGAAAATAACGTTTCTCAACAAAAAAAGATTAAAACTCCACCTATAATCCTATACGGCATAACAGATATTAACAAATTGATAGAGTTATTTGATAAATCGGTTTCTAAATCAGACTACTTAATTAAATCATTTAGTAATAAACAATTAAAGTTATATCAAGTAATGTTGATGTTTACAAAAAATTAATAGCGGTTATTCGTGAAGTGAATTTAATCGGTCATACATTTAGTAGGAAAGAAGAACGCGCTTACCGAATAGTAATAAAACACATTACTCTATTCCAACTTCTATTATTAAAGAAGAAATTGAAAAACATGGGCACAAAGTCAGAGGTGAAATTGTTAATGCTCGCCACCGCGTAACTAAAGAACCAATTCCTATATTTTTTGTTAATCTTGAACCGCAAGAAAACAACAAAGACATTTTTAATATCAGGTATATTTCGAATTGTTGCGTTAATATCGAACCACCTAGAAAAAGTAACCACATAGTTCAATGTAAACGTTGCCAACAATACGGCCACATCAAAAACAATTGCATGCGACCCTATCGTTGTGTAAAGTGTGCGCAGAGCCATAATACAACTGACTGCCCAAAGACAGATCGAAACACACCAGCAACATGTGCATTGTGTTTAGATAATCATCCTGCGAATTATAAAGGTTGCCGCATTTACCAGGAAATAATGAACAGGAAACGTGGAAACAAGAATACCCCTACGACTGATTCACAACCTAAGAATATCAGATCATTCAATGCAAATAATGAACACTTTCCTAAATTAAAACAAACCAGACAAAATGTTATTATTGATAACAGTCAAACTACACCATCTGTGTCATACGCAGATGTACTGCAGAACAAAAGGGAAGATTCTGACATAGTAACAAAACTCAATAAAGTATCTGAACAGATTGAATTATTGGTTAGTCAAATGAGTAATCTGATGGGATTATTGACAACCGTTGTCAATAAACTGTTTAAATGAAATTCCTACGAATTGCGGAGTGGAATGTCAACGGTTTTATTCGGAGGCGACAGGAAGTAGAAGTTTTTCTGAAGGTTAACAAAATAGATATTCTTCTCATATCTGAATCTCACCTTACAAACCCTGATTTTTTTAGACTATATGGATATACACTCTACAACGCCAATCATCCGGATGGTAACGCTCATGGAGGCAGTGCTATTCTTGTTAAAAATTCAATAAAACATCACGAGTTGCCAGCATGCACATCAGATCATCTTCAAGCGACATCAATACAATTACACGATTGGTTTGGTCCTCTGGTAATTTCATCTGTTTACTGTCCGCCGAGGCATCGGATAACGAGAAATGTGTTCCAGAATTATTTCCATCTCCTTGGAAATCGATTTATCTCAGCGGGCGATTGGAATGCTAAACATACGTATTGGGGATCTCGCCTCATTACACCTCGTGGTCGGGAACTGAAAGTGGCCATAGATTTGGGAAATAATTATAATATCTTGTCTACCGGACAACCTACATACTGGCCAACAGACCGAAATAAAATCCCTGATTTATTGGACTTTGGTATCACAAAAGGTATCAGTAGGTTTTATACAGATGTGGAAAGCAGCCTAGACAGTACATCAGACCATTCTCCAATCATAATTACAATCAGTACACATATTATTCTACGACAAAAACCTCCCACTTTATATAACAAATACACAAATTGGACTTCCTTCTCAGCTTTTATTCATGACAACATTAACCTCAACATACCTTTAAAAGTATCGGACGACATAGATGAAGCAGTTCAACACTTCACAAACATCATTCAAAAAGCAGCTTGGAGTAGTACACCGGAAGATACAGTCACAGAATACGATAATATGAATTACCCACGTGAAATTTTGGAAAAAGTAAGAGAAAAAAGAAGATTACGGCGTGTATGGCAAAATAGCAGACACCCCGCAGACAAAACCGCATTCAACCGAGCATCAAAAGAACTAAAAGATTTATTATTCACTATAAAAAATAATTCTTTTCGAACCTTTTTAGAAAATTTGTCTCCCAACGAAACAACAGATCACTCGTTATGGAAAGCCACTTCTAAAATAAAAAGACCAATTCAACATACTCCTCCACTCCGACGTGATGATGGGAACTGGGCTAGAAGTGATGAAGAGAAAGCCGATTTGTTTTGCGACTACCTAAGTGATGTATTTCAACCTCATCCTTCTGTCGGAATTGGCGAAAAAGAAATTCACGAGTTTATGGAAATACCAGTGCCTATGGACTTACCGATAGAACCTTTTACTGTTGGCGAGATACAACAAGTAATCAATCACCTTCCATCAAAAAAGGCTCCGGGATTTGACTTAATTACGTCTGAAGTCATCAAACATCTTCCTGTCAGGGCATTAACTTATCTTCAAATTCTATTCAACAGCATCTTGCGAACGACACATTTTCCTTCTCAATGGAAAGTCTCACAAATAATAATGATTCCAAAACCAGGTAAACCACCAAATGAAATGTCTTCATATAGGCCAATTTGCTTACTGCCTCTTCTTTCCAAGGTCTTTGAAAAATTGTTTTTAAAGAAGCTTCAGGGGATTCTAATACAACAGAATGTTGTTCCAGACCATCAATTTGGATTCAGAAGCGGTCACTCTACTGTGGAGCAAATACATCGGGTAGTGAATATGATATCTGACACATTAGAAAGGGGAGATATCTGCTGTGCTCTTTTTCTAGACATATTAAGAGCCTTTGACAAAGTGTGGCATATTGGTCTTTTATACAAATTAAAAACAATTTTACCTTATCCGTTTTATTTTGTTCTTAAATCTTTTCTGGAAGGTAGGATATTTCAAATTAAATGCAGAGGTGCATACTCAAAATTTGGAGAAATAAACTCCGGGGTTCCTCAAGGATCTATACTTGCTCCAATATTATACGTAATATTTACCGCTGACATGCCTCTAAACCAATCAGTACTTACCGCTACGTACGCTGATGATACAGTAATTCTTTCATCTGACAATAACGCTACAGAAGCATCAAATAAAGCTCAAATATACTTAGACGAAGTGCTACTATGGTTGAACAAATGGAGACTAAAAGCCAACGCAAATAAATCCGTCCAAGTTACGTTTACTATGAGAAGAGAGGAATGCCCATCAGTACTCCTAGGTAATGATGTACTCCCACAACAAGATCATGTGAAGTACCTTGGCTTGCATCTTGATCGGAGATTAACTTGGCGACATCACATAGTATGTAAACG
The DNA here is from genome assembly GCA_035578175.1 of Catonia carolina. Classification (NCBI taxonomy): domain Eukaryota; kingdom Metazoa; phylum Arthropoda; class Insecta; order Hemiptera; family Achilidae; genus Catonia; species Catonia carolina. Next base: position 6,525,307 of record JAQMRL010000017.1, on the reverse strand, counting down.
GAACGAGCTTAATTTAAAATACATGAGGTTTAACTGGTTGTTAGGAAGAAGATCACAATTATCTGTTGAAAATAAGGTCTTGATCTACAATACAATTTTCAAGCCTGTTTGGAAGTATGGCGTTCAGCTTTGGGGTACATCCAGCAGATCCAATTTAGAAATGATACAACGCTTTCAAAATAAAGTATTAAGATCGACGAGTAACGCTGGGTGGTTTATAAGAAACTCGGAAATACATGACCATCTTCGTATCCGTACCGTAACAGAAGAGATAAGAGAGCTGAGCCTCCGGTACCAGCTAAGATTAAACAATCACCAGAACCACCTGGCATTAAATTTACTGGACAACAGTGAGGAAACGAAGCGCCTCAAAAGACATCACATCCTCGACTTAGACCAACGATTTTAATACATACACCAAGTTAAATTCACCACTCATCCTCATCACACTTTTTAATCTAAAGTGAAATTTCAAAATTTTATTTATTTTACTTTTTTATTGTTAACTTCTTTTGCATTGTTTACTTCATTTTTTTTTGTTTACTTCTTTTACATTGTTTTTGTTAATTTTGTAACTTTACAACATTTCTTAGTTTTTATTAACTTTATTTTCTAATTTTATTTAGTTGAAGTGAGAGCAAAGGCTGTCTACTTCACTCACGTAAGTTTAGTTCTTGTATAATGATTTGCTTAAAGCCACATTGTAAGGCTGATTGTAAATAAATAAGTTCAAAAAAAAAAAAAAATGTTCAAATGCTCATGCAAAATCTGCCGATCTGATTCTTTATCGATTCTACAAGTCCGCAACTGTGCGAATACTTAATCGACTACCTTTTCTGATCAAAGCACCAATTTTTCCAATGTTTCCATCGGTTGTTGACTATGAAGATCGCCCTAGAAGAGGGTCATCTTCAATCTCTCCTCACCCCTCCTTAAACCATTTACATCTCTCAAAAACCTGAGTACACGACAAATATTTATTGTTGTAAACTTATTTCAACAAAGTAAGGGGTTCTTTAGCGGTCTTCCAAAGTCTCACCAAGATTTTAAATTGACACGTTGTTCTTTCAAAACACTCAACATTTTTCCGATAAGACAGCAAATACACAATCAAAGAAGTACGGTGGCCACAGCGCCCAATCGAACGACCGGCAGATGATTGTGACTGAAATGGAGACGGGAATGTCACGTGACTCGACAATGTTGCGCTGGGTGAGCACGCACACGTTGACTGTCAGTTATACATTCGGTCCGGTTATTTTTTAGCTGCACCTCGTAAATCAACAATTTTTTTTTTTAAATTCCTAATATGTGTACGTTACAATCTGTTTAATTTAGAACAATAAGCAACCCCATGACCCAATGAGATGAGGATGATGTGTATGAAGTGTAAATGAGGTGTAGTCTTGTACAGACCCAGGTCGACCACTCCTGAGAGAGTATGGTTAATTGAACCCCAACCATCAAAGTACACCGGCAACCGCTGTCTAGTATTCAAATCCGTATAAAAGTAACTACCTTTACTAGGATTTGAACCAGGAACCTTCGTCTCCGAAAATCAGCAACAATTAAAACTTTTTTTTTGTCATCAGTCACTCAACTGGTTTGATGCAGTTCTCCAAGCTGTTCTATCTTGTGGAAGTCATTTCATATCTTCATACCTGTAACACCCTACATCATTTTGTGATTTGCTTTATAAACTCTAACCTTTACCTCCCCCTACAATTCACTCCCTCAATATTACCCTCCATTATTGATACACCAATACCTGGATGTCTTTAGGATATGCCACACTAGCCTATCCCTTCTTGCCGTAAGATGGTTCCATATACTTCTTTTTTCATCCACTCGCCTAAGAACCTCTAAATTACTTATCTTGTCCACCCACCAAATCTTTAACTTACAACAAAGTTATTTTACATAAAAGGAGCAAAATTTCAGTTTCAGAACCTACCGTAGAAAGTGGTCGATGCATAGGACACTCTGGAGGTATATTCGCTGAAGAGATATGAGGATGATGACGTTGATGGTGTGGATGGACTTGGAATTTCTCATCGTACTCAGAAGCGGTCACAGCACCAATAGAACCAGTTATCTGCGCCGCAGCCATATCTGCTTCTGATACAACGTTACCCATTGCGACTTTTTATAATCTCTTCTGAAAAATCGAACAGAAATCAAATCAAAATTACACCAGTGAATCACAGATAGTGAAGCAAAGACTTAAACAATTATTTGTAATATTTGTTCCTAACGTTTAAGTCATCAGCCGAAAGGCTGGTTTGAAACTCTAGAAATTTTACTAAGTAAAATGAGGCGTGAGATGGTTTACAATTGAAGACCTTAGCAGATGAAGGTGTTATGTTACAAAATTACAGTTTTGAGGAAAAATGCGGCCAAAAATCTAAGGCTCCCAACTGTTTGTGAGTTTGTTAATTGATTTTATTTTGGTACCTACTTATTGTCCCTTCACAAAAAAATTATATATGAATTTAAAAAATCTTCAAATTTTACTTTTCAATATTATTCTTTTATATCAGTTTTCTTTTAACTCTCCACTGCGTATAACTACGACTTTATCCGAAAAAATTTGTTTCCTTTGAGAATGGATGAACAGTAGACTAATTCAATATTACAAGACAAAGTTTTTCATTAGAGAATCTTTTAAAGAAATTCTTAAAAACAGCTTTTATAGATGACGTTTAATGTTTATTACTAGAGTTAACTGTTACTCTAACATGATAATGTCTTCTAATTCTAGAGGAACAAGTCTTTACCCCTTTAATCAATACAAAACACAAAATTATTAGGTACATGCCTCCTTGATCCTCTACTATTTCCTTAAACTGTTGAATAGACCATTCTATGCCACCTAAATAACTAAATATCCATGTAATATTCATCAATCATGAAAACGTATTAAAAAAATGTCACATAACACTTTCATCCACTCAGCTCTCCAACTGCTTTCCTCTGTGAGTGGAAAAGTACGCTTATCAGCATGATGGGCCCACTGAAAAACATCTACAGACTTAATTAAAAGTATTATAACTTACTTAAACTTAAAAGTGGTGTTATTAAACGAAAATGTTATTGATAACTTCATTTATGAGGGCTGTTCAGAAAGTAACAGACGTTTTGAAATAAAAAATAAACTAAGTAAAAAAACCAATTTTTATTATGCACATTTTGAAGGTTAACTCTTAGGCTATTTTTCTACGTAATCGCCAAGTAAATTAAGGCATTTATCGTAACGTGGTACAAGCTTTTCAATGCCCTCTTTGTAGTAATCTGCCGCCTGCGAGTTCAACCACTGGTTTACACCGGCATGGAGTTCAGCGTCAGTGTCGAACCGTTGCGTAGCGAGCCATGTCTTCATCGCTGGGAACAGATGGTAATTGCTTGGTGCCAAATCCGGGCTGTACGGAGGATGATTAAAAACTTCCCATCCAAAACTTTCCAAGAGCTCTTGAGTACGTTTGGCCGTGTATGGAAGGGTATTGTTGTGGAAAAACAAAACTTTCCCACTAAGTTTTTCCCCGAGGCTTGTTTTGTATCGCGCGTCTTAATTTTCTGAGTGTTTTGCAATATGTCTCTGAATTGATTGTTTGGCCTCGCTCAAGAAATTCAATGAAAATCACTCCATGAGCGTCCCAAAACACAGTAGCCATGATTTTTCTTGCTGATAGCGTCTGCAGACACTTCCTCGGTTTCTTGGGCGAATGCGTGTGACCCCACTCCATCCATTACTGCCTCACTCGGCTTTCACTCATTATTCCTTTGCTGTACACGTCACAAATCTGGCGATAAATTTCAATCGGTTTATAATTTTTCGCCAACAAAAACTGTATCACACCACACACTTCACAACTGGCGAGATTTTCAATCGCAGTGCTCATTTTAAAACTCACTGTATAAAAATTACAATACGCACGATGCTGTAGCTACCATGCCTGGTTGTGTACTGAATGTAGAAACACTCTGACGCCAAGATGGCGGCGCTAGCTCCGCCCACTGCTGCGCCAGAACAAAACGTCTGTTACTTTCTGGATTGCCCTCGTAGTTGTAACAGTCTTATGCTGTTATAACAATCAGAAAAGCGTCATTCGTACATCAGTTTAATAAACAGCTTTGAATCACGGTGTTATACAGTAATAGCTAAAAGGGTGTTTTTTATAACCTGTTATCACAATAAATGTCTCAATCCAAATCTGTCTCAATGTAAGGCGGAATGCACATCTATGCGATACGATACATAAGATACGATACTTATCTTATACGATATTTTTCGTATATCTTACATGAATGCACACCAGTGAGATACGATTTTATTTGTACGATATAATCTTAATAATTTTCTCAGTATATAATGAGTTCTCAAGTGAAGAGGATTTTGTAATCTCTTGTTGGTATTTCCGTAGAAGGCAAAATAGAAGGATAAACAGAAGGTTTTGGGTTCATCGATATAATTTACACAATGCACACGACAGCTCAGCTATTCTATATAAAGAACTATCGCTGTATGAAGATAAATTCACGGAGACATACAGAATGAGACCTGAGAATTTTTATTTTATTTTAAATCTAGTTTCTCCGATTTAGAGAAAATTGTCCCTCATTTACAAAGAATATCATAAAAACAGGATTGTCCTTCATTATTGTAATAAAATAATTAAAACAAATTTTTAACAATGAAAATAAGAAAACGCGATAGTATGATGTTTTAACAGGGGTGTCAGGGCGACTAATGTCTTAAGATATTTATCGCATAAGACAAGCCGAACATATCGTATGCTACAAATATCTTACGATAAATGTCGCTGTATCACTGGTGTGCGGCAAGTTTTCACCAGCAATGTGTTTTGTATTGAGCAAGCAGACATTTATCGCATAAGATAAATATCGTATCTTATGTATCGTATCGCATAGGTGTGCACTCCGCCTTACCCTGTTATTAATCCTATGTTATGTTAAATACGCCCCATCACTACAATAAACACATAATGCTTTTAAATAAAACTTATCAAAAAATTTAATTCTGAGAAAATTAATTTAAATAAAGCTAACTACAAAACAGAAATAAGTTGAAAAAATAAATTTTATTAACATCAAAAATTCACAAACTTGGCTGGAAAACATGTTAATTTATACATGCTGACGTATTTCTACGCCCAAGAATATCTTCAAATAAAATGTAAGGTTTTGGAACCAGTTTTATTCACTCTATCAGGTCAAAAGCCATAAGAAACCAATGATCAACTAATTTTATAAGAAAAAATTTGAGCAAAATCTTTTGCTGGAAGTAACATGCTAATAAAGCATTTCTACACTTGTGAATCATTCTGCAAAGGGAAGTAAAGTATTGTTTTCATGTTAATTTTTCTGAGATGAAACAGTGGCAAGAAGAAACAAAGTGTCTCTAAATTTGATGAAAAATCATTTACCTCTATCTTAACTTAAATGTAGACTGCAAAGGTGCAGTGACAATAATTTTGTTGAATATTGCTGAAAGAAAGCAATTTAAAAAATTTTTAAACAAAATAACATAAATAATAGGTACTTTATTTAGACAAAATGTACTTTTTCCCTACCTTTAACAACTAATGTACTTTATTTGCTCAAATAAAAGTTGGAAAATAAAAGTATCTAGACGGAAAAATAACATTTCATTTAACCTCTAAAGTAACTTTTCACTCACGTTTTTCTTAAAAATCTTTAATAAAACGATACACAACCAATAATTAAATTAATCTGTCAAAGATATTAAAATATTTACTTACAGAGTCCTCAGTATCAATAATTAAAAAGCAATTACTAATCGTATAATATTCAACAACAGAATGCTTATTTTCAGATTTCCCCTTAAATGAACGAGCTTATAATCAGACAATCAAAACCACCTTCAAATTACGCCATATTTATCACCGTAGCCTTCTAGACAACATTATCATATTCTTCACAATATGGTCAAGCTTTTAAAAAATATTTCATAAAAGCTAATCGTAAAGAATAAAAATGGGTTCTAGGAATAATAATTATTTTAATAAATTTTGCTAAACTGGAATGAAGAAACAATGAGAAGTTAAATGATTTCCTTTTGTATTGATTATTAAACGGAGCTTTACAGAGGTCGTTTATATGGAAGGCTTTGACACTTGATATTTGGCGCGTAAACACAAAAACAATGTACCTTTTCTCGCTAATGAACAAATTCTTATTAAAAGTCTCTCTATTTTCTCTGAATCTTTTGTCGAAATGATTTATCGTGAAAATCGCTAATTTCAATACTTTTAACTTCATCTGGTCATCTCATGAAACCTTACGAAGTTCAGTAGGTATACTACGTATATGCAACAGTCGCTTGGACTGTGGGAAAGAAAAGGTGATTCTAATTTTGTATTGGTTGTATAGAGCAATACGCTCTCCGCTACTATCTGTCCCAAAAACATATGTAGTATTTAATTAATAACTTATGTTTTAGTTTTAATTATTTAACCTAAAGTTAAAATGATAAGTGATTATTATTAAAAAAATGTTTGGCCCCAATATTCAATTACAAGATGCAGTATTTCTTACATTGACTACCTGAAATTAAATACTTTAAAATAAATGTAAATAGTTATTTATGGAACATCTATAGAATTTATAGGCCTGTGGCAATGAAATGGATATAGATTTTGAAAGAAAAAAAAATGTTTAATTTAATTTTATCTTTTCAAAACATTTTATGGTTTTACAAACAAAATGCTGTATTGCTTTGAGTCCCAGCTCCGTGTAGTTAATTTTTTTTGTTTTTGGTTTAATGTCCGACTGTTCTGCAATTATTACTAATGCAGATGAAGTATTAAATGATTTTTTGTAACGTATGAAAATATGCTGTGCCAGAATGATTCCGTGTAGTTGAAAGGAATGCAGTGCGTTGTTATAATAGTGGGAGAATGAATGAGTTAGTAGTAGTGTTTCAGAGCTGATGCATTTGTAGTAGTAGCAGCGTGTACTAACTAGACTAAAAAATATTATCATCCAGCGCATTAATTTAACAAATACCTACCAGGTTATTAACTAGGTCTGATTCATAATATTTAACTTACCAGTTTATACCGAAATATGTAAATAAATAAATGTAATAAATACAAACAAATATGTTAAATACGGAAAGTTTGAAAGCGAATGTTTTTTATCAGAGTAATACAACAATCGTTCACAGATAAACAACAGTAATCACACACCAGTCATAACAGAGACAATACAATTACAGTACAATGTGTAGGCTACATAATCGTCATTGCACAAATTTCAGTGAGTCATATCCACTAGTTATTCCCAATTATACAAGCTGTATAGTCTCCTAGCAACTTATGGTTAGTTGTCGCTTGTCATAAATACATAGAACATTCATAATTCCATGCTTCTCATTAGTTTTTGTGATTTCATGAGTGTACTGTCATGCACTGTTTTCCGAATGAGTGTACTGTTTTCCGAATCTGGTTGTTTTATCTGCAGGCATATTTTTTTACTTTCTCTTGCCTATATGAATATATAGGAAGGAAAGTATTGTTTTCATGTCGATTTTTAGAAATCGAGTTTTCACCGGATCTATACGTTTTCAGACCCCCTGAACCCAAAAAACATGTTTTTAGCGATTGGTCTGTGTGTGTGTGTGTGTGAACAGAATATCTCAAGAACGGAACATCGTACGAACTTGAAACTTGAAACTTAAGTTACATACCACTACCGGACGCGACACGAACATTTTCATCAAAATCGGTCAACCGGAAGTAGTAGTTTATTCGTATAATTTTTCAGTTTTTTGTGATTTTCTCAAAAACTGGTCCTACAATTTTTTTTAAAATCGCCTATTTTACTCAATTTTTTATTCTCTACAAGATAGGGTAGGTGCCATGTTTGCTGAAATTCTCGGTGAGGCTGTTATCACGTAAAAACGTTGTTTTTTTAAGATTACGGCTTTAATATAAATTTTAGCGCAAAAACTTATATAATAAAAGTTGTAGAGAATTTAAAAACCTACAACTTCTGTTTCAAGCATTTTTTTTGTATAACGCTTAGTTTAGCGGTAATTTGCGATTTTCTGTTTTTTTTCTCACGAAAACGTGAGAAAAATCGATTTTTTTAACATTTCGGTCTTAGTATGCATTTTACGACAAAAGTGTATATAATTAAATTTATAGAAAATTAAAAGATCTACAACTTTTGTTTAGAGTATTTTTCTCTACAGAGCCTAGTTTAGCGTGAAAGCGTGATTTTCCGTATTTTTTAGCCAAACTGAGTTCGATTGTCATTTTGCGTCATTCACTCATGATTAAAATAAGGTTATGTTTTTGAGGTTAGTTTTTTTTAATTTCCAATGTTTTATTAATAATGTTAGATTATATTTTTAATCATTTGCATTGGCAAGAGAAAGTTGTGTGAGTGTTTCACACCAGATTTTTATTTTTTTAATACTCATTCATTTCACACATTTTGTTGATATGTTTATGCATAGGCTTACAGTACAGTACCTACTGGGGGCACGCCCCAGACCACATAGAGTGTGCCCATAGAACTCCAGTTTAGCTACCCAATCCTTGTCTGCTTTTGAGGTAACGGGCGCTGGCCGTAGCACCTCCGTGTGCTATTCGTAGTACAGTACATGGTTGTGCGCAGAACATCCGTGTGTGGTTCCGCCATTAGTGGCGGAACGAGCTCATCGGTGACTCATCCAACATTTACTCAAGTACTGAGGGGAGTGGGGCGCACCCACTCATTTGGGTTGGCCTCTCAGAGGTTGTGGGTTCCTAGGTAGCGCTTCGGAGCCACTAGACTGCTTAAATTCCTTCGGAATGGGCGTATTTGGCCGAGGGGTGTATAGATAAATACGCAAGTACAGTACCTACTACCAACGTCTTTATGAGTTAAATGCCGAGTAACGATATGACTGTGTGAATAAATAAAGCTTCTCGACAAAATAAAAACGTATCCACCTAACTTAAGCCAATGTAAACTATCAGAACTAACCAGTGTACCGAAAATTATAGCTTGTATCGTACTCCACGAAAAGAAAATACCCCAAGAGTGGGCATTAAAAGATCATGGAACATCTCAGAAAAGAAAGCGTGCAGGAATGATCCTCTTGTTAAAAAGTGTTGAATGAATGTTTCGCCATTGTAAACATCACTTGGGCGGCAACCGTTATGACGATGACGACGATCTGAAAACGGCCGTGAATTCTTGGTTATCACAGCAGGCGGCAAGTTTTTATGAAGAAAGTTTCCAAAATTTAGTTGTGCGATATGATAAGGGTTTACAAAAACTTGGAAACTATGTAGAAAAATAAATAAAAGTATGTAAATTCCGAAAATAAAATTAGTTTTTGCAAATTTCCTTTTATTTTTTTTTTATTTTCAAACGGTACTTACTTTAAAAATACGCCTCGTAAATAGTCAATACACACTACTCTTGTGCAGCAGCAAGAGTGGTTTAGAAGAGATGGGAAATTTAAAAGTAGGCAACGAAAACATACAGGAAGTTGGGGAATTCTGCTATCTAGGGAGTAAAATAACAAAGGATGGTAGAAGCACGAGTGATATCAAGAGTAAGAATTGCTCAATCTTGTAAAGCCTTTGAAATAAAAAAACAGCTTACTGACTATATAAACATTGATTTACAGATTAGGAAAAATTACTTAAAATACTATGTTTGGAGAGTAACATTGTACGGGAGTGAAACATGGGTGATAAGGCCTGTAGAAAAGAACGGGATAGAAGCTTTTGAAATGTGGTGTTCTAGGAAAATGTTAAATATTAGGTGGGTGGACAAAATAAGTAATTTAGAGGTTCTTAGGTGAGTAAATGAAAAAAGAAGTATATGGAAGCATCTTACCAGAAGAAGGGATAGGCTAGTGGGGCATATCTTAAGACATCCAGATATTGGGCTATCAATAATGGAGGGTAATATTGACGGAGTAAATTGTAGGGGGATGCAAAGATTAGAATATATAAAGCAAATTACAAAAGTAAATCTTTATAATGCATCCTGCAGTTTGAAATATTTCTATTTCATATAATGAATTAATATAATAATTTCACTAACCTTCTTTTTAAACTGCGTCACCTTTATTTTATTCCTACTTACACGTGTTTCGGTGGATCCACCATCATCAGAGTAAATGAAAAATTGAAACTAAAAATTTTTTTAATTTATTTAAAATTTACAGAAGATGATACATCTTCAGTCACTTGTATAAAACTGATTTAAAATTAATTTATTTTAATTTATCCCTTCTCATATTTACTGTAGATAGCAGCAGCAGTCAATATCACTTCATCATTCCTAAATTTTATCTGTTCATTCAAAATGTCCTGCTTTTGCCCTTTAAAATATTTATAAATATGGAACATCTCATATTTTTCAATTTTATTTTTATTCTCTATATTACATTGTTCTATTATATTGAAATGTTCATCTATTTTACCAAATTTGTTTTTCTTCTTTTATATGATTGGTATAGTTAGATATAATGTAGTCACATTTCAGTGCTTTTTTATGTTCATTATACCTCACTTGAAAATTACGACTAGTCATACCAATGTAAATTTTTTTTACAATCCTCATTACCACAATCTATTTTATACACACCCTTTTTATTGTTTAGTGTTTCATTTATATTATTTTTAATTATATTTGTGGACAGTAGTTTTTTATTATTACATGTGTATGCGATTTTATAAAATTTATTTAATGTTCTGTATAATTTATTGTTAATAGTTTTATTGTATTTTAATGCAATAAATCAAGGGTAATAGTAAATTAACAACAGGTGTATTTCGTAAAAGTATATTACCAGTAACAAATATAAATAAGTCATCTAACCACCCATACTCGCATAAAATGGCAGCTTACCATAGTATGATTCACAGAGCATATAATTATATAAAAGATAAAAAACTACTAGAAAATGAATTAAGAACAATAAAATTCATAGCACAAAAGAATGGGTATCATGAAAAAGAAATAAATAAAGTAATAAATAAAATTAAAAACAAACTACATTTTAAAAATAACTTGAGAACCACCCTTATATTAGATAATAAAATAAAACATAAACCATTTATTGCATTAAAATACAATAAAACTATTAACAATAAATTATACAGAACATTAAATAAATTTTATAAAATCGCATACACATGAAATAATAAAAAACTACTGTCCACAAATATAATTAAAAATAATATAAATGAAACACTAAGCAATAAAAAGGGTGTGTATAAAATAGATTGTGGTAATGAGGATTGTAAAAAAAATTTACATTGGTATGACTAATTTTTTTTTTTGGTTTAACGTCCGACTGTTCTGCAATTACTGCTAATGCAGACGGTGAATGATGAAATGATTTTTTGTAATGTATGAAAAAATGCCGTGCCTGAATGGGATTCGAACCCATGACCGCATGGGTATGACTAGTCGTAATGGGCATGGTATGACTAGTCGTAATTTTCAAGTGAGGTATAATGAACATAAAAAAGCACTGAAATGTGACTACATTATATCTAACTATACCAATCATATAAAAGAAGAAAAACAAATTTGGTAAAATAGATGAACATTTCAATATAATAGAGCAATGTAATATAGAGAATAAGAATAAAATTGAAAAATATGAGATGTTCCATATTTATAAATATTTAAAAGAGCAAAAGCAGGACATTTTGAATGAACAGATAAAATTTAGGAATGATGAAGTGATATTGACTGCTGCTGCTATCTACAGTAAATATGAGAAGGGATAAATTAAAATAAATTAATTTTAAATCAGTTTTATACAAGTGACTGAAGATGTATCATCTTCTGTAAATTTTAAATAAATTAAAAAAATTTTTAGTTTCAATTTTTCATTTACTCTGATGATGGTGGATCCACCGAAACACGTGTAAGTAGGAATAAAATAAAGGTGACGCAGTTTAAAAAGAAGGTTAGTGAAATTATTATATTAATTCATTATATGAAATAGAAATTACAAAAGATGTAGGGTGTTACAGGTAAGTAGATATGAAACAACTTGCGCAAGATAGAACAGCTTAGAGAACTGCATCAAACCAGTCGAGAGACTGATGACAAAAAAAAAAATCTGGTGCGAAACACTCACATGACTTTCTCTTGCCAATGCAAATAATGAACAATATAACCTAACATTAGTAATAAAAAAACTAACCAAAATAACATAACCTTATTTTATTAATGAGTGAAAGATGCAAAATGAAAATCGACCTCAGCTTGGCTTAAAAATACGGAAAATCACTCTTTCACGCTAAACTAGGTTCTGTAAAGAAAAATTCTTAAAATAAATTTTGTAGATCTTTTAATTTCCTATAAATTTAATTTTACACTTTTCTTGTAAAATGCATCTTAAAGCCGAAATCTTAAAAAAACCGTTTTTCACATATTTTCGTGAGAAAAAACCAGAAAATCGCTTATCACCGCTAAACTAAGCGTTATACAAAAAAATGTTTGAAATTAAAGTTGTAGGATTTTAAATTCTCTACAACTTTTATTATATATAAATTTTTGCGGTAAAATGTATAATAAAGCCGTAAGCTTAAAAAACCAATTTTTTTACATGAAAACAGCCTCACCAAGAATTTCAGCAAACATGGCGCCTACCCTATCTTGTAGAGCCTAAAAAATTTAGTAAACCAGAGGATTTTTAAAAAAATCATAGGACCAGTTTTTGAGAAAATTACAAAAAAGTGAAAAATCACACGAATAAACTACTACTTCCGGTTGACCGATTTTGATGAAAATGTTTGTACGATGTTCCGTTCTTGAGATATTCTGTTCACACAAACACACACAGACCAATTGCTAAAAACATGTTTTTTTGGGTTCAGGGGGTCTAAAAACGTGTAGATCAGGTGAAAACTCAATTTCGAAAAATCAACATGAAAACAATTCTTTCCTTTCTATATATTCATATAGGCAAGAGAAAGTAAAAAATAAAAAATAAACTATAATACATTACAAAGGTTTGTTATCCATGGAGTGAGGAGGAGGGGAATGTTATTGTTTATGATGGCATTGATTGATCTACAAAGCTGATGTTTGTGTATGTGCTAGTAGCAGTCAGAGCCCCACAAAAAATGCACTCTTTATACTGCTCCGTTGTGTCAACTGAACGTGCAAACAACTATAGAACTTCTGGAACAGACCAAGGTGTAAATAAAACAAAATAAAGTAAATTAAATTTTATTTAACTTAAATTACAATAATAAAAATTATTTGTAAATACAATAATTAAATTTATAGAATACAATTCTATAACAGATGGATTATTAAAATTTTTTCAATAGATTTATATTAAGATTGTAATAATATTTTTATCATAATTTGTTTACAGTATGGCACCTATAGTTGAAAGAACTTAAACTTAATTTAAGTACAATAAAAAAACTACAAAAATAAATACAGAAGTTAAAAATTTATAATAATTCTCTTTTTTTTAAATAATAGATGTTAAAAAAAACCAAAAAAGTCGGGCTTTTATAATTTCATATAAAATAACATACAAGAGCACATTACGTTAAACAAAAAAACATTTTAAAATAAAGAAAATGCATAAACGATTACAAAAACAGTAAAACTTTTCGACATACCTTTTTCAAACTATATAAAAATAACAAAATTTTATAAAGTTTTCAAACTTAAAAAGGGCAAAGTATCCTACATACAAATACAAAATTAATTCTTTCCGGGGTACCATCCAAGAGTCAACTACAACGAATAAACATTACAATAAAAAAATAATCTAGTAGGTGTTTAAAATATATAAAAAATTAATCATTCATTATTATTCGAATAAATAATATTTATCTTCTTGTCCCATTGACTATAGCAATCGCAGTAAATAAACATGTTGCCTAATGTGCTTTTTCAATTCTCTGCTTGCTTATTTCAATTAACTAATATAAAACAATAATACCTGAAACAAAAGATAAAAAAACATTATGATTACAGTATCTTTTGTGCCTATTTTAATTACAATCTATAATTTCCGTATGTCCATCCGTCACAGCCGGATATCAGAAACCAATAGATAGCAAAAAAAAAAAAAAAAAAATCTGGTGTGAAACACTCGCACGACTTTCTCTTGCCAATGCAAAATAATAAACAATATAATCTAACATTATAATAAAACATTAGAAATAAACAAAAAAACTAACCTCAACAAACATAACCTAATTTTAATCATGAGTGAAAGACGCAAAATTAAAATCAAATTTAGTTTGGCTTAAAAATAAAGAAAATTATTCTTTCACGCTAAACTAGGCTCTGTAGAGAAAAATGCTCTAAATAAAAGTTGTACATCTTTTAATTTCCTATAAATTTGATTATATAAACTTTTGTCGTAAAATACATACTAAGACAGAAATCTTAAAAAAATCGATTTTTCACACGTTTTCGTGAGAAAAAACCGAAAATCGCTAATTACCGCTAAAATAAGCGTTATACAAAAAAATGTTTGAAATAAAAGTTCTAGAATTTTAAATTCTCTACAACTTTCATTAATACATTTTTTCGCTAAAATGCATATTAAAGCCGCAATCTTAAAAAAACAAATTTTTTTTACGTGAAAACAGCCTGACCAAGAATTTCAACAAACATGGCGCCTACCCTACCTTGTAGAGCATAAAAAATTAAGTAAATTAGGCGACTTTAAAAAAAATCGTAGGACCAGTTTTTGAGAAAATCGCAAAAAAGTAAAAAATTATACGAATAAACTACTACTTCCGGTTAACCGATTTTAATGAAAATGTTCGTGTCGGGTCCGGTAGTGGTATGTAACTTAAGTTTCAAGTTCGTGCAATGTTTCGTTCTTGAGATATTTTGTACACACACACACACACACACATGCACGCACACACACACCAATCACTAAAAACATGTTTTTTTGGGTTCAGGGGGTCTGAAAACGAGTAGATCCGGTGAAAACTCGATTTCGAAAAATCGACATGAAAACAATACTTTCCTTCCTATATATTCATATAGACAAGAGAAAGTAAAAAAAGTTATGATTACAGCATCTTTTGTGCCAATTTTAATTGCCATCTACAATTTTCGTATGTCCATCCGTCACAGCCGGATGTCGAAAACTATTAGGTGATTCATTTAAATGTAGCCCGCCGCTCGGCTAATTTTCATATGCTGTATCGGCAGCACGGATCACAAATGTGATCGACTGGCCTTTATAGTACAATTTATATTATTATTTAATTATTATGTTTGAGTCCACTACTTTTTGTGATGATAATGGACGAAATTAATAAAATCTGCAAAAGAAGAACTGACAGAATGATGGTGGGACGTTGGAACTTGAGGCCCATATTTGCTCAAGCTTTGTCATTTGCAGATGACATAGTTCTTATTGCTGACTCTGAAAGAAAGCTTCAAACTGCAGTAATTGAATGGAATGAAGAGATTAAAAGGAAAGGCATGACACTGAATGTCAATAAGAGTAAGGTGATGGTGGTTGATGGCTTGGAAGGTGAAAAAATTGGGATAGATGTGGAAGGACAGGTAATGGAACAGGTGAGGTCATATGAGTATCTGGGTACAGTAGTAAGTGACGATGGGAAAATAGATGATGAACTAAGAAATAGAATCTCTAAAGCTAGTCGGGCCTTCTATGCAGCCAGAAATTGTATTTTTGGAAAAAAAGAAGTGGGTGCCACAGTGAAAAACAGGGTCTATAAAAGTATTATTGAACCAATAGTCCTGTATGGTGCAGAAAGCTGGCCCTTGAAGCAACAACAAATGAGCAGAATCAGGGCAGTTGCAATGAAGTGCCATAGAAGGACAGCTGGGAAGACATTGAGAGATAGAGTAAGAAGTGAAAGAATCAGGGAGGAAATAGGAATGAAGGATGTGAAGGAGGTAATAGATAGAAAACAATTGGGATGGTGGGGTCACATACAAAGAATGGATGACGAAAGGAAAGCCAAGCAGTATGCAAACGTAATCGTTGGCGGGAGTAGGAAAAGAGGACGTCCACGATACTCATATGATGAGCACATACGAAGGTTGGGAGAGGAAAGAGGCATGGCCCTAGGGCAAATGAGACGATTGGCGGCGGATAGAGTACAATGGAGGAAGTTGACCGAGACTACCCCGACGCTGTAAGGCACATGGGGAGAGAGAAAGAAGAAGAAGAAGAAGAAGAAGATTTAATTATTATATTATTATAGAGTACAATTTTTTCCAGCAAGATGGTGCAACATGTCACACGTCTCGCCAGTCCCTATCCCATATCAATCAGGCTTTTCCCATGCGAGTTGTTAGTAAAGATTTGTGGCCTCCTCGTTCACCCGATTTGAGAATGTGCGATTTTTTTCTATGGGGTTATTTAAAAGGAACTGTTTATCAAACAAACCCCTGCAGTATACATGAGCTAAAGAATAACATCGTGGCAGCCATTCAAGCTATAGATGTTTCTTTATTGCGTCGTGTGTGCAGTAATAACATTGAATGAGCGCGAAGTTGAAATTTGTATATAAATTTTAAATAAATATGTAAAATTATGTATTAAGTAATTCTATTTATTCATTTACTATCTGAATCCAATTGAGTGCCGAAGGCCGCTGTTAAATGCAGCGGGCTACTTTTAAATGAATCACCCGTTACAATAGATAGCAAAAAATCTGGTGTGAAACACTCACATGACTTTCTCTTGCCAAAAAAATAATGAACCATATAATCTAACATTAGTAATAAAACATTAGAAATAAACAAAAAACTAACCTCAATAAACATAACCTAATTTTAATCATTAGTGAAAGACGCAAAATGAAAATCAACTTCAGTTTATCTTAAAAATACAGAAAATCACTCTTTTAAGCTAAACTAGGCTCTGTAGAGAAAAATGCTCGAAATAAAAGTTGTAGTTCTTTTAATTTCCTATAAATCTGATTATACACTTTTATCATAAAATGCATACTAAGGCTGAAATCTTAAAAAAATCGATTTTTTACACTTTTTCGTGAGAAAAAAACAGAAAATTGCTAATTACCACTAAATTAAGCGTTGTATTAAAAAAAGTTTGAAATAAAAGTTGTAGAATTTTAAATTCTGTACAAATTTTATTATATACATTTTTGTGTTAAAATGCATATTAAAGCTGAAATCTTAAAAAAAACAATGTTTTTATGAGAAAACAGCCTCACCAAGAATTTCAGCAGACATGGCGCCTACTCCCTATCTTGTAAAGCATAAAAAATTTAGTAAATGAGGCGTTTTTTTAAAAAAATTGTATGAGCCATTTTCGAGAAAAATGCAAAAAATCGAAAAATTAACACGAATATACTACTATTTCCGGTTTTGATGAAAATGTTTGTGTCGGGTCCGAAAGTGGTACCTAACTTAAGTTTCAAATTCGTACAATGTTCCGTTCTTGAGATATTCTGTTCACACACACAGAGACAAATCGCTAAAAACATGGTTTTTGGGTTCAGGGGTCTGAAAATGTGTAGATCCGGTGAAAGCTCAATTTCAAAAAATCTACAGGAAAACAATACTTTCCTTTCTATACATTCATATAGGCAAGAGAAAGAAAAAACAATTTACGGATTCATAATCTACACAAAAAGTTAAGTGGGCCTGGATTGGATCTGAAGTTCCGGTAGTGGCACAAAACTGGAAGTCAAGAAATCAAAGCCGGTATTTAAAAACAAAATTAAAACTCATGATTTCTCTTAGAGTAGATTTAGAAATATAGGGTTTGAAATTCTGGTTTCGACTGAAAGTGGCAAGAAATCAAAAGTCTGAATTTGGAAACAAAAAAATCTGGTGTGAAACACTCACACAACTTTCTCTTGCCAACGCAAGTAATGAACAATATAACCTCACATTAGTAAACACTGTAATAAAACGGAAAAATTGCTGCCTCTGTGAAGTACTGGATTGCACGCCAGCCTAGTAAGCGGAGGTCCTCGGTTCAATTCCCAGGTAGGGTCTGGAAATTATTACATGCCAAAATCGATCATTACAGTTTCTTAACCCACCGTAGTCGCTAATGACCAAGCTGTTTATGTGACTTCAAATAAACATAAAAAAACTACCCTCAACAAACATAACCTAATTTTAATCAAGAGAGAATAATACAAAATGAAAATCTACCTTAGTTTAGCTTTAATAATACGGAAAATAACTCTTTGAAGCTAAAGTAGCCTCTGTAATGAAAAATGCTTCAAATAAAGTTTTAGATCTTTTAATTTCCTAAAATTTTGATTGTATACATTTTCGTTGTAAAAGTACGGCCGAAATCTTAAAAAATCAATTTTTTTACAGATTTTAATGAAAAATAATGTTAAATTGTACTAATTACCGCTAAACTGAGCTTTATATAAAGAAATGTTTAAAATAAAAGTTGGATTTTAAATTTTCTACAACTTTGATTAATTTATACACTTTTAAGTTTAATCATCTATCATATCATTATAAATCACATTTTTGGCTTCAGGGGTTAAGAAATATATAGATCTCATGAAATCTGGTTTTTAAAATTTGAATGATAAAAAATTAATATTCAACAAACCTTTAAACAACACACATTCTACGAATTGCGCAACCATAGAAGAGTTTTCCAAACAGCATAAGCGGCACCCAAAAGAAAAACGATTTTCTCATATTGTTGTCTTTGCAAATTCTCCAATTCAATGGACATAACACGTCGATTCAATTTCGCCAGCTGCCTTCTCAGATGAGCGACCTCTTCGTTAGTTGTCATCCCTTCAGCAAATGACGGCGTACCTTCTCTGTAAAAAGAAAATTCTGGTGATTCTAGTGTGAAACAGAATACTTACACTATAAAATATCTGGTTATACTATACGAGGTCTGTTAGAAAAGCAATCAACCTTTAGCTGGGGGAAAAAAGGCATACCTGGAGCGTTGGAAACCTAATTACCTTCAAAGTAGTCTCCTTGGGACTGTCACACATTTCTCCCAGCGGTGCTGGCATTGGTGAAAACATTCCGAGAAGGCCTCTTTCAGAATTGAGTTTAACTTAGCTGTCATTGCTGTCATAATGTCTCTTTTCTTCTGAAATCGTGTTCCTTTCAATGAATGGCCTCTTGAGTTTGGGCAGCAGCCAGAAGTCGCAGGGGATCATATCAGGAGAGTAAGGAGCTTGTTGAACCACAGGATTCTAGTTTTTTGCCAAAAAAAAGGCTGAATCAAGTGCGAGGAATGTGCTTAAGTATTAATGTGATGGAGGCGCCAATTTCCTGTTGATCATAGCTTTGGTCTCTTGTGCCGCACAGCATCATGTAAGCGACAGAGGACAACCCTGTGGTGATTGTTTGACCCTAAGGTGCGTACTCACGCTGTACCACACCAGGGGAGTCAAAGAAAGCAATCAGCATCACTTTGACGTTGCTGCGCACTTGGAGAGCCTTCTTTGGTCTTGGTGACATGGAATGCGTCCACAGTGACAACTGGGATTTGGGTTCATAACCATACACCCAAGACTCGTCACCACTGATTATGGTGTTCATGAAGTCGAAGTCACTTGTTCGTGGAGTTTGTGGATGCAGTAACGCTGCTCCAGTCATTTTGTCATTTTCCTTGCAGAAAAACCGACAAGGGCACTACAAACTACCTCACTAAACCGCTGCTTGCCAGCAACTGATGCTATCAACAGACAGGAAAAAATTCACGCATGCGCATGAACGTTCAAGGTCAAGCTTATCAAAGCGCGCTTGATTCACATCCATCAGGTTTTCGCAAAAAAAAAAAATGATACTTTTCTAACAGACTTTGTATAATCTGGTTACGGAATAATTTTACACTATAAAATAAATTTCATCAATCACGTACTATTTTCATTGTTTTTCTTTAAACCAAATTATTTAAATTATAACTTTTTAAATCTTGTGGTAATTTATAAATTTATTTTCTATCTGAACAACATAGTAATCAATTCTGTTTCTCATGTTACGATTGTGGATATTTAAAATCTGTAAAAAAGTATTAGACATAAATTGATGGAGGAGCAGTCATTATGACAAGTCGTCTCTCTGGACTGAATAATCCTACTGAGGCTAACGACTGCTCTTTCGATACAGAACAAACTAATTTTCTAAACTACAAGGATGAATCAAATATAAACGGGATTTTATTTTTTATAAAAATTCATTAATTGATAAACAAAAGGCACTAACAATTTATTTGTCCACATAGTTTCCTGCTGAAGAAATACATTTTTCCCAGTGAGTAGGAAATTTTTTTATCGCGGCGTTGAAACTGGTTGCATCAGGAGCCAATTGCACACGAATTGCTCCATGCCTTCTTCGTCTTCAAATCCTTCTAGAGCTTCTTTAAACAGAACAAATGGAATTCGCAAGGGGATAAGTCCGGGTTGTAAGGAGGATGATCAAGTGAAGTCCGGTGGATTTCCTGTAGTTTGTAAGCTTCTGACCGACCTCTAAATGTCTCAACTTCTGATTTTCAGTTAAAAGACGAGGGACCCATCTGGGACTCACTTTATGGAATTATATATTGACAGCTTCCATAACTTATTCCAATCTGTTCTGCAATTTCTAATACTCTCGCCCGTTCATAATCTTTAAGAATACCTCGAACCGCATAAATTTTTTCGTCTGAGGACGGTGATCATGTTGCTAATTTTCCACAAGTTCTCCTCTTTCTTTGAACTCTTTATGCCAGGCAAACACACGCATCTTTGACAATGTTTGATCAACGAACTGTGCAGTCAATCTCTGGAAAATTTCTGTCGCTTGTACTCCTTCGTGAGAAAGAAATTTTATGATTAAGGGTTGTGCAGTGGAGGGATGCACCTATTGCTCCAACTTGTGAGCGTTACGGATGAAGCAGTCGGAAATGTGTCATGGTCGGCTCTCCTCTTTTGTAACAACCCCACCCAAGCATACTAGAAATGAGAGTCCGGTCCTACAAACTGTTAATGCTCACGAACAAAAATACCATTTATTTTTATTTGATTCACCCTTGTATGATTAGATAATTTCTAGTATTACCAACAGGGAAATTGTATTACAGATAAAAATAATCATTGGACATTAAAAATCAGCATCAGTAAGGAAGTACAAAATAATATTTACCGATTTAAGTATAGTTTCCTTCAACAGCAGCATAAAAACAGAAACAAATAATAGTCAGCAAAAAGGATACCAGTAGACTACAACATACGAGAAATGATCAAAAAGTTCCACGACTATTTGAATTGCATGCCAACGTACGGTTGCCATCACTGGTATCTTAGACTTCCTGAATACAACTGATTTGAAAACTTTCTACAATGTTGTTTGTTTGTATTTCACTTATTTTTGTTGTATAGGGTATAATACTGGAGAATAGAGTGTTGGAGCAAGTTTCACATTTTAAGTACTGTCTGTAACTTGATGGCCTCCGGCAAGAAGAGCAATATGCGGATTGTAAACCATTTCAGAAAACATACATCTAATTTTTTTAACCCACGAATGCCGAGTGTTGCATATGAGGTGTGGCTATTAAATAACGAGATTGATGTAAAAAGTTTTGTTTTTATTTTATACATAATCACTTAAAATTAATCAATATACATTCCTTCTCTATCCCTACAACGCTCCATGCGAATTTTCCATTGTTGTAAACAGTGCTGGAAGCCATCTTCTGTCAGCTCCTTCAGGACACGGGCCGCTTTCTCTTTTACAACTTCCACAGACTGAAGTCTTGTTCCTATTAATGCAGATTTCACCTAAGGGAACCGGTAGAAGTCACATGGTGCAGGATCTGGTGAATAAGGTGGGTGTTCTAACACTGAGATGCTGAACTTGGCTAGCAACCTCTTGACAGATAACACGGAATGAGCTGGCACTTTGTCTTTGTGGAGAACCTATGATTTGTCCTTCCACATTTCAGGGAGATTTTTCCTTACTCTTTGACGTAGTTTAGAAAGTACCTCAAGGTAGTAATATTGATTAATTGTTTGACCTTCAGGAGCCCAGTGAAGTTACACAATCCCATGGATATTAAAAAAACAATCATCATTGCTTTAAATTTTGACTAGCTCATTCGAGCTTTTTTTGCTCTCGGTGAAGTTCGGCTCTTCCAGTGCATGGATTGGCGCTTCGTTTCCAGATCATAAGTAAAAGACCTTGTTTCATCACATGTTATCATTGTTTCCAAAAAATTTGGGTCATTTTCAATCGCGTACAAAGTGTCAGTACAAACATTTTTGCGAGCTTCATTTCAAACATTTTTGAGTGGCACGTGTCCTGAAGGAGCTGACAGAAGATGACTTCCAGCACTGTTTCCAACAATGGAAAATTTGCATGAAGCGTTGTAGGGATAGAGAAGGAGTGTATATTGAAGGTGAGAATAAGTGATTAAGTATAAAATTTTTTACGTCAGTCTCACGATTTAATAGTCACACCTCGTATATTTTCCGTCCACTATCTTCAAACTTGAGGAGAATCTTGAGGAGAATCAAATTCTCTCAAATTTCTCTGTTTCTCTTAGACCAGTTTTCCTGGTCATTCTAGATACTCACTTACGTACAGACACATGTGTTCTTGTAAATTACATTTTTCATGTTTGCCGATTTTGTGATAAATTCCGAAGAAGAGCCAACACGTTTGTGAAGTTGAGTAACTTTTACAGAATCCTTTATAATTTTGAGGTTGTGGGACAAATATTTAAATTGATCACCATGTCATGAGTGATACAATACAAAGGATGTAATTTGAAGCGGAGAATGTCCAATAACTTTTTGATCACTTCTCAAATGTCACTTTTTTTTTTTTGTTTTTTTTTTGTTTAACGTCCGACTGTTCTGCAAATGCAGACGGTGAAGGATGAAATGATTTTTTTGTAACGTATGAAAATATGCCGTGCCTGAATGGGATTCGAACCCAAGACCGCATGATGAGAGGCGAGCACGTTACCAACTGCGCCAATGCGGCCGACAAGCAATGTCACTTACCCCAAGCAATGGGATATTGTATTCGATAAGTTGGGAGCAGCTTTTAAAACATTTCTTTGTTTATTATATAAATACTGGTTTGTCAGTTGGTAATCTCTACCACAGTAGTGTTCTGTAGTGTCTTAAAATTAGTAATGCGATACAGACTTTTTTCGATTCTTGATACCAATTTTGATACCAACATTCAAAGAAGTGTAATAATAAAAACAAAAACAAATTTAAATTCAAAAATAAATTAAAAATTTGAAGAAACTGACTAAGGTTTTTAATGAAAAATATAACCTATGTTGAATCATAAGTGCATTTTGATGCAAACAAAAATTTACTTTAGCAGGAAAATCACTAATATTGATTCTAAACTAAGTGTTGTAGACAAAAATAAATGAGAAAACGTTATTTATTACAATTATGATAATATAAATTTTTTCCCTAAAATGCATATTAGGGCGGCAATCTTAAAATTTGAATGAAAAATTAGTATATGGAAGCATCTCACTAAAAGAAGGGATAGGCTAATATTGAGGGAGTAAATTGTAGGGGGAGGCAAAGGTTGGATTAGTAAATTGGCAGTCGTAGAGAGTAGACGTATTTGTCATTGTCCGTATCGGAATAGATAAATACTATTTAAATATTCGTTGTTCGTGTGGCGGCGTGTCCGTTAGTGAAAAATTGTATTTATATTCATTAGTATTTGCATTTTCGTTTATTTTTGTGTTGTTTTTTTTGGGAATATTCAATTGGTGTATTTTTGAATGCCGAACGCACTTGAAAATTATTTTTCACCGAATAAGCGTCCACGGTCGTTAAGTTCTCCTGAGAATTTGGCTCAGGAAAATAAGAAAACCGCAAAAGGTATGGATTCGCGATCAGGAACTTCTGGATCGACACAGGCTTCAGTAAGGGATATGGAAGCGGTCTTGGGAAGGCTTTTGGATAAAAAGTTAAGTAGTTTAGCAACTAAAAACGACATGAATGAACTAAAAAATTCTATAGATGAGTTAATAAAAGAAAATGTTGGTTTAAAAGTGGAGGTATCAAAGTTAAAGAGCGAAAATAACTTTTTGAAGTGTAAAATTGTTAATCTAGAGGATCGTTCTAGAAGGAATAATTTAATTTTCAAGGGGCTTACATATAACAAGGGGAGTGATTGTTGTGAAATCGTTGAGAACTTTTGCAACACGATTCTAGCAGTTTCAAATAGTGTTAAAATAAATCGTGCACACTCTTTGGGTAAAAACAGAGACAATGCTCCTATCATAGCACATATACCGGAAGAAAGGGACATAAATTGTATTCTTAAGAATGCATATAAATTAAAGGGGACCCGATATGTTGTACATAGAGACTTTAGTGTAGAAACTCGTAGAAGTCGCAGTGTGCTATTGACTTTGAAAAAAGAAATAATGAAAACTGTGGGAGAAGAAGGGGTTTTTGTGGCAGTGGATAAACTGTACTTTAGAGGGCAGGTGTTTACTTTTTCGGAGAGTGCCGGATTACAATCAAAAAATGGGTGCGGGTTGGAAAAATTGAAAGAAATGTGCGGAAAGGACTTTTCTGGTTTGAGTTTTCTGAAAAACAGAGAAATGATATTAGGTAGTAACGAAGAGGTTAATTATGCATAGGAGGATGTCGTCTGCCAAGGTAGTCCAAATACTCGAATTGGTTGTGATGTTAGTGGCTTGCATGTGAGTAATTATTGCGGAATTAGGTTGATTAGTTTTAATGTAGCGGGTCTTAAAAGTAAATGTAGCGATATTCATTTTCATAATTTTGTTAAAACTTCTGATATTTTTTGTTTATATGAGACCTTTTTGGAGGAGGGGCAATCGGGATGGGTTACTGGTTTTTTCGCTGAGTATGATATTTGTTTGACGACGGCAGTAAGAGTTAACAATATGGGTAGAGCTAAGGGTGGAACCGTTGTTGGATTTAGGAAAAATAAATTTAAGGATGCTAAGTTTAAGACAATAGATGACAGGGTTGTGATTAATGTCAAATTTAGGCAGGTTCCGGTTATGATTATTCCCGTGTATCTTAGTTGCGATAGAGAAAGGTGGGAGGAAGAATGGTCAAATTTGAGGGAAATTTTAGAAAATCATAGTCCAAATAATGGTATTATTCTAATTGGCGATTTTAATTGCAGGATTGGTGAGCATCAAATACTACCAGAGCAAATTCTCAGTTCTACAAATTTAATAAATTATTGTAGAGTATCAAAAGATAAAATTATAAACAGTAAAGGTAGAAAATTTTTAGATATGTGCGAGAACTTTAACTTGGTGGTTCTGAATGGTAGAGTGAAGGGGGATGCGACTGGTGAATTTACGTTTGTAAGTAGTTTGGGTGAGTCGGTGATTGATTTGTGTTGCGTGTCATGGGATATGGTGAATCTTGTTAGTAATTTTAAAGTGGGTCAAGTTATCTATTCAGACCACATGCCTTTGGAGGTGGATATTATATCATCGCAATATGCGCCGGATGTTGTTGATCTGGCTCTTTTACCAAGGCTTTATTGGGTCAAATCAGGAAAGGAAAAATATGAGGCTTATATCCGGCGGAATGTTAAAAAAATTTGTCCGTTACCCAGGGATACAGGTGAAGCAAGTAATAAAATACTTAGTTTAATTAAGGAAGCAGCAGATAATAGGGGGGCCAGTTAGAAAAAATAATAAGGTTTTTAAACAGGAGTGGTATGATTGGGAGTGTGAGAGGGCTAGGGTGAGGTGCTTTAAACAGTTAAATATGTATAGGCGATGTAATAATGTGGAAACAAAAAATGCGTATTTGCAGTCGAATAAATTTTATACCAAGCTGTGTAAAAATAAGAAATTTCAATTTTATAGGCAGGCAGCGAAGAAGATTGGTACTGTTAGGGATTCAGGATCATTCTGGGGACTTGTGAAAATTTTTAGGAATAAGCCTTTTAAAATGTCAACGAGAATTTCACCACAAGCTTGGCGACTTCACTTCAGTAATTTATTAGGTGAATTTATAGCAGCACATCCGATGGCATATGCGATGCCGTATAGGGTGGACGAAATGCTTGATGGTGAGATTAAATGGGGCGAGTTACAGATGGTTTTGGCTAGAGCGAAAGATAATAAGGCGCCCGGTACGGACGGTATTCCGATAGAGTTTTTTAAGAATGCACCAAGGGAAGTATTTAATAATATTTTAACGCATTTGTCTGTGCCCCAGAATTTTCGGGAATCGGTGATTTTTCCGATTTATAAAAAGGGGGATATGGCTGAGGTGGGAAATTATAGAGGGATTTCGTTTGTAAATGCAGTCGCTAAGTTATTTTCGGGCGTGATGTTAAGTAGATTAGAGAGGTGGATATATAAAAATGACGTGTTATCCGAATGTCAGGCTGGCTTTAGGAAGAGCTATTCCGCGGTTGACAACATATTTAATCTTTATAACATAGTAAAATTGAAATTACTGGGTAGGCGTAAAAAAGTTTACTGTTTCTT
Organism: Catonia carolina; assembly: GCA_035578175.1. Lineage (NCBI taxonomy): Eukaryota > Metazoa > Arthropoda > Insecta > Hemiptera > Achilidae > Catonia > Catonia carolina. The sequence goes on along the minus strand of JAQMRL010000017.1, from coordinate 6,498,846 downwards.
TGTAGATTTAAAGGCAGCTTTTGATCGAGTAGATAGAGAAGCGTTAATTTATAAATTGTATGAATTGGGGCTGTCTCATCGTTTTATATGTGTTATAGCGGAACTATATAGGGGTACTAAGGCTGGGGTATGGTGTAATAATATGATTACAGAATTTTTTGATAACGTAAAAGGATTAAAACAAGGATGTCTTTTGTCTCCTATATTATTTTCTATTTTTGTAAATGACATTGGGGATCATCTGGGGGAGGGAATATGGTTAGGAGATATAAATGTTAAAATATTATTGTACGCGGACGATATGGTTATTCTTGCATCCACGCCAAGGGATTTACAAAGAATGATAAGGGACCTGAAAAATTATTGTGATCGTTGGGGACTAGAAATTAATACTCAAAAATCAAAAATAATGGTGTTTAGGAAAGGGGGTCGTTTAGCGGCTTGTGAGAAATGGTTTCTGGGGAATGAGGAAATTGAAGTAGTTAAGAAGTATAAATATTTAGGAGTTACGTTAACTACAAGTTTGTCTTTCACTGAGCATGTTAAAGAAAGATCAGCGATTGCTAAGTTTGGCCTAAATGGTGTGTGGAAAAATTTTATCATTAAGAAGGAAGTGTCAATGGAGGCTAAGTGGAAAATTTTTCGGGCGGTGAGTAGGGCAGTGGCTACCTACGGCGCACAGATCTGGGGCTTCCGGCAATATGATTGTTTGGAGGAGGTGATGCGATTTTTTGTCAAAAAATTACTTGCTTTACCAAGAGCCACTCCTAATTATATAATTTATTTAGGAATAAATGCTGAAATGCTCTTTCTATTTATATTTCGTATGCATTTTAATTATGTACTGAGAGTGTTGGAGTTGCCCAGGCATAGATTGCCACGTATGTTAGCCGAAAGAATGATTGAGAGTGAAATTGGGTGGTATGGAGAGTGGTTGCGATTGAGTGAAAGGTATGGGTGTGCTTTAAGTAGAGGAATGCATGGAGTGACAGGGTGGAGGGATGAGCTGGAAAGTATATTGGCATGTGCTAAAAACAATTTTAAGGAGATTTTTTTACGGCGAGCTGCAGATGCGCAATATCATAGTCTGTTTAGTCGGTTGGAGCACGACTTAAGAGAAAATAATTTTTTGAATCTGGGCTTAGATAGGTGTACTACGGGATTAATTTTCCGGGCTAGGGGAGAATTACTAAGTTTAAATTTCAGATGCGATAGGGAGGAACCCCAGTGGTTGTGTTCCCTGTGTAACTTACGGAGTAAAGAAGATACTTTGCATTTTATGGGAAGGTGTCCCATATTAAGTAGTATACGTGTAAATTATTTCGGTAAATCTGAATTGAATGATGAGGAAGTGTTGGACTGGTTAAATGGTAAAAGTTGGAAGAAACTAGCGGGATATTTACGAGTTACACTTTGTTATAGAAGAGGGCTAGTAAACGAATTTAATTATTAATTATATGAATGTGCAGGATAAAAAAAAAAAAAAAAAAAAAACGAGTCATTTGTAAATACAGAGTGCGTGAGAGTAGTATGTGTATGTGGTGTAAAAGAGTATGTGATAGATTGCGTGTGAGGATGGGAGATGGTAAATCACCAGTGTGCGCCCTTTCATATCTGTATTATCTGCTGTTGAATTTTGGATGCTGATTTGCTTGAAAGACCCGTTGCATTTCTTTTTCCTGTTGATTAACAACTGATTTATTTTTATAATTATTGATTTGGCTAGGCCTATTTTTCCTATTGAACAATTTAAAAGAATTCTTTGTAATATTCTTATCAAATTTTGGAATTATTTATTTATGTTAAAATAATAGAAGTTTAAGTGTTTAGTTATTTGTTTATTTTATCGCTACGCTCAAGGAAAACAGGCAGTTTAATTTGATTTATTCTGAATTTACTAATCCTGGCAGACGACCATCTATAGGTCATGTCAAGATTATGCTGAGTTTGTTGGTTATTTCATTTTATTTCATTTTCATTTGTATTATTTTCTTTTGTATTGTTATTTTTGTGATATGCTGTTAATATGTTTTAAATAAAGGCATTGCATTAATTAAAATTAATAGGGGGAGGCAAAGGTTAGAATATATAAAGCAAATTACAAAAGATGTAGGGTGTTACAGGTATGGAGATATGAAACGACTTGCGCAAGATACAACAGCTTAGAGAACTGCATCAAACCAGTCAAGAGATTGATGACAAAAAAGAATGCCTTAAAAAACCAATTTTTACCACAACAGCACAAAATATTGTGAATTTTAAAAAGAACATCGTAGGAGCTGTTTTTGACAAAATCGCACAAACTACTTCTTTTAGTTGACCGATTTAGATGAAAATGAAGACTTAAAACTCAAGTTTTAAGTTTCAACGTTGTACGCCATTCTGTTCTTGAGATATTTCGTTCACAAACACACATACACAGACCAATAACACTAAAAAACACTTTTTTTGAGTTCAGGAGGCTGAAAACTCAAATTCAAAAAAATGATACGAAAATAATAGGTATAGTCACTTGAGTCACGAGTTTGCCCTTGTTTGTAACGAGGGGTAAAGGGGGGACGCATCAGTGCGCGTACGCGACTGCTTTAATTTCAGTACGACAAACATAACAACTTATACTATACCCAAAGCATATAAAGTATAGGGTGATTCAAAAAGAGCGCCGGTTTTGATATATCAAATTAAGAGATTTATTTTATTGAAAAACTGAAAATAAATACATCAACAAGTTCATCTTACCTTCCGATTTCATGTATGAAAAATGATGTCATGCATGTGTCCTCCTCTACTGCGCTGGCACGCATCAACTCTGTCCATGAAATTGGATATTACTGCACGACAAGTTTCGACTTCCATTTGCCCGATAACCCGTCGAATTTCCTCCTTCAAGTCATTGATGTTTCAGGGTTTATTGGCATACACCAATGACTTCAGATGACCCCAAAGATGAAAGTCACAAGGCGTCAATTTTGTTTGCGAAGGTGTCATCATCCTGCCGTTTTCTCAATACCCAGTCAACAAACTGTCGTCTCTTCTGGTGGTCTGCCACTTTCAAATGTTGCGTCAACTGAATTTTATACGGGTGATATTGGAGATCGTACCAAAGAATTCTCCGTACAGAAGAACATCGTAAACCCAATTGTTGAGAACAGCGACGTATTGATTTTGCAGGGCTAACAGCCACACTGTCACGAACCAACGCAACGTTCTGCTCAGTTCGGCCAGAACGACGACGTCCAGAACTTTTAAGGTCGACTGTTGAACCTGTCTCAAAAAACTTTTTCATGAGCCTGCGAACTGTTGATTCATTCGGTGCTTCATTACGTCCTAGAGTACCGCGAAGTCGCCTGACAGTAGCCGCATAACTCTCTCCACTCTGGTAAAATGTTTTGACGATTAACACTCGTTGTGCAATAGTAAACTTCTCCATGGTTAGACACAGACTGCGAGAGTACTACACTGCGAACAAGAGAAACTACAACTGAATCGTCAATCGGAATGTTCTCCGAAATAGAAATGAGGTCTAACAATGTTGCCAACCGATAAACAAAAATTTACCAGCCGTTTAAAAACCGGCGCTCTTTTTGAATCACCCGTTATATTGCGGAACCTTGGTAGGTTAACTGTACGAATATCCCTGTTTGTTACCGTAAACATAAATGTCGGTTTCTCGAAAACGTGGTCGAACTAATCACATTACTGAATGCAATGTAACAAAATGTTGTAAAGTTGAAGCTAAACAAAAATGCCTAACCGCGTCTCTTAACAAAAGCCGTGAGCAAGCGGCTAACTACTGTGATGTTTCTCTTCCCACAATTTGAAAAATAAAGAAGGAAATTAAGGACAAGAAGAAGCTATTCTTCAACAGCTTTGTTGACACCTGGTAAAAAAGGAAAATGGTTAGGTAGATACTAGAGAGACTGACGATGAAAATGCTGATGACAGCAATAGTAAAGAAGGCGATTCATTCGTAATTAGAGTAAATCAAACATGTAATTAAGCTATAGGCAATATTACAGGTCACATTTATTTCTTATAAGGTTTATGAAGAAAACATTTCTCGGAATAAACCACAGCTTACAAAATGTTTGTAGAAACTGCACGGTAGTTATATGTACGAGTAGTGTCTCACTGTTGAGGTTGGCAGCACTGCAAATATTTCACTTCCCGACCTCACAGCCCATACATACGCAAAAGGCAATCTTGTGATTTCAGTAGCCTATACCTTCCTACAGAAAGTAAAAATTATGGTTATGGAACATACCTGACTGTATGAATTTCATTTCTACGATCATCAGACTCTAGAGGAGCTTGTGGGCGACTAGGTCGTATAACTGCTGATATTGGTGTCGGTTCATCAACAATTGGTGAAGGTACATCGTCCGCCGAAGGAAAATAATGATCAGTCAATGTGATGACTCGAGGTGGTGTCTGGCAAAAAAAAATCAAAAATATTGAATGAATTAGAGCCTTGATATTATTCTTAACTCTTTGAATTGCACGTTGGGCAAACAAAATTAACAATGGATATTGTCTTTATGGTAATACAAGGCATAAGGGCCATTTAAAAAATCTGGTGAAAAACCCCAACATGACTTTCTCTTGCCAAAATAAATAATGACCAATAACAACGTAAAATGAGAAATGGCCACCTCCATGGCATAGGGGTTAACACGCTAGCCTACTAAGTGTAGGTCCCAAGTTTGATTACCAGCTAGATCTGGAAATGATTATGTGCCAAAACCCATCAATACAGTTTCTTAACCCACCATAGTTGCTAATGATTAAGCTGTAGATGCAACTTAAGTAAACAAAAACAATTAAAAACGTAACCTAATTTTAATCATGAGTGAAAAACCTCAGTTTGGCTTAATAATACGGAAAATCACTCGACACAAAACTTGGCTCAGTAGAGAAAAATGCTCTAAATAAAAGTTGTAGATCTTTTAATTTTCTATAAATTTGATTACATACACTTTTCTTGTAAAATTCATACTAAGGCTGAAATCTTTAAAAAAATATCAATTTTTTTACAAGTTTTCATGAGAAAAAAAAACAGAAAATCGCTAATTACCGCTAAACTAACCATTAAACAAAAAAAAGTTTGAAATAAAAGTTGTAGGATTTTAAATTTTCTACAAAATGATTACATACATTTTTGCGCTAAAATGCATATTAAAGCCGCAATCTTAAAAAAACAATTTTTCCTATGAGAGAACAGCCTCCCCAAGAATTTCAGCAGATATGGCGCCTACCCTATCTTGTAAAGCATAGAAAATTTAGCAAATGAGGTGATTTAAAAAAGAATCGTAGGAGCCGTTTTTGAGAACATCGCAAAAAAGTGAAAAAATGTCACGAATAAACTACTACTTCTGGTTGAGCAATTTTGATGAAAATATTTGTTTCGTGTCCTGTAGTGGTATCTAATTTAAGTTTCAAGTTTGTACGATGTTCCGTTCTTGAGATATTCTGTTCACACACACACACGAACCCAGGGACCAATAGCTAAAAACATGTTTTTTGGGTTCAAGTGATCGAATAAACTACTACTTCTGGTTGAGCAATTTTGATGAAAATATTTGTTTCGTGTCCTGTAGTGGTATCTAATTTAAGTTTCAAGTTTGTACAATGTTCCGTTCTTGAGATATTCTGTTCACACACACACACGAACACAGGGACCAATAGCTAAAAACATGTTTTTTGGGTTCAAGTGATCTGAAAACGTGTAGATCCAGAGAAGAATCAATTTCGAAAAATCAACATGATAACAATACTTTCCTTCCTATATATTCATACAGATAAGAGAAAGTAAAAATTCCCACCATCAAAAACAGCAGATTGACTCTGGTTTAACAAAAAGATTTCGCTTAATTTTGTTTACCATTTTCATTTTCAACAACCAGTTAATAGTGAATCTGGTATACTTATTTAAACGATTATACTTACTTGTACACGAATCAAGCCTGGATCAGGTGGCAACACTGCATTCTCATGATTAACCTCAATCGGAGTGCCTCTGGTTCCAATTAACTGATCCTGACCTTTTCAATAATAATAAAAATAATTAATTAATAAAACCCTAACATATCAGTCAACAATAATACCATAATACTTTAATGATAAATAATTATGTTTCTGAAGCACTTTAAAATACTGAAATATACTTCCGTCAACTTTTCTGTAAATTTCTAAAATCGTTGAAGTCAATAAAAACAATAAAATAAAATAATAGTAGTTAGTCACAATTAAGTGAGATGCTTAAGTTCAACTCGCAAAAACGACAATCCAATAAAAATTCAACTACAAAATTGTCGTCGATTGCAGTTGCGTTGTTGTTGAAACAAACTGCTCTCCTACCACATTTTTGTTGTCCAAGAAATGCTGCTTGAAGTTCATTCTTGAAATCTTGGAAGTCCATGTGACAGTACAACGATACCTACATTATTAAATTTGTTCAGTACTAAAATGGATTTGAAGGAACTTTATTTGTTGCTGCATCGTACAAATATTGTTTTTTTTTTGGGTTTTATGTGTGACTTTTGCAATTTCTGCTAATGCAGATGGTGAAGATGATGATACATGAAAATGAGTAATGAAAAAATGACCTGATCAGGAATTGAACCCGGGACCCCAGCGTAGAAGCCAGATGCTGACCACTACACCAACGGGCTGGCCCGTTTTAATAGATTATTTTGGATTCATCCCATAATAGAAAATAAAGATGAGAACTAATTTAAGTTACTGTTTCATTCTTTAAGAAAATACGATAACAAATTTTTTTAATATTTTAGAATGAACATAAGTACTTTTGACTACATTTTTTTTATTATATCAGTTTAAGGACATTTCTTTTTTTTTGTTTTACATCTGACTGTTTTGCAATTTCTGCTAACGCAGACAGTGAAGAATGATGATATATGAAAATTAATGATGAAAAAATGCCAGATCTTGACCAGGTTTCCCTGGTCTGCATTAGCAGAAATTGCAAAACAGTCAATGTAAAAAAAAGAAATGTCTAACTGACATACTATAAAAAAATGTAGTCAAAAGTACTTTTATTCATTCTAAAATATTAAAAAAAATTTGTCATCGTATTTTCTTAAAGAATTAAATGGTTACTTAAATTGGTTCTCATCTTTATTTTCTATATTGGGATGAATCCAAAACAATCTATTAAAACGGGCCGGCCCGTTGGTGTAGTGGTGCGCAACTGGCTTCTATGCTGGAGTCCCAGGTTCAATTCCTGGTCAGGTCATTTTTTCATCACTCATTTTCATGTATCATCATCTTCACCATCTGCATTAGCCTAAATTGCAAAAAAGTAAGACGTAAAACCCAAAAAAAAGAAGAAATACTGACGTAATACGTAGTCAAAAGTACTTTTATTCATTTTAAAAAGGATTATTGCTAGTTATTAGACGGTAAATCTCCCTTGAAAGGAAGACCCTTGAATGGTTCATTTTTCATCCCGACTAGGCCTTTTTCCTGTTAGCCTAGTCTCCTTCATCCCTGCGAGAATTTCCGCTTCCTTTCCTCACTCCACTAAGATACTTTCACGAACCATAACTCAATTTTAATCTGTTTTTTTTTGGGCAATGTCAGGGGTTAGAATCAGGATTTTGGCCCTGAAGCTTTTGATTACAGCCGCCCCTAACATGGGGAACCGACGCTGCCCGTTATGGGTACAGACGCGTGCAGTTATAAAATTTTAACAGCATTTCCTCTGTTACGGGTCTATCACCCTACTATAGAAAGCTCCTCCGGCCTCAGCCGTTAGCCAACTATGGGTGGTTGGGCTACTTGATCGCCGTCCAACACTCGGCGTAAGGTCTACCATATTACCTTATCAGGAAATTCCTGGCCAGACAAAAGGAAATTATTATTATTATTCATTTTATTTTATTCATTAAAGGACAGCCTAATGCGTAAAGACACAAAGATGAGTAAAAGTGACTGTTAATTTTTTTATAAAACTTTCCATGTCAAAGATTAGTCTTCAGTATCAATTACAGGTTTCCCTGCCGTTTTAATAATGAAGGAATAACACAACTAAAAAAACAAGACACGCCGTAGAATAGAATTGATAACTTTTCGGACTTGGAACAAAGTACTATTAGTGCCGAAATGTACTGGGAGTTGAACGAGTGTAGTGAGTGCCATGGAGTTCATTGGATTGTCGTTGGCTTGCAGACAATACAGACTGTCGTTCTGTTGTTGTTGAATTGTCGTTCATGAGAGTTGAACTTAAGTTGTTAGCTGCTTTGCTTGATCAAAAGTCCGGATAAATAGCAGCTACTAAAATTTACATCCTTAACTACCAGGAACTTTGCTCTAAAATGAAAAAAAATTTCCATGCAACTTTTAATATAAAATTGTAAATTACAAGCGTTTTTATCAACATAAAAATTTTTTACAGATTGCAATATAACAAAAGAGAAGATAATGTTGCAAAAGTATAGTCTTCCACAAAAGTTTTTTCCGATTAAATGCCACATCCATAAATATTAGTAATAAATTCTTCATAAAGTGACGCTGAAAAGCCTTTCTAGGAAAAAATATGTAAAATCACTATATATGAGTTGTCTGAAAAGCTATCGATCTCAATTCTCGACATGTACTGCTGAGGAATTCACATCTCAATTCTCGACATGTCAAGTAGTTGAGGAATGTGTTCCCACAGGTGTTGAAAAGTAATCACAAAAATTTCAGTCATTTTGGACGCTCAGTTATTCGACAATCGTTTTAATGACTCGATGCAAGTGTTTCTATGAAAATGGACAAAATCGAGTATCGAGGTATTATTAGATATTTGTTTTTGAAAGGCAATATGGCTACGGAAATTAAAGACGAATTATACGCTGTATACCAGTCATGTCAAAGATACGGCCCGCGGGCCGCAACTGGCCCCAGGGCTGTATCAATACGGCCCGCGATCGCAATGTGTCACAAAAAGAAGAATCATGTTTTTTTGGAGCTTTAAGACTTCACTCGATTCCTCTTCGGAAGTTTTAAAATGCGCACACTACATTTATAAGTAATTTTAAGGGCAGCGCGTGCCCAGACAAGCGAGAGAGATAGACAGTAACGCCATCTCTACCTGACATCAATGAGCTTGTCAAAAACAAGAGAAGTCAGGTATCTGGATCCTCGAGCTCAAAATAATTACCATCTTTTATAACTTTGATATGATTTTTAACAACCGTATATTTTTTATACTATACAATTAAATAAATAAAATGTAATAATAATTCAGTACATTTTTACTTTCTCTTGCCTATATGAATATATAGGAAGGAAAGTATTGTTTTTATGTCGATTTTTCGAAATCGAGTTTTCACCGGATCTATACGTTTTCAGACCCCCTGAACCCAAAAAACATGTTTTTAGCGATTGGTCTGTGTGTGTGTGTGTGTGTGTGAACAGAATATCTCAAGAACGGAACATCGTACGAACTTGAAACTTAAGTTACATACCACTACCGGACGCGACACGAACATTTTCATCAAAATCGGTCAACCGGAAGTAGTAGTTTATTCGTATAATTTTTCAGTTTTTTGCGATTTTCTCAAAAACTGGTCCTACGATTTTTTTTAAAATCGCCTATTTTACTCAATTTTTTATTCTCTACAAGATAGGGTAGGCGCCATGTTTGCTGAAATTCTCGGTGAGGCTGTTTTCACGTAAAAACGTTGTTTTTTTAAGATTACGGCTTTAATATAAATTTTAGCGCAAAAATTTATATAATAAAAGTTGTAAAGAATTAAAAAACCTACAACTTCTGTTTCAAACATTTTTTTGTATGACGCTTAGTTTAGCAGTAATTAGCGGTTTTCTGATTTTTTCTCACGAAAACGTGTGAAAAATTGTTTTTTTTAAGATTTCGGCCTTAGTATGCATTTTACGACAAAAGTGTATATAATTTAATTTATAGAAAATTAAAAGATCTACAACTTTTATTTAAAGCATTTTTCTCTACAGAGCCTAGTTTAGAGAGAAAGAGTGATTTTCCGTATTTCTAAGCCAAACTGAGGTTGATTTTCATTTTGCATCATTCACTCATGATTAAAATAAGGTTATGTTTTTGAGGTTAGTTTTTTCTTTATTTCTAATATTTTATTATTAATGTTAGGTTTATTGTTAATTATTTGCACTGGCAAGAGAAAGTTGTGTGAGTGTTTCACACCAGATTTTTTATTTGAATCTGGCCCGCCTACACATTCTAAATTTAATATGTGGCCCTCTTCAAAATTGAGTTTGACACCACTGCTGCATACGGTGGACTCTACACCATCATTTATCACCATGAAATTTTGGGCAGCTGAATTTAAACGTGCCATACCAGCTTGATGGACGATGAACATTTGGGACGACCAAAATACTGCAACCATTGATGATAACATTGCTCAAGTTTACAAAATGGTGCTAGACAATCGTCGAATTAAGGTTAGAGAGAGTCTAGTACCATTTGGTGAACTTCAGCATGTTATCATCAGTGGTTGTAGTTTTTTTGTCGTCCCAAATGTTCATTGTCAACCAAGCTGGTACCGCACGTTTAAATTCAGCTGCCCAAAATTTCTTGGTTGTAAATAATGACGATGGAGTCCACCATAATTAATTTCTGTAGGTGTATCGGCTTTCTAAAACAAATATCTAACAACAGTTCGATACTCGATTTTGTCAATTTTCACAGAAACACTTGCATAGAGTCATTAAAACGATTGTCAAATAACTGAGTGTCAAAAATGGATGGAATTTTTGAGAGTTCAATTCAACGCATGGGTGAACACATTCCCTAACTGTATTTGAAGAGTGCTACCATCTTCAAGTTGAGGTCAGAAACTTTTCAGACACTCCTCGTACGCTAGCACATAATTATCAATAAATTAGTTACACCACACCAACAAACAGGCGCTTTAAATGTTATTTTAAAGAACAATATAACATAACAAAAAAATGTGAAAGTGTATGGAAAGATATTAGGAAAAAGGAATAAAATAAAAATGCATAAAAATATAAAATAAAACAAAACAATAAACATTAATACATTTAAAGTGAATATAATAGTTTATAGGTTAAGCAATGATACCTTAAAAAAACATTAAAAAGTCTTGGACACAGTAAGAAAAAGAAAAATATACTTCCCAGATCATCTGCATAGAAAATCTATTCACAGTTTATTCCAACAAAAAAAGCATACATAAAATCGTTAAGACAACACAAAACATTTAACAGATAAGAAAATTTGCAAAGAAACATTAACGTGAAAAATATTTGAAAAATGAATAATATACGAGGGGGTACCCAAAAGAAACCGGAATTATTTTTTAAAACTATTTATTTTTAATTTTTTTACAAAAGAACCTTATCCCCTTCAAAATACTCTCCATTACAACTAATACATTTGTCCCACCGGTGCTTCCACTGTTCAAAACATTTTTTGTACTCCTCTTCAGTGATGGCTGCCAGCTCATCCGTCGTTTTTTTCTTGACATCATCAACGTTGTTAAATCGGAGACCTTTCATGCCCCTTTTCATGCGTGGGAACAAGAAAAAATCACACGGAGCCAGATCGGGTGAGTACGGTGCGGGTGGTAGCAAAACCATGCCGTTTTTCGCCAAAAACTGGGTAACCGAGATTGCCGTGTGTGCAGGCGCGTTGTCGTGGTGGAAAAACCAGTCCCCTGTCTGCCACAAATTAGGTCTTTTACGACGAATGCTGTTTCGTAGTCTTCTTAACACTTAAAGATAAAAAGTCAATGGTCTGTCGTCGGTCTGTTCGTACAATTTCTTTCACTTTCACAACATTTTCGTCTGTTCGGGAAGTCGACGGTCGTCCAGAACGACGTTTGTTCTCAATCGACATGTCGCCATTTTTAAAGCGCAAAAACCACTCGTACACTTGGGTTTTTCCAATAGCGTCGTCTTTGTAAGCTGTGTTCAACATTACAACTGTTTCCGCGGCGTTTTTACCGAGCAAGAAGCAAAATTTCACAGCCGCACGTTGTTCATTAAAACTTGCCATCATGAAAAACGACACGAGCACAAAACAGCACTAGCGAGAAAAATTACTGCACGAGAACAGAACAAGCTAGATCAACGAACAAAATGGCATTGAACTGGCAATGAGTAGCGCTACAAGCAGCCTAGTGGCGGGAATTTGTACTGCACAAGCTCCGCCCACAGCAGAGCTATTCCGGATACTTTTGGGTACCCCCTCGTATACTTTGGAGATTTCCATCTTTATTAAATGGAAAAATAAATTAAAATCACCAAAAGGTTGTATTCCTTTCTTGGATGAAAACAAATCCAATTATTAGAAGTACAAATTTGTGAAATGTAATTCTTTGATTGCTTAAATTAACCCTTTCAGTGCCGAAACAATATTTAAACGTTTGATGTAAAGTGCCATTTAATTTGAATAAGGGTGTACAAAAAGTGGCAGCCCTTAATTCCAAAACTTGCATCCGAAAGCCTGCCATCGGTGAAAAAAATGTTCAACGTTACAGAAAATTAAAAAAAAAAAATTTTTAAGAAACGCTATTATTTAACAATGATTCAAATAAAAAATGAACTAAAAAGAAAAAATAAAAAAAATTACAAAAAAAATTACAGACATTACTGTTACAAATAAAAGCGTGGAGCATTTTTATTGTAAAATATTCGTTGTATAAAAATGCGCCACGCTTTTTTGTAACAGTAATGTCTGTAATTTTTTTTGTAATTTTTTTTATTTTTTCTTTTTAGTTCATTTTTTATTTGAATCATTGTTAAATAATAGCGTTTCTTAAAATTTTTTTTTTTTATTTTTTTTAATTTTTTTTATAATTTTTTTTCTGTGATTTTTTTTGTAATTTTTTTTTGTAAATTTTTTTTATTTTTTTATTTTTAGTTACTTTTTTTAAGTAATTGTTAAATAAAAGCGTTTTTTAAATTTTTTAAAAAATATTTTTGTAATTTTTTTGAAATTTTTTTGTAATTTTTTTTTACAAACACCTATTGTCATCGAAGATAAACAAGTGTGCAAAGTTTGATTCATATTGATACGGTAGAAGTATTAAAATTTTAAGGTGCAAGATTTGATGGATCCAAGAGTAAGTTATTTTGTAATAATAAAAGCGTTTAAAAAAAATTTTTTTGTAAATTTTTTTTTATGACAGCGTATTGTCATCGAAGATAAACAAGTGTGCAAAGTTTCATTCATATTGATACAGTAGAAGTATTAAAATTTTAAGTTGCAAGATTTGATGGATCCAAGAGTAAGTTAAAAAAAAAAAAATTTTTTTTTGTAAATTTTTTTTTATGACAGCGTATTGTCATCGAAGATAAACAAGTGTGCAAAGTTTGATTCATATTGATACGTTAGAAGTATTAAAATTTTAAGTTGCAAGATTTTATGGATCCAAGAGTAAGTTAAATAAAAGCGTTTAATTAATTTTTATCGAGTTCATTAACAAAAGAAATTTTTCTAACACTAAAAATATTCAAAATAGTTTTTTTTCAGTTTATTTAAAGCTGCATCGACAGCTTGGTCATTAGCAACTACTGTGGGTTTTGTTACCTTAATGGTAGTTTTAACGTGTTAAAATTTCCAGACCCTAGCCGGGAATCGAATCTGGGACCTTTCGCTTTATAGGCTAGCGTGCTACTCACTACGCCACGAAGGCGTTTTCAAAATCCATTATTCTATTAACTTTTTGTTTAAAATTTTTTTGGAAGTGTTCGGTTATCTAGACATTGGCACTTTATGTATTACTTACAGATGTCCGGTAAACCGGATTTTATAACTACGTCAAAGATATCAACATCGTCCTGTTTTCCAGACGTTGGTACTGAAAGGGTCAAAAAATTAAATTAAAATTATATTTTTAAAAATCATTAAAAAATGATAACAAATATTTTGGTTCAATTTTTGTGACATTAAATTTTTATTGCAATGAACGCCTGTAACAGGCAGGTGGAGTGTTAAATTATTTGCACTTGATCTGCTAGTTCCAGGGCTACCAAAAATAGTACTGTTTCTTATCACATTGTCAACCAATTATAAGACCGAAGTATTTTAAAATAGAAGAGGTAGAGGTGTAAAAGACACTAGTCAGAGTTATCTCCACAGAGGGTAATGAATTTCATTCTATAACCAGACCCTGTGGTGAATGAAGGAAAGGTGTCATAAACAGAGTGGAACGTAAAATGTTTTATAGAGGGCCTGGTAAGCTGATAAGCATACTTTTCTACTCAATGAGGAAGGCAGTAGTTAACCACCTCACTCCTCCTTTTACTTAGTAAAACCTCTAGAGGTACAAACCAGCATTTCGGCTGATGACCTAAAAAACATTGCAATGAAAGGGTTTTGTAAGATCAACTCCTTTTTGGTGCTTGATTTTTGAAATTGTCAACTATCATTAAGTTTTCTCCATCCACCACACTTACATGTCAGAAACCACAAGAGATAGCAACATACAGTTTTCGTAATTTGTAATCTACACAAAAAGTTAGAGGTCCTAAATTGGGTTTGAAGTTTCGGTTTCGACTGGAAAAGGCCTAAAACCGGAAGTCAAGAAATCAAAGTTGGAATTTGGAAACAAAAATCGTAAGTCAAAAGTAAAGCACGGTTCAATTTGATTGCTCAATTTCGTTTAATCAATGAAATAGGTTCTTGATTCAAGAACACTGAATGGAATTTATCTACATGGTTCAATCCAATTGTAATGTTAAAAGCATGGAGTCAAATGAAGTTATTATATGAAAGAGTTCAAATAATTTCAGAAAACTTAATCGAGATCTGAATAAAATTGCAAGATTCACAAAAAGCAGCAGTGCCATTATTGGACACAAGCAGGAATATTATTTACAAATTAAACAAATTTTTTATTCTACGTCTTTGAAAATTTATTAAAAGAACTTGAAACAAGAGACTTCGAGACATTTAAAAATCATTTATGTAAGTCCGCTAAACAATTCAAACAACTGTACGACAAACCTCAATGCCATGAAACTAAAAATCCAGTTCACCGCCTTTGAATCTCGTTGAAAACCAATCTATACAAATCAATTTCGTTGAATCTAATGTATTGATCAACGGCATTGAACAAAAGTACACAGTAATTTCTTTAATCCTGTTACTCAATTGTTAATGTCGTAATTATTTTTTAAGAAAGGGAAATTTTGTTTCGTGACGCGAAGTTGGTAGCCCTACTCAACCGGTATAGATATGGCAGTGTGAGTTGATTCTTCTTGAGCTGTGTAAAATTTTGTCCTGTTTCATGTTGTGTTACAAACAGAATGTCTTTTATTCTAGAACAACGAGTTTTCATTCTTGAACAATATTTTACTACAAAATTGTACGCAAATAAAGTCCAAGCTAATTGGTGTGAGCACTGGGCTTCACATGCGCATACCCCTCCCCCCTACAGTTAGATGTACAGTCACGAGTGTTGTTGAAAATTGACAACACCCATTGTATTTTGTACGCATGCTGTTCCATTGTTGATTAGAAACGCTGCACTATTGCAGTACATACAAAACTATACTAATGCAGACGCACGTTTTGCCCAGCGCTCTCCTTATGAAAATTAGGCTATAAAAGATTCATTCTAAATTCCAGTGTTTTTACTGTTCACATAACCGACAAGATGGATCCAAGCTTCATAACTAAAAAAAACACTGTTTAAAAATTTGATTCCCTTACATTTACGAAAGACCTAAACCAACGGCAATATTGCAATCGCTCGTTAAAATTTGGAGCTGAAGCTTTTGGAATTGTACGCAATATGGATATAATTTCAATTTTATAGCAGCTTTCTAAACACTCGAATATGACATACCTATTTTTGAGAAAAGTTTTCATAGTTTTCCGCGGAGAATTGAGCAATCTTGTTTTCACATTCTTTAAAATGTCATCTGTCATAAGAGTTTGTCAACTACTACGTTTTCTGTCGCAAACACTACTACCTGTCTCTCAAAATCGGTTTGTTAGCCTAGAAATCGATATTTTTTTCTGGTGGAGGAACACCAACAAATTTAATTTGAAATGATTCTTTTACACTGGTGTATGATTTCATAGCAAAATATTGTTTAAGAATGAAAACCTGTTGCTCTAGGGTAAAAGATTCTGTTCAGAACACGACCAGAAACGGCAGAAACCCATAAAAATCAGTGTATGGCTCCTTCATTGTCATTTTTGGAGTTTTATGAAAAAGATGGTGATTCACTACTCGATCGAATCATTACTGGAGACGAAACTTGGATAAAACATGTAAATTGCAAAACAAAATTAGTCTATGGAATGGGGGCATACAAAGTCTCCCAAAAAAGCAAAGAAATGCATGCAAACGTTGTCTGCAAGGAAAATTATGGTGACTGTTTTTTGGGATACGAAAGGAATTCTTCTTGTTGATTTCTTAGAACGTGGCAGAATAATAAACTCTGCGAGGTATTGTGAAACGTTGGAAAAGTTAAGAAGAGCAATTAAAAATAAGTTAAGTTCAAAAATTCTGTTTTTGCATAACGCCCGACCATATACAGCAAATTAGACTCGACAAGTCTTGGATGCTTTCAAGTGGGAAGTGTTTCCTCATCCGCCATAAGTCTGGATCTTGCACCTAGCGACTACCATCTGTTTCCAGCAATGAAGACCTGGCTTGCGACACAGTGGTTTGAAGATGACGCGGAACTGCGGGAACCTGTGATTACCTGGTTGAAGTCTCAAAGTGGCAGAATTCAATGACACCGGAATTTCAAAGCTAGTTTACCGCTATGATAAGTGCCTAAATTTGTATGGTGACTATGGCGAAAAGTAGTATTATAGTGTAACTTTCAATGGTGTGTAATAAATTTTTTTCTTGTACTTTGTTTTTCTTTCTATACCAAAATGTAATACGAGGGGGTACCCAAAAGAAACCGGAATTATTTTTTAAAACTATTTATTTTTAATTTTTTTACAAAAGAACCTTATCCCCTTCAAAATACTCTCCATTACAACTAATACATTTGTCCCACCGGTGCTTCCACTGTTCAAAACATTTTTTGTACTCCTCTTCAGTGATGGCTGCCACCTCATCCGTCGTTTTTTTTCTTGACATTATCAATGTTGTTAAATCGGAGACCTTTCATGCCCCTTTTCATGCGTGGGAACAAGAAAAAATCACACGGAGCCAGATCGGTTGAGTACGGTGCGTGTGGTAGCAAAACCATGCCGTTTTTCGCCAAAAACTGGGTAACCGAGATTGACGTGTGTGCAGGCGCGTTGTCGTGGTGGAAAAACCAGTCCCCTGTCTGCCACAAATTAGGTCTTTTACGACGAATGCTGTTTCGTAGTCTTCTTAACACTTCAAGATAAAAAGCTTGATTTACCGTCTGGCCTGGTGGAACGAACTCTGAATGGACAATTCCCCTCACATCAAAAAAACAAATCAGCATTGTTTTGATGTTCGATCTGACTTGACGACTTTTTTTTGGTCGGGGTGATAATGAAGTCTTCCATTGACTGGATTGTAGTTTAGTTTCTGGGTCGTACCCATAGCACCAAGACTCGTCACCCGTAATGATCTTTGACATGAAATCTGGATCAGTTTCAAGCTGTTGTTTCAAATCACTACACGTTTCAATTCGATGTTCCTTTTGAGTGTCTGTCAGAACCCGAGGCACAAACTTGGCAGCGACTCTTTTCATTGTCAAGTCTTCTGTTAAAATGCGTTGGACTGAGCTCCAAGATAACCCACTAACCTGTGATATTTGGTCAATGGTCTGTCGTCGGTCTGTTCGTACAATTTCTTTCACTTTCACAACATTTTCGTCTGTTCGGGAAGTCGACGGTCGTCCAGAACGAGGTTTGTTCTCAATCGACTGTCGCCATTTTTAAAGCGCAAAAACCACTCGTACACTTGGGTTTTTCCAATAGCGTCATCTTTGTAAGCTGTGTTCAACATTACAACTGTTTCCGCGGCATTTTTACCGAGCAAGAAGCAAAATTTCACAGCCGCACGTTGTTCATTAAAACTTGCCATCATGAAAAACGACACGAGCACAAAACAGCACTAGCGAGAACAATCACTGCACGAGAACAGAACAAGCTAGATCAACGAACAAAATGGCATTGAACTGGCAATGAGTAGCGCTACAAGCAGCCTAGTGGCGGGAATTTGTATTGCACAAGCTCCGCCCACAGCAGAGCTATTCCGGATACTTTTGGGTACCCCCTCGTAAACTTTGTGGATAGCCCTTGTGTAAATACTAGTGAAGAACATTCACTGTTTCAACCAGTCAACCAGTCACCGTGATCACGGTGACAGTGATTTTGTGTTCGTTACTTTTAATTGTTACTAGTGATTTAGTAATAACTGGGTATATACTTAGTATATTTTTCAGTTGTTATCATGAAGTAATAATTATGTTTTCAGTTGTTATTTCATGATAACAACTGAAGTTTTGATAACTTCAAAAAATGCGCTACATATATAACTAAAATAAAAATTTAGCCTAAAACTTATTAACACAAGGCATCCTAAATTAGTAATAAAAAGAACATTTTCTATAAAAAAGAGAAAGTACAAAAACAATTTAAAACTGAAAAAATTAACGCACAAAGTAAATAAAATAGCTAGGTAGAACGCGGCGTGCAATAAAAATAACACTGTAATGTAATTATGTTACAGTGATCAGAAATGTAAAGGAACTACCCTTGTTTTGTTTAGTCTAGTAGATGAAAAACATAACAAGGGGAAGAGACTGGAGAGGGCAAGAGAGAGAGAAGAGTGCATAAAAATTGAAGTAAAAGAGAATGGACGTGCCGGTTATCAAAGGAGAGCCTAAGCCCAGTGAACAGACCAACATATCTTTCATAGCTATTATATACAGGGGTCTTAAAGAAGAGTAAGCATATTTTATCGTTTTGTCTATGAACTGTGAACAGTGACTGAGTGAGTGAATTTTTTCACAAGTTTTTAAGGTAAAGCATTCGTTCTGCCTTAAAAGTGACAGTGAACAGTGAATAAGTAATTAACTGATTTTTGTAAAAGTGTTTGGGGGAACGAGAGGTCTGTTACTCTTCTATCTGTAGAATTACGGTCGCCGTGTCGTCCTGTCTTAAATAGTGAACAGAGAAAGAGTAAGCGATCTTTATAACAGTGACTGGGGAATGAGAGGTCTGTACTATATCTGTAGAAGTACGTTGAACATTCGCCGTGTCGTCCTGTCTTAAATAGTGAACAGAGAAAGAGTAAGCGATCTTTATAACAGTGACTGGGGAATGAGAGGTCTGTACTATATCTGTAGAAGTACGGTGAACATTCGCCGTGTCGTCCTTCCTTCCAGTGACAGAAGAGTAAGCGATTTTTGTAACAATGACTGGGGAACGGTTACTTGCCTATCTGAATAACTGTGGACACCATGAATTATACATAACTGCGACTCGTTCACAGTAACAGTTCTTTTGTCTCTTCTCTAGTAAATATCCAGGGCAGTAAGGATCATAAAGAGATGGTATTTCAGAACACAAATTAACAACAAAAAAAAAAACAAATATTTGAGTTATCATTTTTCAATGTTTTAACGTTAAAATTAATTTAGATAAACCAAATAAAAATAAGAAATGATAAATAAATAAAAAGCGGTAGGGGTACCTGACGGTTTACTATTAAAATTGTTAGGAGACCTACGTGATCTTGGGCGGTAAGTGGTACAACCTGTTAAAGGACGAGATAACGGTCCATCAGAGCGTGGTATGGGCACTGAGAAAGATGATGTATGTCGCCAATTGCTATGGATTGACATCATGGTATCAGAAGACTTAACTCTGGATAAAGGCAGAGATGTTCCGCCTTTTCTAGGAGATGAGCAGTATTCGGGGTCAGGATTGTCTGGAACATTATAATTAGTAAGCGGGGAACAAAAAATATTTACAGGTTAACAGATACACCAATCGGTAAAATAATTTTATACAACAGATTAGGTATAAAAATCTTATAAATAAAGTTATTGTTAGTTAATATTAATATACCACATGTGGCTATTAAATAACGAGATTGACGTTGTAAAAAATTTTATTTTGTACATAATCACTTATTGTCACACCTTCAATATACACTCATTCTCTATCCCTACAACGCTCCAAGCGAATTTTCCATTGTTGGAAACAATTCTGGAAGTCATCTTCTGTCAGCTCCTTCAGGACACGCACCGCTCAAAAATGTTTGAAATGATGCTCGTAAAAATGTTTGTACTGACACTTTGTACTCTACTGAAAATGACAAATTTTTTGTAAACTATAATAACATGTGATGAAACATGGTTTTCTGTTTTTTACTTATGATCCGGAAATGAAGCACCAATCCATGCACTGGAAGAGCCGAACTTCACCGAGAGCCAAAAAAGCTCGAATGAGCAAATCAAAATTTAAAGCAATGATGATTGTTTTTTTTGATATCCATGGGATTGTGTAACTTCACTGGGTTCCTGAAGGTCAAACAATCAATCAATATTACTACCTTGAGATACTTTCTAAACTACATCAAAGAGTAAGGAAAAAATGCCCCGAAATGTGAAACGACAAATCATGGGTTCTCCACCAAGACAGTGTGCCAGCAGCTCATTCCGCGTTATCTGTCAAGAGGTTCCTAGCCAAGTACAGCATCTCAGAGTTAGAACATCCACCTTATTCACCAGATCTTGCACCATGTGACTTCTACCTGTACCCTAAGGTAAAATCTGCATTAAACGGGACAAGATTAGAGTCTGTGGAAGCTGTAAAAGAGAAAGCGGCACGTGTCCTGAAAGAGCTGACAGAAGATGACTTCCAGCACTGTTTCCAACAATGGAAAATTTGCATGAAGCGTTGTAGGGATAGAGAAGGAGTGTATATTGAAGGTGAGAATAAGTGATTATGTATAAAATAAAAATAAAATTTTTTACAACGTCAGTCTCGTTTTTTAATAGCCGCACCTCGTATATTCATACAGACAAGAAAAAGTAAAAAATAACGTTACACGCTGTAAACTACATGACAAATATCATAATTTGTTTAAAGTTCTAAAGAATGACAAAGATGAATTTGTCCAATACACTAGGAATAACATTAGGAACTTTCAATTACCGTATTTTTTGGACGATAAGACGCACCTTTGTTTTTTAAGGCATAAATTATCTAAAAATTATTTTGACTGATTTTAATTAGTTTTTTATAACAGATAAATGTGATGTCTTTTATTGAAAAACAGCAAGTACAGAAGATACAATATATATAACTATTTCATAGTCATAAATTTACAAAAAAAAACATGGATATAGAAACTGTAAGTACGTAAATTACTACTATCGGTTTCATAATCATAGACACCCGAGTTTGAACCCAAAGCATCTCCATAACTATGAGTCGGATTTCAACATACATTACATCAAAATTTAGCTCATTTTATTCAGCGTTTACCTATAATAGTCCGATATTTTTAATGTTTAAAAATTGCCATATCGAGGTTGGAAGACAAAAAGACCCGGATTTGTTTTGATATCGCAACAAAGTTCATGCGTTTAGAGGCGTGTAACTTGATAAATATTTGACCGAAAAGTATGAAATTTTAACACAACATAGACAATTATATTCTTACAGTGTGTACGAAATTTCAAATTCATACGTCATTTAAATTTCGATTTATTAACAATATTCTGAACCCTTGCTATCTCGGTAACCGCACGATCGTTCAGCTCGGGCAAACTATCGTTTTATTCAGCGTAAAAACTTCGTACAGATATGTTAACATGAAATATCGATTGGCCAATGTTGTGGTAAAAGTTTTAGAATTTTGAAAAATAGAAGGGTAATGCGGGGGATGGGTGTTACTATCCATGTTGCTAGTTTGTGTACGTGAAATCCTGTCGGACTGTCTACCTGAATTGACAGACTGCATTGTCAATTCAGGTAGACAATCAGATTCAGGCAACATGGTTAGTCTAATAGTAATTGATAATCCAATTTTTCAATTGTGCTTCTAGTTGAGGCCATTTGACAGCATGAGTTCGAAATTTAATAGTATGTTTCTTATTATCTGCCTTGAGTAATAAATCTTCTTGTTTCCGCCATTCCCGAATCATTTTTTCTGCTTAGAAATTTCAATACGATACAGTTTAAAAACTACGGTACATCCTATATCATTGTATGGTTTGTTTTGAAATCCCTAATTATTGAACGTGTTTAAGTAGAGTAGGGAAGTATTAAATATTATTATAGAAAGCATCTACCCTGAAATGTAGTTAGCGTTTGGACCATAAGACGCATGGTAATTTTTAGGTCATTTTCCTACGGAAAAAAGTGCGTCTTATCGTCCGGAAAATACGGTATATTACACTAAATAAATTAGAACATTTTTATTACTATGTAATTTATTTCTTTTATCCCATATGGGAGTTTTTTTTCAACATGGCAATTAAAGTCTTGTTGACCATCGTTGGTGTCCGTAGCCTGACTGAACCTGCGCAAAAAGAATGCTAGATTCATTCCAGTAAAGTTTTCAGCGCCAGCAGCCTGCACGTTCCTGCATTTATTACGCACATACTCATTCAATTGCGCAGAAACATCCTTTGCGCTGATTGGTATCGGTAGACACTAGCAATGGGAAAGCAGGCAACATGCTTTCTTGGTGTCTTCACCCCATTAAAAGACAAATTTTAGTCACAATCTTTTTTTGACTTGATTTGTAAATGTGTGGATATAGCTGCCAAACGACCGTAACCATTCAAAACTGTACGTGGATATACTGCAAAATGACTTGTGGGAAACATTTTTTTGGCGGATATATCTGTCAATAGTCTACGAAGGGTTAAAGCAATACTTTTCAATCATTGTATCTTTGCATTAATTTCAGTTTTTTAACTGCAATCAATCTGAAAAATAGTAGACCCCAACCAGCTTAATAAAACTGGACATGCATATAAACTTCTTCCCAGCAAAAACAAGCAGTAATTTTAAAAAAGACCTTCACAATATTTAAAGAAAGAAAATATGCTTTTTTATTATTGAAGATCATGCAGTAATAATGAAGAAAAGTATCAAAACAAAGTTAACCTAATTTTATATAGTATTTCAACAACAATTTTAGCAGAGTGAATGATTATTTCTGCAAACTCCGGTCAACCTTAGGTAACAGCTGGTTCAAAAAGGACGCCTTGACATAAAACAATCTGGTTTGAACACACGACATTCTTTTGTCAATGTAAATAATAAAAAATATAATTTATGTTTAATCATTAGTAAACAATGTAAGATTAAAAACATAACTTAATTTTAATCATGAGTGAATGGGGCTAAATGAAAATCTCTATAGACTTAAAATACGGAAAATTAGTAATTGACGTTAAACTAAGCTGTGTAGAAGAAAATGGTCAAAATAAAAGTTGTAAATTTTTTTATTTCCTATAACTTTATATGGCATTTTTCCCATGAAATGCATACTAAAACTAAAATATTAAATAATCTCATTTTTTACCAATTTTTATGCAAAAAAAATACAGAAAATCACTAATTGTTATTCAGTTGTTCGTAAAATACAGCAAAAAAATTAGGTTAACTTTTATTTTTAACAATTAACAGGTTTTTCACAAGGTACAGTTAGCACTCAAACCCAAAGCTGGACGATTTAAAAATTACAAAAATGAATAAATAAATCTTTACGAAGCATCCGGCAGCCTATATTCAATTCTATCAAAAAAAACATATTTGACTTTTCATTAAACTGTTTCAGGTGCTATATTGTTTATTTTTTTCTATATAATTTTACTTTCTACTGACATGTTACAATGGGTCGGTCATCAGAGTACACAAAATTGAAACTCGACTTTTTAGTTTCTCTTGCCTATATGAATATATAGGAAGGGAGTATTGTTTTCACATCAAATTTTTGAAATAGAGTTTTCACAGTATCTACACGTTTTTAGACCCCCTGAACCCAAGAAACATGTTTTTAGCGATTGGACAGTGTGTGTGTGTGTGTGTGTGTGAACAAAATATCTCAAGAACGGAACATCGTACGAACTTGAAATCTGCATTAAAAGGGACAAGATTTGAGTGTGTGGAAGCTGTAAGAGAGAAAGTGGCACATGTCCCGAAGGAGCTGACAGAAGATGACTTCCAGCACTGTTTCCAACAATGGAAAATTCCCATGGAGCATTGTAGGGATAGAAAAGCAGTGTATAATGAAGTGACAATACGTGATTATGTATACTATAAAAATAAAATTATTTTTTACGATGTCAGTCTTGTTATTTAATAGGCACCCCTCGTACACATATTAAAGATTTTTAAAAAAACAGAATATGAGAAAGTTAAATTTGAATAACTAAACAGTTTTATATGCATTACTGAAGATACAAAATCTAAAGTAAATTTTAATATATTTTTAAAAATAGTTATTTTAATTTTGTGTATTGTATGATGGTGGATCCACTGAAACATGTCAGTAGAAAATAGGATTATACAAAAAAAGGTAAAAAACAAAGGAGGTGCAGCAGTAACAGGTCAGAGAAAAATTAAATATTTTTACAACAGAATTTTAAAAATTTATGAACAAAAGCATACTCACAATATTAGTACAATGAATACTATAATAAAAACAATACAAAAGTAGAAAAAAACCAATAGATTAATCATACTTCATATAGGCACAGCACAGTAGGCAAAAAGATAACAAAGAAAGCCATTAAGACGTCGAAAATTTTCATTATTCTTTGTCACACAGCAGATGGATCAATCCAGATTCACAAGATCCAACAAAATCCACAAGCTTCAAATGTATTAGCAAATTGTTTATGACAGGATCATGATTACTGTTGCAAACCATGGATGTTTATGGTTTTGAGCTTTCCAGAAAAGCAACTGAGGAGACCAAATTAACTACTCATGATGCTTTTCCAGGATCTTCTATCTACAATGAAAAATTGCATCCTGTTTGACATAACTGACTAAACAGCCCTGTGCGCCACTTGAAGACAATTAGGAAAAACTGGAAAAGTTTATAGCTTTAAGTACCTTGGAGAGATAATACAACTGAAGAATAGTGACAAGGAATTGAATAACAACAGCAGACGAGGAAATATGGACAGTGCACTCCGAGGAACTCACCACTTGTATAAGAAAACCTCCTCAAAACACGCCTAGATTAGACATTATAATACTGTGATGATGAAACCTGTTCCATGGCTACAAAAAATAGTTCTGCTTCTTCTCACATGGTCAGTTATTTATATGACTGACGCACAAACAAATTTTTGAAATTCATTCTGCCAACCATTTAATACAAATTACAGTATAAATAAAATTTATATTTCCATTCTGTTTAGTTTTCTTTTTAGTTTAAAAAAAATTTACCCACGTTTCGGTGGTACCACCTTCTTTAGACCAATATTAACTAAAATTAAAAATTAAAATTTAGGTTGGTGTTTTCATTCAGTCATATCGAATAAAGCTGTCTTAAATTTTCAATCCTGTATTCGTTTTATTTTTGAGTATTATAGGGAGGTGCGGCTCTTAAATAATGACTGACGTAAAAAAATTTTATTTTATTTTTTACATAATCACTTATTGTCACCTTCAATATACACTCCTTCTCTATCGCTACAACGCTTCATGCAAATTTTCCATTGTTGGAAACAGTGCTGGAAGTCATCTTCTGTCAGCTCCTTCAGGACACGTGCTGCTTTCTCTTTTACAGCTTCCACAGACTCAAATTTTTTCCCTTTTAATGCAGATTTCACCTTAGGGAAAAGGTAGAAGTCATATGGTACAAGATCTGGTGAATAAGGTGGATGTTCTAACAGTGAGATGCTTTACTTGGCTAGGAACCTCTTGACAGATAACGCGGAATGAGCTGGTGCATTGTCTTAGTGGAGAACCCATGATTTTGTCCTTCCACATTTCGGGGCGTTTTTTTCCTTACTCTTTGACATAGTTTAGAGAGTACCTCAAGGTAGTAATATTGATTAATTGTTTGACCTTCAGGAACCCAGTGAAGGTACACAATCCCATGAATATCAACAAAAACAATCAACATTGCTTTAAATTTTGACTTGCTCATTCGAGCTTTTTTGGCTTTCTGTGAAGTCCGGCTCATCCAGTGCATGGATTGGCGCTTCGTTTCCGGATGATAAGTAAAAAACCACATTTCGTCACGTTATTATGGTTTCCAAAAAATTTGGGTCAGTTTCAATCGCGTACAAAGTGTCAGAACAAACATTTTTGTGAGCTTCATTTCAAACATTTTTGAGCGGCTTGTGTCCTGAAGGACAAGAATTGAGTCTGTGGAAGCTGTCAAAGAGAAAGCGGCATGTGTCCTGAAGGAGCTGACAGAAGATGACTTTCAGCACTGTTTGCAACAATGGAAAATTCGCATGGAGCATTGTAGGGATAGAGAAGGAGTGTATATTGAAGGTGACAATAAGTGACTTGTATAAAATAAAAATAAATTTTTTTACGTCATTCTCGTTATTTAATAGCCACACCTTGTATGTGTGCCATCGGAGGGTAACAATTTACAGAAAGTAGAGAGAGATGTGTGTATAGCAAACAGTCTCTAAAGAAATGGCGCTTACTCTAATACAAAGAAATTTGCTACTGGTAATTTATTTCTTTCACTATGAATTTCCATGGCACCAACCAAACCGCAAATTCTATAATCCATCCACAAGTCTGATCGCGAAAATGTTAGTGCAAAGGCTTGTTCTTAAAAGTAATATTAAATATGATTAATACACAACAAAGCCACTAAAAATTTATAGAAGATTAATTAAAAAAATTAAGATACAAATCAAATTATTATTACCAACAACTAGAATCCTGTCAGGAACATGCATATCGAATTTCTCAGTTTCCCAAACTGGAGGTGGATTATGTCCGCCTACTCCGATGACCACATCGTCTTCATTCTCTCCGTTCACTTTAATTCTCTTGGGTACTTGCATTCTGTGACTAATTTCTTCAGTGAAATTTGGATCAAAGAAGTGATCAAGTTCGCCATTGAATCGAGTCGGGCTAGTAGCCGCCAATTTATCTTTAGACATCATTGGTACTAATGTTCTGTTCTGAAAACAAAACAAACGAAAAAAATGAAATTACAGAAAATAAAACTTATACGAGGTGTAATCAAAAAGTAAGGTGACTTTTAATTTTTATAAAAAAATATTCATTTATTCATCCAAAATTATGTTATCCCCTTCAAAATAATCCCTCTCTGATACAATGCACTTGTGCCAGCGCTTTTTCCAGTCGTCAAAACATTTTTGAAATGCACTTTTGGGTATTTCCTTGAGCTCCTCCAGCGATGCAGCCTTAATCTCCAAAAAAGAGCCTGGGCTCTTTCACTGGGATGATTGAGCTTTTGTTTCGACGTCATAACCATAGACCCATGTTTCGTCACCACTGCCCTTTTGAGCAGATCAGGATCATCATTGACGTCGTTCAACATGTCTTGGGCGATGTTCATGCGACGCTGCTTCTGATCAAAATTAAGCAGTTTTGGATCGAATTTCGCTGACACACGTGTCATACCCAAAACATCCGTTAAAATTGATTGGCATGAGCCAAACGATATGTTAAGATCATCAGCTATTTCTCTATAACCATAGACCCATGTTTCGTCACCAGTTATAACCCTTTTGAGCAGATCAGGATCATCATTGACGTCGTTCAACATGTCTTGGGCGATGTTCATGCGATTCTGATCAAAATTAAGGAGTTTTGGAACGAATTTCGCTGACACACGTCTCATACCCAAAACATCCGTTAAAATTAATTGGCATGAGCCAAACGATATGTTAAAATCATCAGCTATTTTTCTAATCGTGATTCGACGATTTTTTAACACAATTTCTTTCACTTCCTGAACATTTTCGTCAGTTTTTGACGTGCTGGGGCGTCCAGAGCGAGGTTCATCGTTAACATTTACTCGACCCTCTTGGAATAACTTATATCATTTATAAACATTTTTTTGCTCAAAGTTGACTCACTGTACGCCACTGTCAACATTTCAAGAGTTTTTAAACACTTAATACCATTTTTTACACAAAAATTAATACAAACTCTCTGCTCCATTATTTTCAACAGCAAAAAATCGCCGAGCACGCAAACACGAGTCTAACCTTTATGTCTCTCACATAAAAAAAACACGTGCTATACAGCCAAAACTTTGAACATATGATCGTGACGAGTGTACAAACACAACAAAAAAAAATTTTGAAATTAGAGTGTACAGAGCAAGCAAAATTAAAAAAGTCACCTTACTTTTTGATCACACCTCGTACGTTATGAGGGGACATTCAATAATTAGTACTGAATCACATGCAGTACCACGCAGCGCGGCTTGACTATATTTTTTGCCCTGTTTACCCAAGGTAGCTGCTTTTCTAGGAAGTCTCCTGTCTTCCCTTCTTAGTTTAACCCTTTCCATACCAACGTACGGAAAACAGGACGTCGATATACGAGGGGGTACCCAAAAGTATCCGGAATAGCTCTGCTGTGGGCGGAGCTTGTGCAGTACAAATTCCCGCCACTAGGCTGCTTGTAGCGCTACTCATTGCCAGTTCAATGCCATTTTGTTCGTTGATCTAGCTTGTTCTGTTCTCGTGCAGTGATTGTTCTTGCTAGTGCTGTTTTGTGCTCGTGTCGTTTTTCATGATGGCAAGTTTTAATGAACAACGTGCGGCTGTGAAATTTTGCTTCTTGCTCGATAAAAACGCCGCGGAAACAGTTGTAATGTTGAACACAGCTTACAAAGACGACGCTATTGGAAAAACCCAAGTGTACGAGTGGTTTTTGCGCTTTGAAAATGGCGACATGTCGATTGAGAACAAACCTCGTTCTGGACGACCGTCGACTTTCCGAACAGACGAAAATGTAGTGAAAGTGAAAGAAATTGTACGAACAGACCGACGACAGACCATTGACTTTTTATCTTTAAGTGTTAAGAAGACTACGAAACAACATTCGTCGTAAAAGACCTAATTTGTGGCAGACAGGGGACTGGTTTTTCCACCACGACAACGCGCCTGCACACACGGCAATCTCGGTTACCCAGTTTTTGGCGAAAAACGGCATGGTTTTGCTACGACACGCACCGTACTCACCCGATCTGGCTCCGTGTGATTTTTTCTTGTTTCCACGCATGAAAAGGGGCATGAAAGGTCTCCGATTTAACAACGTTGATGATGTCAAGAAAAAAACGACGGATGAGCTGGCAGCCATCACTGAAGAGGAGTACAAAAAATGTTTTGAACAGTGGAAGCACCGGTGGGACAAATGTATTAGTTGTAATGTAGAGTATTTTGAAGGGGATAAGGTTCTTTTGTAAAAAAATTAAAAATAAATAGTTTTAAAAAATAATTCCGGTTTCTTTTGGGTACCCCCTCGTATTTTACGTAGCAATAACATCTGGTTTACCGGACGTCCGTAAGTTATGCATGAAGTGCCAACGTCCGGATAACCGAACATTTCCAAAAACAGTTTTGAAAAAAATTAATAAAATAATGTAATTTGAAACCATCTCCGCGGCGTAGTGACTAGAATGCGAGCCTACATAGTAAAAGATCCCAAGTTCGATTCCCAGCTAGGGTCTGGAAATTTTAACACGTTAAAACCACTGTTAAGGTACCAAAACCCACAGTAGTTGCTAATGACCCACAGTAGTTGCTAATGTCAAAGTTAGAACGATTAATTTTTTTATGAACACGATAAAAATTAATAAGATATTTTATTTTTCTGTAACGCTGAAATTTTAGTCGACAATGGCAGGCTTCCTCTGCCTGGAAGTTTTCGAAATCAGGGTTGGCACTTTTTGTACACCCTTATTCAAATTAAATGGCCACAGATCAAACTTTTAAATTTTGTTTTGGCACTGGAAGGGTTAACTAGTATACTTGACAATATTGTATTGTAATTTTGTAGATTTTTTAGATTCGGCGTGGCACCCGCCACCTTTGCGTGTGCTTGTTTTACTAAAATTAGTGTTGTTATTACTTTCTCCTTGCCCTATATGAATATATAGGAAGAAAAGTATTGTTTTCATGTCAATTTTACACCGGATATACACGTTTTCAGACCCCCTGAACCCAAAAAACATGTTTTTAGCGATTGGTCGGTGTACAGTGAACAAAATGTTCAAAATATATAATTACCTCAAAGTAATAACAAGTCTTTCTTCCGGTAATATTGGTTGCCTGTGCAAGTTGCACCATTGTTTTTGTAAACAAAGTTTTACTTTTGACAATATAAAATGAATGTTTCCAGAGTCATTCTCGTGTCAGGTTTTTTAAAAAAACCTGTCTTATCTTTTTTTTAATTGTGGAAAAAGATGATTATACTCGCCGTACAATTTTCTGTTCTTATTAATATCACTAAGGGTATAGTCTTTAAATGATAATAATTTTGTGTAAATGTTTTTCCATTAGAAATAATTCATCATCACAGCTGCTACTGGAACTTATGTTGAATACCGACAACTAAATTAAGGTTAAGCATGTAATTACATGTTCTCACTATGTGCACTCGCCAGCGTGAATCAGCACCTGCGACCAGCATTCACTGTGCGCTTACCCTAAGGAGGGTAAGTATTGTTTTCATGTAAATTTTTTTGAAATCAACTTTTCATCGGAAATACAAATTTTTAGGCCTCATGGACCACAAAACATATTTTTAGTGATTAGTCTATGTGTGTGTGTGTGTGTGTGTGTATGTGAACAAAATATCTGAAGAACAGAATATCATACAAAATTGAAACTTTACACTTAAATTAAGTACCACTAGGAAACCTCAACATGAACATTTCATCAACCAAAATTATCATTATATTCACGCGATTTTTCACTTTATTCCAATTTTCTCCAAAACTCATCATTATTTTTTGAATTAAGGAAGGAGAGACATCACAGTAGTTAGCCACGGAAAGGTATTTTTGGTTGGCTTCAACTTCATGACATTTTATTTGATAACGTTTAGCACTAAGAATAGTTCAACCATATTTAAAAAAAAAAATATTTTCAAAAACCAACATTTCTGTTTATGGTAAAAGAACAAAGATATATAACATGTGGCTATTAAATAACGAGACTGACGTAAAAAATTTAATTTTAATTTTATACATAATCACTAATTGTCACCTTCAATATACACTCCTTCTCTATCCCTACAACGCTCCATGCGAATTTCCGATTGTTGGAAACAGTGCTGGAAGTCATCTTCTGTCAGCTCCTTCAGGACATTTGCCGCTTTCTCTTTTACAGCTTCCACAGACTTAAATCTTGTCCCTTTTAATGCAGATTTCACCTTAGGGAACAGGTAGAAGATAATAGCATGTGATGAAACGTGGTTTTTTTACTCAATATCCGGAAACAAAGCACCAATCCGTGCAGTGGAAGAGCCGAACTTCACAGAGAGCCCAAAAGCTCAAATGAGCAAGTCAAACTTTAAAGCAATGATTATTGTTTTTTTTATGTCCATGGGATTGTGTACCTTCACTGGGTTCCTGAAGGTCAAACAATTAATCAATATTACTACAACCTTAAGGTACTTTCTAAACTACGTCAAAGAGTAAGGAAAAAACGCCCCAAAATGTGGAAGGACAAATCATGGGTTCTCCACTAAGACAATGCGCCAACTCATTCTGCATTATCTGTCAAGAGGTTCCTAGCCAAGTACAACATCTCAGTGTTAGAACATCCACCTTATTCACCAGATCTTGCACCATGTGACTTCTACCTGTACCCTAAGGTGAAATCTGCATTAAAGGGAACAAGATTTGAGTCTGTGGAAGCTGTAAAAGAGAAAGCAGCAAATGTCCTGAAGGAGGTGACAGAAGATGACTTCCAGCACTGTTTCCAACAATGGAAAATTCGCATGGAGTGTTGTAGGGATAGAGAAGGAGTGTATATTGAAGGTGACAATAAGTGATTATGTATAAAATAATAATAAAATTTTTTAAAACGTCAGTCTCATTATTTAATACCACACCTTGTATTCATACAGTTAACCTACAGAAGGTTCCGTGATACACTGTATGTTTTCTAAGTATAATTGACATTGCTGTGTTAGCGAACCG
This sequence comes from Catonia carolina, assembly GCA_035578175.1. Taxonomy (NCBI): domain Eukaryota; kingdom Metazoa; phylum Arthropoda; class Insecta; order Hemiptera; family Achilidae; genus Catonia; species Catonia carolina. The sequence goes on along the minus strand of JAQMRL010000017.1, from coordinate 6,466,783 downwards.
ATACCAAAGCAATCGTGCATGCGCACCAATACTTTCCCACCATTTACCGTCGTTAAAACCAAAGCCAAACTCGTGACTCAAGTACCACTAACACCAAAGGTGTAAATTACTATAAATTGTCATCTCATTGTATTATGGGGTTGCTTATTGTTCTGAATAGATTGCAACATTGTTTTGAACAGATTGCAACGTACACACATTAGGGATAAAAAAATATGGTTAATTATTCAAATTGGCAAGAGAAAGTCATGTGAGAGTTTTCACTCTAAAATTTTTTTTTTTTTTTGGTCTTCGGTTACTGTACATTATTACATAATATTATTCTGTAATAATAAGGTAGCAATTAAACTTACGTTCGATACATGTTGACTGTTCAAATGTTTGTGTGTGTTTCAATGTTGTGTGATACTCTGTGATATGTTAATGATACCCTACAAAAATTACGTAAAAAATATTAGCATACGTATGTTGATTTGTCCAATTATCCGAAATCTGTTTAAGGTTAATTCAGACAATTGGTGTTCTACTGTTTTTGGTATGAAACATTAGTTGTTTATTACTTTCTCTTGCCTATATGAATATATAGGAAGGAAAGTATTCTTTTCATGTCGATTTTTCGAAATCGACTTTTCACCGGATCTATACGTTTTCAGACCCCCTGAACCCAAAAAACATGTTTTTAGCGATTGGTCTGTGTGTGTGTGTGTGTGTGTGTGTGTGTGTCTGTGTGTGAACAGAATATCTCAAGAACGGAACATCGTACGAACTTGAAACTTGATACTTAAGTTACATACCACTACCGGACGCGACACGAACATTTTCATCAAAATCGGTCAACCAGAAGTAGTAGTTTATTCGTATAATTTTTCAGTTTTTTGCGATTTTCTCAAAAACTGGTCCTACGATTTTTTTAAAAATCGCCTATTTTACTCAATTTTTTATTCTCTACAAGATAGGGTAGGCGCCATGTTTGCTGAAATTCTCGGTGAGGCTGTTTTCACGTAAAAACGTTGTTTTTTTAAGATTACGGCTTTAATATAAATTTTAGCGCAAAAACTTATATAATAAAAATTGTAGAGAATTTAAAAACCTACAACTTCTGTTTCAAACATTTTTTTGTATAACGCTTAGTTTAGCGGTAATTTGCGATTTTCTGTTTTTTTTCTCACGAAAACGTGAGAAAAATCGATTTTTTTAACATTTCGGTCTTAGTATGCATTTTACGACAAAAGTGTATATAATAAAAGTTATAGAAAATTAAAAGATCTACAACTTTTGTTTAGAGCATTTTTCTCTACAGAGCCTAGTTTAGCGTGAAAGCGTGATTTTCCGTATTTTTAAGCCAAACTGAGTTCGATTGTCATTTTGCGTCATTCACTCATGATTAAAATAAGGTTATGTTTTTGAGGTTAGTTTTTTTTCATTTCTAATGTTTTAATACTAATGTTAGGTTTATTGTTAATTATTTGCATTGGCAAGAGAAAGTTGTGTGAGTGTTTCACACCAGATTTTTATAATAATATTTTCAAATTGTACTGGTAATGCAATATAAGTTGACAATCATCAGCGAGAGTAAGACTGGACTATGCGAGGGGGGTGGAAGTGCTACTAACGGGTGTTTTATTACGGAAGCAACCCTGATTATAAGAAGATAGAAGTAATAAAGGGTGATTCAAAAAGAGCGCCGGTTTTTAAACGGCTGGAAAATTTTTATTTATCGGTTGGCAACATTGTTTGACCTCATTTCTATTTTGGAGAACATTCCGATTGACGATTCAGTTGTAGTTTCTCTTGTATGCACAGCGAGTGACAGTTTGGTGCGGCTTTTGGTCAGGCGGTGTCATCGGCCCTTACTTTTTTGAAAATCAAGAAGGACAAGCCGTGACAGTAAATGGAGACCGATACCGTACGATGATTAGGGAGTTTTTGTGGCGTCATTTGGATGGAATGGACATTGACGAGTTGTGGTTTCAGCAGGATGGTGCCACCTGTCACGCTGCACGAGAAACAATGTTGTTGCTCCGTGAACAGTTCCAGGATCGCATCATTTCTCGTAATTCCGACCATCAATGGCCACCAAGGTCGTGTGACTTGACGCCTTGTGACGTTCCTCTTTGGGGTCATCTGAAGTCATTGGTGTATGCCAATAAACCCCGAAACATCAATGACTTGAAGGAGGAAATTCGACGGGTTATCGGGCAAATGGAAGTCGAAACTTGTCGTGCAGTAATATCCAATTTCATGGACAGAGTTGATGCGTGCTAGCGCAGTAGAGGAGGACACATGCATGACATCATTTTTTATACATAAAATCGGAAGGAAAGATGAACTTGTTGATGTATTTATTTTCAGTTTTTCAATAAAATAAATCTCTTAATTTGATATATCAAAACCGGCGCTCTTTTTGAATCACCCTATACATCGGTAAATTTTCTGTCCCCCAATCAGTATGTTGGCAACAGTGTACTCAAGGCCAACTACGTAAGACAGTTAAAATGTTCCAGTCAAGCATTAGTGCGGTGACAGCAGTCGTTTCGTTATTTTGTGCAATGGTTTTTTCCAAGGAAGAATGCATGTTTATTGTAGACTTACATAGCGAGTAAATCTTACAAATGTGTACAAGATAAGTTTCAGTTGAAATTTCCCTGTTCTGCCATTCCAAATAAATCGTCAATATTGCGTTTGATAAATAAATTCCGTAGAGCTGGGAGTGTACTCGATGAGAAATCACCTTGCCAGCCAACAAAGTTAATCACGGAAGTTCTCGAAGATTTGAAAAATTGTTTGACTCAATCACCTAAAAAATCGCTTAGAAGATTATTATCGCAAGCTGGGCTAACATTAACTACTGTTTTCAGAGCTACTAAAACTTATCTTGCACACATTTGTAAGATTTACTCGCTATGTAAGTCTCTACAATAAATACGCGTTCTTCCTTGGAAAAAAAAACCATTGCTGACACAATATAACGAAACAACTGCTGTCACCACACTAATGCTTGACTGGAACATTTTAACTGTCTTAAGTAGTTGGCCTTGAGTACACTGTTGCCAACATACCGATTAGGGGACAGAAAATGACCCATGTATTACTTCTATCTTTTTATAATCAGGGTTGCGTCCTTAATAAAACACCCGTTATATGTGCTTTTCTAAATACATCATAGCGACAGCTCTAACCATGACACAATGTTGTAGGGCCCATTCTTAATGATTCACTCCACGCCACAGAAAATACATTGCCGCAGATATGGCTGTCTTAACAGTCCACAGCGATTGCTGCCACCTTCTGCCAACTCGGGACACAAAAAAAAACCTTATACACTGCCTGTCACTTTGTTTATATGAGGTAATCTCAGAAACTGCCCATAACAGACAGGTGGAGTGTCAAATTATTTACACTGAATCTGTTTGTTGCAGGGCTAAAATAAATAGTTCTGTTTCTTATCACATGGTCAGTTAATTAAATGACTGAATCATTTAAGAACAGAAGAGGTAGAGGTGTAAAAGACACTAATCAGAGTTATCTTCTCTGAAAGTAATGAATTTCATTGTACAGCCAGACCCTGTGGTGAATGAAGTGAAGGTGTCATTTACAGAGTGGAAAATATGTGCTTTTCAGAGGGCCCGGCATGCTGATAAGCGTACTTTTCCACTCAGTGAGGAAGGCAATGGTAAACCACCTCACTCCTCGTTTTACTTAGTAAAACCTCTACAGGTTCAAACCAGCCTTTCGGCTGTTGACCTAAACAACAACAATCTCAGAAACTACGGAACTAATTTTAAAAAATCTTTCATTGTTGCATAGCTTAGAGCTTCCTGATCAATGTAGACTATTTCGCAACTTTAAGTAACTTTAAATGAGTTAAGCAACTTTAACTGTGACAATATCGCACGTTTTAGTCCATCGGGTGCATAGCACATTTATTTTTTCTAAGTCCTCTGGGTGGTGTATTTTTTGGGCTAGAAACTTGATTCAACTTTTATAATTCATAGAAAAATGTGAAGAATAACATTCGATTCCAAAAACATTACAAATTTGGAAATATTAAAAATGTTTTTTTTTGTACTGTATTTTATATATTTTTCATTCGACAGGAAGTGAATGAATCATATTTCCAGTGAGTCATAGCGAATGACGTGGTGTGGCTGAGCATTTCTGCGAGTGGATCATTAAAGGCCACTGCCGACGGGCGGTAAATTGCCGCGCCGCCGAAGCGGCTAACATCCGAACGGTTTAGCTTTCCTAATATCCCAATAAGTGACTGCCGACGGGCGAACGGTGCCGTCGCGGACTACTTAGAATGTCTGAGAATTCAGGCGGCGCCGTCGCGGTCGATTTTGTGCCGTCGGGTTCTGCCTCTCCGCTGAGCGGCTTCAAGGTCATGCGGCGAGGAACAACATGAGTGGTCATTTATCCCTGCCAACGGACGGTCGAAACCGCAGCGGCTGCAGTATTTTGTTCAATTTTGTTCTATTTTTTGTAATTTATTTCTTTTTCAGTGTTCTTTTTTGGTATATGTTTATTATGGATGAAATATATATAGAATTATTTATTGATGAAGTTAGAAAACGGCCAGAATTATGGAAAATTTCTAACGAAAATTACAGAGACAAACAATCTCATGTTTGTATTTTCACTCTTTAATTTTTCACCGAGTTTGTGTAATAATTAATTCATCAAAAGACTTAACACTGAGACGAAAATAATTGAAAAACTTTATTTTATTATCATTTCGTAATTCCGAGAACATGGTTAAAAATGCCATGACAATGACATGGTTAAAATGGTTGAAAATGCCTGGCGCTTACAAAGAGGTGAACCCAGTAGTTATTTTTCTTCTTTATAATAAGGTTTTTATAAACTAAATAAGAAAACACAGCTTCTTCCTCCTATACACTTCCATTACTAGTGAAAATAACGAAGCGGTTCGTGCCGCTCATGTGCAGTGTAGCGAACCGCTGGGCGGCGCCGTTGCGGATCCACGACGGCACCGCTCGACTTGAGCCGTCCGTCGGCAGCAGCACTATGAAGAGGCCTTTACTCTTACATTGATCTATTATGTTTACAACTAAGTCGTTTTATAAACATCCCATTCTATTATTTATTCATTCTTAACAATCATCCTAAATAATATACGAGGCGTATTTTTAAAGTAAGTACCGTTTGAAAATAAAAAAAAAATAAAAGGAAATTTGCAAAAACTAATTTCATTTTCGGAATCTACATACTTTTATCTATTTTTCTACATAGTTTCCAAGTTTTTGTAAACACTTATCATATCGCACAACTAAATTTTGGAAACCTTCTTCATAAAAACTTGCCGCCTGCTGTGATAACCAAGAATTCATGGCCGTTTTCAATTCGTTGTCATCGACATAACGGCTGCCGCCCAAGTGATGTTTCAGATGACGGAAGAGATGAAAGTCGCTCGGCGCAAGGTCAGGGCTGTAGGGTGGGTGGTCCAAAACTTCCCAGCCAAAAGAGTCCAATGCAGCTCGGGTCTGAGCGGCAGTGTGAGGCCGCTCGAGAGAGTTCAAAAGACTCGACAGTTCCTTGAATTTTCTGACACGTTATGACGAAAACGGTGACGATATGCTGAGTCGGATCGTAACTGGAGACGAAACGTGGATTTCGCATTTCACTCCCGAATCGAAACAACAAAGCATGGATTGGAGACACACGCACTCTCCCGTAAAGGTCAAATCACAGCAGGCGGCAAGTTTTTATGAAGAAGGTTTCCAAAATTTAGTTGTGCGATATGATAAGTGTTTACAAAAACTTGGAAACTATGTAGAAAAATAGATAAAAGTATGTAGATTCCGAAAATAAAATTAGTTTTTGCAAATTTCCTTTTATTTTTTTTTTATTTTCAAACGGTACTTACTTTAAAAATACGCCTCGTACATTCATTCTAAATAAGCCATAATACTAGGCCTAAGCTACATTTAGTATCTTTTTTGGTCATCAGCAGTAAACTGAATTACTGCACTCTTACATTTGTAGTGATAAGACTAGTTAGTCCGTGAGTTCCGTCGATGCTAGCTTATTATCGTGAGTAAGTACTAGTTTTACGGTAATTTCAAAATGTTATCGTATTTTTAAGGTTTTCATACTTCATTATTTTCAGTAAAGTTATGTTAAATTGCAATTGAATTTTTAACAATTCACTTTCTTTAAATAATTACATTACTCCTTACTTATTTAGTGTGTTGTTGTTGTTGTTGTTTAGGTCATCAGCCAAAAAGCTGGTTTGAACCTGTAGAGGTTTTACTAAGTAAAACGAGGAGTGAGGTGGTTTACCATTGCCTTCCTCACTGAGTGGAAAAGTATGCTTATCAGCATGCCGGGCCTTCTAAAAAGCATATATTTTCTACTCTGCAAAAGACACCTTCACTTCATTCACCACAGGGTCTGGCTGTATAATGAAATTCATTACTTTCAGAGGAAATAACTCTGTTAGTGTCACAGTACACCTCTACCTCTTCTGTTCTTAAATGATTCAGTCATTTAATTGGCTGACCATGTGACAAGAAACAGAACTATTTATTTTAGCCCTGCAACTAACAGATTGAGTGTAAAAAATTTGACACTCCACCTGTCTGTTATGGGCAGCTTTCAGTTTAGTGTGATGAGTCATGAACTGAATTTTATTACTTAAGTTTGTGGTGTATAATCAGAAATCAGAAATCAGAAATCTTTATTACCATGAATCACATACAATTTTTATATTCCCATTACAATTATTATATTTACAAAATTTAAATAAACTCAAAATAAGGAACACTTATATTCTACTTTTTGCGTGATACCTGGCTAGGTACCTCAGAGCAATTGCTGTGTTGAGGTTACCTTCTCAAAAAAAAATATTTACATTTTATGATCAGTAGCAGAAGACAAGTAGTATATATTAAAGAAATATGAGTAACAAAAAAATATATATTTACATAAGATTTAATAAACCTGAACACGGAAGTGCTTTTTTAATATAAACATTTAAAGCTAGAGCGACAATTTCTCTATTTCATCAAAATCAAATGCAAACAACCAGCTCTTTAAAGCCTTTGAAAATTTAGGGTATGTTAAAATACTGCTGATATGATATGTTATGTGTTTGTGTGGTGGTTACATTTTCAGTTACACGCTTGATACATTGTCTTATGTTTTCGGGTTGGCCGATGTAATTAGGATAGATAGTATACTGTCCTCCTCCCACCGCATGAGAGGCGCAATCGTCAACTTATACCGCGTTACCAGTACACCTAAGTGTTCAAAAAGTCACTCCGCAATAGCCCCACATGATGTATTATTCTTCTCTGGTCTGGGTTACTCCCCTTTATGTGAACTTTCCCAATATTCCTCTGTCTCGTTTATCTCGTAACCCAGCATCACTGGTGTGTCATTACATATTGACGTGAACATTTTAGGTTAGTTCCTCTGTTCGTTTTGTTACTATTAAAATGCTTGTAAATAGTTGTTGTTGTTTACGTCATCAGCCAAAAGGTTGGTTTGAACCTGTAGAGGTTTTACTAAGTAAAACGAGGAGTGAGGTGGTTTACCATTGCCTTCCTCACTGAGTGGAAAAGTACGCTTATCAGCATGCCGAGCCCTCTGAAAAGCACATATTTTCCACTCTGTAAATGACACCTTCACTTCATTCACCACAGGGTCTGTCTGTACAATGAAATTCATTACTTTCAGATAAGATAACTCTGATTAGTGTCTTTTACACCTCTACCTCTTTTTTTCTCAAATGATTCAGTCATTTAATTGGCTGACCATGTGATAAGAAACAGAACTATTTATTTTAGCCCTGCAGCTAACAGATCGAGTGTAAATAATTTGACACTCCACCTGTCTGTTATGGGCAGTGTAAATAGTTAACATGTAATATAGAAAATAAAAATAAAATGTGAAAAATATGAGATGTTCCATATTTATAAATATTTAAAAGAGCAAAAGCAGGACATTTTGAATGAACAAGTCAAATTTAGGAATGATGAAGTGATACCGACTGCAGTTGCTATCTACAGTAAATATGAGAAGGGATAAATTAAAATAAATTAATTTTAAATCAGTTTTATAAATTGACTGAAGATTTATCATCTTCCGTAAATTTTAAATAAGTGAGAAAAAAAATTTTTAGTTTCAATTTTTTATTTACTATGATGATGGTGGATCCACCGAAACACGTGTAAGTAAGAATAAAAATAAAGGTGACACAGTTTAAAAAGAAGGTTGGTGAAATTATTATATGAAATAGAAATAATTTCAAACTGCAGGATGCATTATAAAGATTTATTTTTGAATGAAGATATTAAAATGCTAACCATTGAGGAACGTATTTTTTTTAATCGAACGAGTGTTTAAAGCTGGTAATAAATACACGGGCTTAATTTGTGAAACATTTAATGCTATAGCAGGCAATAACATTTTTTTAAACCGGCAGAGAATTTCTAGCGTATGGGTCACCAAACCGTAAAGAAATCATTAAAAATACGCTATAAATTACAAACCTGATCACATGACGTATCAAAATCGCAAGAAAATTTAGAAAAATAGAATAAATACATTATTGAGATTGGTTAATATTTAATTAATGTTTTATTTGTGTGTGAATGTGTTGAGTTGGGAAAATGTGTGGGTGTTAATGGGCACTGGCTACGGCCATGTGCGTAGCTAGTTCCACGTAGTCGACCAGTGCGCAGGTGAGTGAGTGTGTGCTGAACAGTGATACAGTCCGCTTGTGTATTGTGTACGGTCAATAAAACGTGTTCAAATTTAAAAAAAAAACCAAAAAAAACAAGATTTAGAACACACTCCTATGTCATGACTGCAGATATTTAGAAAATCAATATCGCCACACTGGAACTAGCTACGCAAATGGCAGTAGCCAGCGCCCATTGACACCCACACATTTTCCCAACTCAACACATTTACACACAAATAAAACATTAATTAAATATTAACCAGAGATTTTAATCAGCCAGTTAGGGATGCTGAAGCTATTTGAAAATAATTTTTGGACAAATATTTTTCTAAAATTTCAGATGACACTACCGTTAAAAACGTTCTTATCCTCTACTTTCAAAATGTATTATATACGAATCGTTACTTATTATGTTTATTTAAAAATAAAACGAAAAAAAGATTCTATGTTCAAAACTGAAGAAAATATATACAAAAACATATCATGTAAACCAAGAAATAACCAAATTCAGCTGTAGGTTAGCGTTATTTAAAAAGAGAAAACACAGGCAGAATATGCAACTAAAACTATTGTATTATACGTAAAATTTACTTTTTACATAACTAAACTATTGTACAAAACAGCAACGCTGTCTGCAGATGAATTTAAAACTAAAACGACAACACTGCAATGCTATGAAGCAAATCCAATTCTGTGACGCGACCGGTTCAAAAAGCGATATCATCTCAAAATCAACGATTGCCGGCTCTAGGGTTAATTCAAATTTACCGGAGACAAGAATCTCACAACACAATTGGATTGATAAATTTTGAAGTATGAGTTCCTTGGCAAATGCACCAAGAAGTGGTCATCCTAGGGTTTTATCTGACGATAAATTATTCAATATTTCCGATAAGATGTCCATAAGTCCGAACAAGTCAATAAGAAAACTCTTGCAGGAAACCGATGTAGTGTTGGAATGGCCCATACAGTAAGGAAAAAGTTACAACTTTTCCCATTTTAAGTGACAATTTCTAAGAGAATTAAAACCTACTGATCATGGCAAGAGAATGCACTTTTGTGAATAGTTCAACAATTTCATTCAACTAAGTAGAATCTGGCTGCCTCCGTAGTGTAGTGGTTAGAGGATTGGCCTGCCACATGGAGGTCCTGGGTTCGATTCCCAGCCAGGGTCTGTAAATTTTCACTTGCCAAATCCCAGAGTTCATGTTACGTAATCCACCGTAGTCACTAATGACCAAGCAGCTGATGCGACTTTAAATATTAAATTTAATTAAAAAAATAAATAAAAAAGTAGAATCTATGTTCTTAATGAAACACTTTTCAACAATGTGGTGTAGTTCCATTTATCTGGAATACATAAACTCACAAAAATCTTGTTTGTTGGAGTAAGAAAATCCATTATGTATTCATGAGGAACCACTTCAGAATGTGAAAATTGGAGTTTTGATTACAATTTATTTTTTGTAATAACATTATTTGCAATCAGTTTTTAAAAATAACCTCTAACAAATCTTATTACAATTTCTAGACTTTGGATTGTGGGTCCCGTATTTTTCAATGAAACAATAACATGCAACAATAAATTCTATATTTATTTATTGGCGAACTTAAGTTAAATGAAATACTGAATGGTTATTTTCAACAAGATTGTGCAACTGCGCGTACAGCTCGTGTTTCATTTTATATTTCACTACGGAGCGACTTTTTGAACACCCTGTATATAAAAAACAAATATAAACAGTTTAGGTGACACCATATTTTTATCATTAATGAATCATCAACCTTGTCGTAATAATCACATTTCCTTTAAACCACAAATTAGATAATTCAGAACAAAGGAAAAAATTTATTAACACTACAGTCACAAGAATTGAAAAACGTTTTTAATTTAGGTTACACCACCTTATTACAAATAAATTTGACGAATAACCTATATTATATCAGGTTTTATTTAATACATGTTCTATCCCGGATAAATCTAAAATATTTAAAAAGCACATTTGTTTTCTACAGAGCTTAGTTCAGTATGTCTATTAATAATTTTTCATGTCTTTAAGTTCTACTGAGGTTGAATTTAATTTTGCGTCATTCATTCACATTATTAAAATTAAATTATGTTGTTCATATTACATTGATTACTCATGATTAAACATAGATTATATTGTTCATTATTTAGATTGGCATAAGAAAGTCATGTGAGTGTTTCACACCAGAAAGTTTTTTTTAATTACAGATCTCATCAGTATAAAAAATCCAGTATAATGTTTCAAAATCCTTAGCTGTATTATTGTTGAGGAAATTTATGGTTTACTTTTTAATTTTCTAGTAAAATACATCCTGTTATGTGCCACCCGTAACAGGCAGGTGCAGTGTTAAATTATTTGCACTTGATCTGCTTGTTCCAGGGCTACAAAAAAAGGTCTTTTTTTATCACATGGTCAGCCAATTATATGACTGAAGCATTTAAGAACAGAAGAAGTAGAGGTGTCAAAGACACTAGTCAGATCCTGTGGTGAATAAAATGAAGGTATCATAAGCAGGGTGGAAAGTAGATGCTTTTCAAAGGGCCTGGCATGCTGATAAGCATACAAGGTGTGGCTATTAAATAACGAGACTGACATTGTAAAAAATGTTATTTTTATTTTATACATAATCACTTGTCACCTTCATTATACACTCCTTCTCTATCTCTACAATGCTCCATGCGAATTTTCCATTGTTGGAAACAGTGCTGGAAGTCATCTTCTGTCAGCTCCTTCAGGACAAATGCCACTTTCGCTTTTACAGCTTCCACAGACTCAAATCTTGTCCCTTTTAATGCAGATTTCACCTTAAGGAATAGATGGAAGATAATAACATGTGATGAAACATGATTTTTAACTTATGATCCGGAAACGAAGTGCCAATCCATGCACTGGAAGAGCCGAACTTCACTGAGAGCCAAAAAAGCTCGAATGAGCAAATCAAAATTTAAAGCAATGATGTTTATTTTTTTTAAATCCATGGGATTGCGTACCTTCACTGGGTTCCTGAAGGTCAAACAATTAATCAATATTACTACCTTGAGGTACTTTCTAAACTATATTAAAGAGTAAGGAAAAACGCCTCGAAATGTGGAAGGACAAATCATGGGTTCTCCACCAAACCAATGCACCAGCTCATTCCGCGTTATCTGTCAAGAGGTTCCCAACCAAGTACAGCATCTTAGTGTTAGAACATCCACCTTATTCACCAGATCTTGCACCATGTGACTTCTACCTGTTCCCTAAGCTGCATTAAAAGGGACAAGATTTGAGTCTGTGAAAGCTGTAAAAGAGAAAGCAGCACGTGTCCTGAAGGAGGTGACAGAAGATGACTTCCAGCACTGTTTCCAACAATGGAAAATTCGCATGGAGCGTTGTAGGGATAGAGAAGGAGTGTATATTGAAGGTGACAATAAGTGATTATGTATAAAATAAATTTTTTACAACGTCAGTCTCGTTATTTAATAGCCACACCTCGTATTTTTCCAATCAGTGAGGTACGCAATGGTAAACCACCTCACTTCTCACTTTACTCAGCCTCAGCGGTTCAAACCAGCTTTTCGGCTGATGACCTAAACAACACAGTAAAATATTATTAATTACCATATACGTTTACATTACTAACCATAAAAATCTGATGTGAAACACACACGACTTTCTCTTGCCACTGTAAATAATGAACAATATAACCTACCCAATTTTAATCATGAGTGAATGACACAAAATGAATTTCTACCTTGTTTGACTTAAAAATATGGAAGATCACTAATATTAAGGCTTAACTAAGCTCTGTAAAAGAAAATGCTTAAAATAACAGTTGTAGATATTTTTATTTCCTATATAAATATAATTATATACACTTTTGTCGTAAAATGCACAGTAAAGGCGCAATATTAAAGAAATTTAATTTTTTTATCGATTTTGATGAAAAATACAGAAAATCACTAATTGATGCTAAACTAAGGATTGTACAAAAAAAACTGTTTGAAATAAACATTGCAAGTTTTTTAATGTTCAACAACTTTGGTCATAGACACTTTTGCTCTACAATGCAACCAGCTTTTCGGCTGATGACCTAAACAACACAGTAAAATATTATTAATTACCATATACGTTTACATTACTAACCATAAAAATCTGATGTGAAACACACACGACTTTCTCTTGCCACTGTAAATAATGAACAATATAACCTACCCAATTTTAATCATGAGTGAATGACACAAAATGAATTTCTACCTTGTTTGACTTAAAAATATGGAAGATCACTAATATTAAGGCTTAACTAAGCTCTGTAAAAGAAAATGCTTAAAATAACAGTTGTAGATATTTTTATTTCCTGTATAAATATAATTATATACACTTTTGTCGTAAAATGCACCGTAAAGGCGCAATATTAAAAAAATTTAATTTTTTTATCGATTTTGATGAAAAATACAGAAAATCACTAATTGATGCTAAACTAAGGATTGTACAAAAAAAACTGTTTGAAATAAACATTGCAAGTTTTTTAATGTTCAACAACTTTGGTCATAGACACTTTTGCTCTACAATGCACATTAAGGCTGAAATCTTAAATTTAAAAAATCCTGTGAGAGCACATGATCCCCAAGAATTTCAGCAGACATGGCACTTACACAATCTTGTAAAGCATAAAAATGTAGTAAATGAGGCAAAACACAGTTTTTGAGAAATAAATTTAAAAAATACAAGAATAAACTACAACTTCAGGTCAACCGATTTTGATGAAAAAGTTTGTGTAGAGTCCTACAGCGATACATAATTTAAGTTTTAAATTTCAACTTCGTAAACTATTTCCTTCTTGAAATATCTTGTTCACACACAGACCAATTGCTAAGAACATGTATTTTGGATTCAGTGGTCTGAAAATGTGTGTACTCTGTGAAAACTTGATTTCAAAAAATCGACATGAAAACAATACTTTCCGTTTTTAAATAGGGCAAGAGAAGGTAAAAATCTGTAGGGTTCGATAATTAAATTATGGTAAGTTATTTTAAGAATCTATTTTAATTTTCGTAATGGGACAAGAATACAACAGCACACTTTTGAAATACACTGCAGTTCATTAAAAAGTAAAAGCAATTAATAATACAGTATAAGAAATTCAATAAAAAACCTTTGTAGTAGTAACGAATTACTTATAACATTAATCAATAGAGTATAATGGATAACAAAAAATTTGGTGTGAAACACTCACACAACTTTCTCTTGCCAATGCAAATAGTTAACAATATAACCTTACATTAGTAATAAACAAAAAAACTAACCTAAAAATACATAATCTTATTTTAATCATGAGTGAAAGATGTAAACTGAAAATCAACCTGTTTGGCTTAAAAGTACGGAAAATCACATTTTTCACGCTAAACTAGGCTCTGTAGAGAAAAATGCTCTAAATAAAAGTTGTAGATCTTTTAATTTCCTATAAATTTGATTATATATATTTTTGTCGTAAAATGCATACTAAGGCTGAAATCTTAACAAAATCGATTTTTCACACGTTTTCGTGAGAAAAAAACAGAAAATTGCTAATTACCGCTAAACTAAGCATTATACAAAAAAATGTTTAAGATAAAAGTTGTAGAATTTGAAATTTTCTACAAAGTTTACAAGAGACATTTTTGCAGTAAAATCCATATTAAAGCCGCAATCTTAAAAAAACAATTTTTTTATGAGAAAACAGCCTCCTCAAGAATTTCAGCAGACATGGAAAATGACACGAATAAACTACTACTTCTGGTTGACCGATTTTATGAAAATGTTCGTGTCGGGTCCTCTAGTGGTATCTAACTTAAGTTTCAAGTTCGTACGATGTTCCGGCCTTAAGATATTCTGTTCACACACACACAAACCAATTGCTAAAAACATGTTTTTTGGGTTCAGTAGGTCTGAAAATGCGTAGATCCGGTGAAAACTCAATTCCAAAAAATCAACATGAAAACAATACTTTCCTTCCTATATACAGTAAAATCTCTCTATTGCGGAAACCTCTCTTTTGCGGCATTATTTGCCGACCCCGACCCTTTCGTATATTACGGTAATGTATTTAACTCTCTTTGTAGCGGCACAAAAATCTCTCTATAGCGGCTAACAATGAGTCAACTGTTAAGCTCCCACTCCCTCGCAATCTCATCGTCGGTGGGGAATACATATTTAGCACTGTTTTTAACTCCCCCCCATGACAATACAAAGTGTTTCATTTCCTGTTGTCAATCGAACTTGGTTGTTTACTACACACGTGTGCCATAAAATCAGTTGAAATTTACGCGCTGGGTGAAAACAACGTTCCTTGTTTCATTCTTCTTGTTACTGTAAAACGTTTTCAATCATCTAGTGTTTTGTATGTACGTATGGTGTTTTAGTGTGTTATCATACATTAGTTTTCTTCTTAATTCTTTAAAGTACTGTAGGCTACTGTAATGTCGTCAAAACGTAAAACGTTTTATCTTTGGAGGAGAAGATTAAAGTTGTTCGTGAATTAGAGAAAGGTGCGAAACAAGCTAATGTTTGCAAAACCTTCGGTTTAGCTAGTTCTTCAGTAGGTACAATATTAAAAAACAAAGAAAAAATTAAAAGTGCCTATAATGAAGGGAGCACTTTTAAAAAGTTTAGAAAACCAGAATTCAAACAAATTGATCAAGCTGTTATTCAATGGTTCCGACAAAAACGGAGTTCAAACTTTCCAATAAATGAACCTTTATTGAAAACTAAAGCAGAATTTTTTGCTAAAAAATTTGGATTTGAAAATTTTAAAGGCTCTGATGGTTGGCTTGAAAAAGTCAAGCAACGACACTCTATTTCGTTCGGTAAAATAAGTGGTGAATCGAAGGATGTTGATGTAAGTGTAACGAATGACTGGTTGATAAGTGTTTGGCCTAGAATAAGTGATGGTTATAAGGCAGAAGACATATTTAATGCTGATGAAGCAGGATTGTTTTATCAAGCTCTTCCAGACAAAGTTTAAAGGAGAAAACTGCGTTGGCGGAAAAATGTCAAAGGAACGAGTAACTGTTTTAGTTTGTGCAAACATGACAGGAAGTGAAAAACGTCCGTTGTTAGTTATCGGAAAATCAAAAAAACCAAGGTGTTTTAAAAACATTAAAAAGTTACCGGTAAAATATCGCAGTAATAAAGCAGCATGGATGACTTCTCAACTTTTCGAAGAAGAAATCCGTTCATGGGATAATGAATTGAGAGATAGAAAAGTATTGTTGTTAGCTAGTAAAGTATTGTTGATAACTGTACGGCGCATACCGTCATTGATGGGTTAAACAACATTAAAATCGCATTTTTACCACCAAATACAACTAGCATCCTTCAACCGATGGACCAAAGTGTTATAAAATGTTTAAAAGGCTATTACAGAAAGAAAATGTTATCGAGACTTATTGAAGATGATGACTTGGAAGCATAAGTGAAAAAAATTAATCTTTACGATTCACTTTGTTTGCTACAAAAAGTATGGCTCAACGTTTCTCAATCAACCATTAAAAATTCATTCCAACATGCTGGCTTTCTTTTACATCCTGTGAACATTGAACTGTCACATGATTTAGAAGATAATCTCCCTCTCAATGAGTGGATTAAACAATTTAATGTACCACAGTCTCTTCAGGATATGGATTTAGACGCCTATGTAGGGGCAGACAATGACTTGGCCACTTCAGCAGATGTTGGCGATGATGCAATAATCGGGAATGTCTTAGCCCAAAACAATGAGGAAGAAAGTGAAGATGATGATGAAATGGAAACAGAAATAGTGCCCCCTCAAGTAAACAGGCACTAGACGCTATTCGTATTGTTTCCACGTACTGTCATTGCCACAATATAGATGAAAATTTACAACAACAAGTTTTAAACATTGAAAATAAGATTGAAGACATGTTTTACGAACTGAAAACCAAACAAACAAAAATTACAACTTATTTTACAAAATGAAATGTACTTTACAGTCGTTGTTCCTTAATAACGAAAATATATATACTGTACTGTTTTTTTTTGTGTTTGTGTAGCCTATATTTTATGATATTTTAATTGTATGTATGTATTTTAAGTAAGTAATTTAAATATTTCACTGTATTGAAGTAATCTACTGTATTAAACATTCGTCATAAAGTAATCTATTAAGTAGTTTTTCAAAGTAAACTTATTGCATGCACCATTCACATATGTACATGAGTTTTTAGTACAGAAAAATTAGTACTCCAACTTCCCTATCCCCCATTATTTACTCGCTCTCTCTATAACGGAACTCTCTTTATAGCGGTGGAACCTCATGGTCCCTTCAATTCCACTATAGAGAGATTTTACTGTATATATTCATATAGACAAGAGAAAGTAAAAAGAAGACTATGCTTTTTACAGATACCTGTATAGAATGGATGACAACCAGTTGAGAAAATTTTTTTAAGACACTAAACAACATAGGCCAAAGGTGTCAGATGAATGGTTTAAATACACGAGAAAGAATATTGAAAAGACCAGAATAAACACAGATAATTTAATGAACTTAACTAAATTTGAGGAATGAGGAATGAGGAATGAGAAGTATAGAATCCTCCAACTGGTGATGCACGGAAAGATCGAGGGAAGGAGACAACCCGGCCGTAGGAAGACGTCTTGGATCAAGAACCTCAGAGAGTGGTATGGGAGTAGTACAAGTGAACTATTTAGAGCAGCCGTCTCCAGGGTGCAGATAGCCATGATGATTGCTAA
The DNA here is from genome assembly GCA_035578175.1 of Catonia carolina. Lineage (NCBI taxonomy): Eukaryota > Metazoa > Arthropoda > Insecta > Hemiptera > Achilidae > Catonia > Catonia carolina. The sequence continues at coordinate 6,449,311 of JAQMRL010000017.1, read as the reverse complement.
TCTTCGTTAGAAGAATGCAACTACAAGAAGAAGAACTAAATTCAGACAACTAATTACAGATTTTAAGGTCTTCCATAAAGAGTAAAAACGGAATACCGGCTTGACAGAAGAAAGAAGAAAAGCCTACATTGACAAATACTGAGAATGTGGGTAGCAAAAAGAGCTTCTAAAAATGTCTCAGCTCATGTAGATCTCACATCATAAGAGGAAAAAACACGTATCCATATTCCATTAACTTCAAAATACATAAACTGACAAAGAGGCATCTATAGTCTGTCTACGCTAAGAGTACTTCGACGTATGCAACCAGCAATACAAGTGAGCATGCGTATTAATTAAAAATACGGACAGCATGATCAAAAACAAAATCCCATACAAAACTAATTATTAGCTCTAAGCTTAATATAATTAAAACATGTTCAATTCATTTGTTAGAAATTTTTTTATAAATCGAACATTAGTTTACCATTAACAACTAAAACTTTTACTATGTTACTCTTATGTTCTTATTTTTCGTTACATTATTTACTATTATTACATTATTATTATTATTATTATTAGTCGTAAAGCTTCTGAAGTGGAAGACGCTAAGTAAATCTGGTTTGTTTTTGGGATTTCTTGTCCTTTTTATCCGCCCACCAGTTTTTCATTCTTTGTGAGAATTCAGCTTTTCTCTGTTCACTCCACTTAGTTCCGGTTCTTGGAGCTTTTGTCTCTGGTTTAACCTCCCATTTTTTAACTTCTGTTCTAAAATTGTCTCTTATGAGAATTTCTTCTTTGGTGATTTTGGCCAATTCTAAATCTTTTTTGACACTTTGTATCCATTCCCCCTCATTAACAAGTGATGATACATATTTTACTATTCTCTTTGTGAGTCTAGTGTCAGGAAGCCTCATAATGTGGCCATAAAATTGAAGGCGTCATTACATTATTATTTATGATTTGTAGGTTTTTTTATAGACTCAGTTTTTTATTTTTGGTCACAAGTAATATAAGACTAATGCGCTTGAATTAGTATAACAGGAGAGTAAAAATTCCAGTGATTCGTTGTTTATCGTTTCAGATTGTTTATTTCATATCACTAAAATAAATGTCTGTGACTAGTTTAACACAAAACTGTTTGCACTTCCCCTTGTTTAACTCATTTTTAGTTTCATCAGTTATCTTTTGGTATTGTATCGGTTCGTTTCGATTTCCTTCGTAGACTAAGAAAAGTTTTGAAAGCTGTGTTTTGTTAACATTCGTGATAGTGAATGTGTTGAGTTTTTGAAACATAAAAGCAGTAAACATAAAAAAAGTAGACAAAAATTGTTTCGTTAAATGTAATGGTTAAAATAATTAATTACGGAGTCGCTTTATGAAACTACAATAATTACTAGTAATCTGAGCGGTATAATTGAAAACGATTAAAGGATAATGTTTATTTTAGCTGGATGTAGATATTTTAATGATGGAACGTAGTGCAGGATAATTTTCTCAGGCGGAGAGTTAGATACGCGCTAACTAGTGTAAAACTTTCATTTACAACCTGTAGGCACTTGCCTCACACGGAGTACTCTTACAGTAGATGGACTATAAAGTTCAGCCTTTCTTAGTTTGCTCCTACTGTCAACAAATAATGACAAAACTGAGCATGCGCGTTATATAAAATTTTGTACGCGCTGATTAAAAAGTAATAACAATATACTTTCAAAAGTATTTAAATACATAATACTTTTAAAATTATTTTTATAAATGAAATTGTTAGGCCTACATCAAATCATGACTGATATTTTAAGTACTTAAAAATTTAAAACATAGTTAACTTAATCGGGTTAAGACATCCATAAAGCCGTGTAGTAGCTGGCTTTGGTTTGTTTACAGTAGGAGCAAACTTACGACAGCTGAACTATATACAAATCTGAAATACAAGGGGCATCTACATAGGAAAAGTACCATAAATTGTAATTTTGTACTTTATGTAATATTATTTATTCATTTTGTATTTAAATTTCATTGTTATTAGGGGTATGATAATAAATAAATATTTAGGTTAAAAATAGAACACCTTTATATGTTCATATTCTCTTAACTACAACAGTAATAACAATTAACAAAGTTCACTGTGTAAATTTCTTGACAATGTACCAAACTTAATGATTAGGCAAAGTATTAAAAATAATCTTCTGTTAATACACATAATTATAATTTTTTAATTAATAAACATTACATAGTTTTAGCCACCTAATAACCTAGTGCAATAGAAACTTTGCACATCCAAACAATTTACTTAACATTATGTAATTTTTTTTTTCAACAAGTAAAACGAAATTATAAAAACAATGACCTCAAAATCGACTTTCCTGAAACTATGAATTGATACATAAAACTTTTATAAATCTAGTTTAAAACAGGTCAATCCACAATTAAAAAATGTAACAAAAGTTCTCAGTATTTTAGGAGTTAACTGTAAAATAAGATACAAGATAAGAGTTCACAAAGCCTAAGATTTCGGATTTCAAGTAATTTACGGGACTAGTTCAATGACTCGAATTATCAAGGACAATTACACCTACTACTATAATTCCGGCAAAATTTAAATTTAGTCACAAAATTATCATCAATTATTTATTATTAAAGATTTTAAATAAAATTCATAAACACTTACGTGAACTTCCAAGAAGACAAAACAAAAACCTCGTAATCATACAATATTAATTAAACAAAAAATCAGTTCAACGAGATGGCCAATAATCATAACATAGTTTTACTTAAAACAACAAAGTTAAACATTCAAACTTACCGAAAGATGAAAAACTAGTAATTTAATAGTGTGTAATGTGCCCGATTAATATTTTGATCATCGGTGACCTACCGACTCTACAACAATTCAACGTTCGGTTGTAAATCAGCTGATTACATCAAAAATCAGCTGTATTGAAAATTTACCATTACATTTCTGACCGTGAATGTTAATATTCATGGTCAGTTTTATTTTATTCCAATTATGGTTATGCAATTCCAAAGTTTACGTAAAGTTTTTGGTGCTTTAAAATTACAAAAGATATATAATTATATCACCACATTTATTTATTTCTATGTTTCGATAACCTAGGCTACGGTTATCCATGGATGACGTTATTTACATCTCTGTGCTTCCCTTCATTTTGGAGTGCCGCCGAATTGAAACATTTGGTGTTTAGTCAACTTTCCTTCCCGTTGTGAAAATAATATACAAATTATTTATACTCATGACTTTGGAAGTCATATGCTTAAGTTGATATATTTATGTATTATTTAAACGAAACGAAAAATGTGGACGTAACATATACACTAAGAAAAGACATATGCACGCAAGTTACACAAACAACACACGTATACCTGAAATACCTTGGTATTCTTCTTGACAAACGCCTGAACTTTAAAACATATGTGTTTATGTCATCAGCCAAAAGGCTGGTTTGAACCTCTTGAGGCTTTACTAAGTAAAATGAGGAGTGAGGGTTTACTGAAGCCTTCCTCACAGAGTGGAAAAGTATGCTTATCAGCATGCCAGGCCCTCTGAAATGTATCTAGTTTCCATCCTGAAAATGACACCTTCGCTTCATTCACCGTAGGGTTGAACAATGATGAAATACATTCAGAGTTGATAACTCTGACCAGTGTCTTTTACACCTCTACCTCTTCTGTTCTTAAATGATTCAGTCATTTAATTGGGTGACCATGTAATAAGAAACAGAACTATTTTTTGTAACCCTTGTACTAGCAAATAAGTGCAAATAATTTAACAGTTCACCTGCCTGTTACGGACAATTAAAACACATATAAAGACCAAAAGGGAACAAACTCAAAATTTGAATTATATTGAATTTGAGGAAAATTATCTACAATTTCATTGAACAATAAATTATTATTATACAAAATTTTAACCAATGTGCTACGCGAAGCCACTTCAGCAGCAATAGAAATGGGTAGTGCAGTACAAAATAAAACTTGTTGAAGTGAAATACGTCAATATATGTCTGAAACTAGTCACCTGTTCCCTAAGGCGAAATCTGCATTAAAAGGGACAATATTTGAGTCTGTGGAAGCTGTTAAAGAGAAAGTGGCACGTGTCCTGAAGGAGCTGACAGAAGATGACTTCCAGCACTGTTTCCAACAGTGGAAAATTCGCATGGAGCGTTGTAGGGATAGAGAAGGAGTGTGTATTGAAGGTGACAATAAGTGATTATGCATAAAATTAAAATTAAATTTTTTACGTCTGTCTCATTATTTAATAGCCACACCTCGTATGCAAATAAAAGCTACTGTCTGACATGTTTCAAAATAGGATTCACTCCCTTCCGCACTTCATTCGCGCCACCTCACATTACGCACCGTCCCAAAAACATTAGTTCAGATAGTCAGCCTACTAGTACAGCTCATTACTACAACTGTATTTTATATTCATACTTACTATTACTTTATTATTTATTATTATTTGCACTTATTTAACGTTTGTTTTCGAGTTATCATACGTTCCCCTGGTCATTCTTTTATATGTTTCCTTATTTTTGTTAATGTATTTTTATTAACATTGGTGTACATGCATACTCGATCAGTAGCTTTGTGCAATGGGATAGTTGATTGTTTGTCTTGCACTTCTTTGTCACAATATGTTACGACCTCCCTGATAATATCTCTTTCTCCACTATGTAGTAACTTCCCTTTCTTCCTTGACGTAGATTCCATTTTAATAATAATCCGGTAATAGGTATCTAATGTGTCACACTAAAAACTAAATTTATTAACCTAGAAATATACACTTACACTGTATTTGTTTAATCAAAACGAATTTATCTGAATATTGAACAACCGATCAAACCTAAAATATAGGTGATTCAAAAAGAGCGCCGGTTTTGATATATCAAATTAAGAGATTTATTTTATTGAAAAACTGAAAATAAATACATCAACAAGTTCATCTTTCCTTCCGATTTTATGTATGAAAAATGATGTCATGCATGTGTCCTCTACTGCGCTGGCACGCATCAACTCTGTCCATGAAATTGGATATTACTGCACGACAAGTTTCGACTTCCATTTGCCCGATAACCCGTCGAATTTCCTCCTTCAAGTCATTGATGTTTCGGGGTTTATTGGCATACACCAATGACTTCAGATGACCCCAAAGAGGAAAGTCACAAGGCGTCAAGTCACACGACCTTGGTAGCCATTGATGGTCGGAATTACGAGAAATGATGCGATCCTGGAACCGTTCACGGAGCAACAACATTGTTTCTCGTGCAGCGTGACAGGTGGCACCATCCTGCTGAAACCACAACTCGTCAATGTCCATTCCATCCAAATGACGCCACAAAAACTCCCTAATCATCGTACGGTATCGGTCTCCATTTACTGTCACGGCATGTCCTTCTTGATTTTCAAAAAAGTAAGGGCCGATGACACCGCCTGACCAAAAGCCGCACCAAACTGTCACTCGCTGTGCATACATTTCCCTTTCATTAACCACGCGAGGGTGTTCTAAACCCCACATACGGCAGTTCTTTTTATTAACAAAACCGTTTAAGTGGAAGTGCGCCTCATCACTGAAAATGATTTTGTTTGCGAAGGTGTCATCATCCTGCCGTTTTCTCAATACCCAGTCAACAAACTGTCGTCTCTTCTGGTGGTCTGCCACTTTCAAATGTTGCGTCAACTGAATTTTATACGGGTGATATTGGAGATCGTACCGAAGAATTCTCCGTACAGAAGAACATCTTAAACCCAATTGTTGAGAACGGCGACGTATTGATTTTGCTGGGCTAACAGCCACACTGTCACGAACCAACGCAACGTTCTGCTCAGTTTGGCTAGAACGACGACGTCCTGAACTTTTAAGTTCGACTGTTGAACCTGGCTCAAAAAACTTTTTCATGAGCCTGCGAACTGTTGATTCATTCGGTGCTTCATTACGTCCTAGAGTACCGCGAAGTCGCCTGACAGTAGCCGCATAACTCTCTCCACTCTGGTAAAATGTTTTGACGATTAACACTCGTTGCGCAATAGTAAACTTCTCCATGGTTAGACACAGACTGCGAGAGTACTACACTGCGAACAAGAGAAACTACAACTGAATCGTCAATCGGAATGTTCTCCAAAATAGAAATGTGGTCAAACAATGTTGCCAACCGATAAACAAAAATTTACCAGCCGTTTAAAAACCGGCGCTCTTTTTGAATCACCCTTTATAATAAAACTGCACTGTCTACAAAACCAATATTGCACAGTCGCTAACACTGTAGAGCTGAAGTAAAAGCATAGTTTATATTAGCTGCTCTCAAGTAAATAAAGAATAATGCTTACTCCAATTAATAATTAAATCGTATCAATTATTTAGATTAACAGTCAACATTATAAATTAAAAACTTGCTGAGTCATATTATGACTACACTACCTAATAGTAAACAAAAATAATAGAAACACTAATTACTTTCTGCTGGTGGTCACATTATCTGTACAAAATGTTATAGATAACAAAAATCTAGTATATATGATATTCATATTAATTGCTCATTTGTGTTGTGCGTACCACTGTATTCAATCCAGCATGTAGTGTGAACGGGAATGGAAGAAGTGGGGAAGGGAGGGAATCCTATTTTGATCGTTGTCAATCCATACTTCATTCCTACAATTCCTTGCCCCAAGTCTATAAAAGACATACATTGCTGGTACGTTTTCTTGACAAGTCTTATTACTTACTAGGGAGTTAACTGGATGCAAATTTACAAACACAAATTGCTGAACCAGTCTATTTTTCTACATCTGTGGATGACTTGGAGCATTTAATAAACTGAAAAACAGCAATTGTTTTTACTGTTAACGATAACACTTTTTGTTTTAATTTATGGTATAAATAACAAGGAATTAAAAATATCAAATATTTACAGAAAAACAACACAATTTTATTGCTTTTATTAAAGTGACAAGATTTTATTTTGTAATGAACTATCAACTAATTTTACACAAAATTGTGTTACATGGTGTTGAAATATTGTAATTACAGTAGTAGTGAACATGATTTCAGTATAGTGTTGTATACTTTTAATCTTTTTATCAGTTAGTTACTTCATGATATTTTTACCCCAGGTAGTGTTTTTTTAGATTAAAAAAAAATTAAAATAAGAGTTTTTCTTAGATTATTGCATTAGAAAGTATAATGATTTTACAGTTGTTTTTTGCAACAAGACATACATTTAATACAATATGTACTAAAATTATAAAAGTATGCATATCAAATGATGTGAAAAAAATAATATTACACACAATGGAATGTAACAAAAGTTTTCGTAGATCACCATGCTTGACTTTCTATTGCAAATGCACTTAAAACAATATTGTAAAACAAAATACAAAACGGTTTGGTAAAAAACGGCAACTTCTGGTGTATAACAGTAACCTATAACTATAGTTAACAACAAAAAGTATGCACATCATGTGATTTATAAACAAATTGGGCAACAACATCTGTTGGGAGAGTTTAAAAACGAAAAAATTCCACATTATACTGACAGATATAGGCCTAGATACTGAAGTCACAAGATTGTCTTTTGCGTATAGATGGGCTGTAATGAAGAGAAGTGAAAATTTGACAGTGCTGCCAACCTCAACAGTGAGACACTACTCGTACATTTCACTACCGTGCAGTTTCTACATACCTTTTGTAAGGTGTGGTTTATTCCGAGAAAATATTTTCTTCATAAAACTTATAAGAAATAAATGTTGTTTAGGTCAACAGCCGAAAGGCTGGTTTGAACCTGTAGAGGTTTTACTAAGTAAAACGAGGAGTGAGGTGGTTTACCATTGCCTTCCTCACTGAGTGGAAAAGTACGCTTAACAGCATGCCGGGCCCTCTGAAAAGCACATATTTTCCACTCTGCAAATGACACCTTCACTTCATTCACCACAGGGTCTGGCTGTATAATGAAATTCATTACGTTCAGAGAAGATAACTCTGACTAGTGTCTTTGACACCTCTACCTCTTCTGTTCTTAAATGATTCAGTCATTTAATTGGCTGACCATGTGATAAGAAACAGAACTATTTATTTTAGCCCTGCAACAAACAGATTGAGTGTAAATAATTTGACACTCCACCTGTCTGTTATGGGCAGAAGAAATAAATGTGACCTGTAATATTGCCTATAGCTTAATTACATGACTAGATATGTTTGATTTACTTTAATTACCAGCTACTTTATTCCAATGGAACAAATTTTCTACGAATGAATCCCCTTCTTTACTATTGCTGTCACTGGCGTCTTCACTATCGGTCTCACCTAACCGTTTCTTTTTTTACCAGGTGTCAACAAAACTGTTGAAGAATAGTTTCTCTACGTCTTTAATTTCCTTCTTTATTTTTCAAATTTTGGAAAGAGAAACATCACAGTAGTTAGCCAGTCGCTTATGGCTTTTGTTAAGAGGCTGGGGAAAGGTTTTATGTTTACCTTTAACTTCACAGCATTTTATTACAATGGATATTAGATTTCGTTCAGCACTGTGAATAGTCTGCCCACATTTTCCAGAAACTAACATTTCTGTTTACGGTAACAAACAGTTATATTCGTACAGTTAACCTACAAAAGGTTCTGTTATATTTACACTGTATATGGTCTCGGCAAAGTATAAGTTGTGTAGATTGTACTGAAATTAAAGCAGTCGTGCAAGCGCACTGATGCTTTTCCCCCTTTACCCCTCATTGCAAACAAGGGTAAACTTGTGACTCAAGTAACTATAGCAGCATCTTCCAAGCTGAAATATTGGCCATTAAGGTCTGTGCGGAGAGGTGTATTGAGAGGCGCCTCAGTGGGTCGCACATTTATATTTTGTCCGATAGTCAGGCGGCCATCAAGGCTTTGAGTTCTTGTACTTTTGAGTCGCGATTGGCCTATGAGTGACGGGAAGTTTTGAATGCCGTGGCCAAGCGTAACGTGGTGACGCTGCGTTGGGTGCCGGGGCACCAGGGAGTGCCTGGAAATGAGAGAGCGGATGCCTTAGCAAAGAAAGGTGCAGCCTCTCACTTCATAGGCCCAGAGCCATTCTGTGGAATTGGTGAAGGCTATTATAGAAGTATAGTTAGGGCCTGGGAAGAGGAGGCTAAAACCTCCTATTGAGAGAAGGTGCCAGGCTGTGAACAGGCAAAGAAATTCATTGCCTATTCCAGCAGAAAGGCTGGGATATATAATAGACTAGGAAGACAGGACTTGAGGAGGGTAGTGGGCCTGATGACTGGTCATTGTAATCTTGGGTATCATTTATCCAAGGTAGGAGTTGCTGAAGAGAGCCTGTGTAGATTCTGTCATGAGGCAGAAGAGAAGGCTGAGCATATTTTATGCAGTTGCAAAGTGGTTGGCTGCAAAAGAAGAGCGCTGATGGGTAAGGACGTGTTAACACCTTCTCAGGTAAGTGCACTAGATCCTAGGCAGATCCTGCGCTTTATTGAAAGTGTGGGTCTTGCATAAATAAGGAATAGGGGCAATCACAAAAGATCTTTTAGGTCGCGGTGAGGAGGGGCTGCAGAAGCCTGAACGCCCTGGTTGTAAAGAAGAAGAAGAAGAAGAACTATAGCAGCACAAGTTAAACTACTGACCATAATTTGAATTGTAATACTAGAATATATTTAGTTAAATACAAAATCTCATATGATGCGCATACTGAAATTGTGAAATTGTTCTGACCGCATCTTTTGATGCACTTACTGATTAAAGGGTAAATACCAATAGAACTCTACTAAATAAACTAGTTAATTTAATGAAATTACGATGTGTTTCCGGAAAGTAATTAACATTTTTAATGAATGGCACCACAGAGCTATTGTTGGTATGTCACGCATACACTCTACTTTGCCTAATTCATTAGCTTCTCCCTGATGCCATTACAATTGATTGCTCTCATGTTTTATGTTTACTATTGTCGTTTACAATATTTAAAAATCTGGTGTGAAACACTCACACAACTTTCTCTTGCCAATGCAAATAATTAACAATATACCAAACAATAGTAATAAAACATTAGAAATAAACAAAAAAACTAACCTCAACAAACATAACCTAATTTTAATCATGACTGAAAGACGCAAAATGAAAATCTAACTCAGTGTGGCTTAAAAATGGATGATCACTCTTTCACGCTAAACTAGGCTCTGTAGAGAAAAATGCTCTAAATAAAAGTTGTACAACTTTTTATTTTCTATAAATTTAATTATATAAACTTTTGTCTTAAAATGCATACTAAGGCCAAAATCTTAAAAAAAATCGATTTTTCACATGTTTTCGTGAGAAAATACAAAAAAAATCGCTAATTACCGCTAAACTAAGTGTTATACAAAAAAATGTTTGAAATAAAAGTTGTAGAATTTTAAATTCTCTACAACTTTTATTATATACATTTTTGCGGTACAATGCATATTAAAGCCGCAATCTTAAAAAAAACAAATTTTTTACTTGAAAACAGCCTTAGCAAGAATTTCAGCAAACATGGCGCCCCTACCCTATCTTGTAGAGCATAAAAAATTAAGTAAATAAGGCGATTTTTAAAAAACTCGTAGGACCAGTTTTTGAGAAAATCGCAAAAAAGTGAAAAATTACACGAATACACTACTACTTTCTGTTGACCGATTTTGATGAAAATGTTTGTGTCGGGTCCGGTAGTGGTATGTAACTTAAGTTTCAAGTTTCAAGTTTGTACGATGTTCCGTTCTTGAGATATTTTGTATAGACACACACACACACACAGACCAATCGCTAAAAACATGTTTGTGTGGGTTCAGGGGGTCTGAAAACGTGTAGATCCGGTGAAAACTCGATTTTGAAAAATCGACATGAAAACAATCTTTCCTTCCTATTTATTCATACAGGTACGCAAGAGAAAGTAAAAACAATCAATGAACCTTATGACTGTGAGATTTATTCAGTTATCTGGTTTTGGATACAAGGAACATTAAAGCAGGCGTAATTAATCGGCAGATTACAGAGATTTATGGAGAAAGTGCAATGAGTGATGGATGATGTGAACATGGGTTAGCCAATTTAATGAAGGACAAACAGATGACTAAATCTTGGAAATAGGGTGCATTGATCAAGGTAGTCATCTTTGTCGAGGGTAAAAATAGGCTTGAATGCGATGATCCCAGGCAGGAAGTCGGAACATAAACTTAGCTGCCATTCTTTACATTCCTAAATCACCATTACAAATTTGGTATGCAACACTTACTCGACTATCTATTGCCAATAAAAATAATGACATATTAAAAAAACATTTTTCCTATGAGAGAACAGCCTCCCCAAGAAATTCAGTAAACATGATGCTTACCCTATCTTGTAGAGTAAAAAAAATTTAGTAAATGAGGCGATTTTTAAGAAAATCGTAGGAGCCGTTTTTGAGAAAATTGCAAAAAGTGAAAATGACGAATATACTACTTCCGGTTGATCGATTTTGATGAAATGTTTGTGTCAGGTCCTATAGTAGTACCTAACTTAAGTTTTAAGTTTCAACTTGGTAAGATGTTTCATTCTTGAGATATTTTTGTTCACACACACACACACACACACACACGCACACACACACACACACACACACACACACACACACGCACACACACACACACACACACACACACACACACACACACACACACACACACACACACACACACACACACACACACACACACACACACACACACACACACACACACACACACACACACACACACACACACACACACACACACACACACACACACACACACATACACACACACACACACACACACACACGCGGACCAATTGCTAAAAACATGTTTATTTGGTTCAGGGGGTCTGAAAACATGTATATCTGGTGAAAACTCGATTTCAAAAAATCGACATGACAACAATACTTTCCTTCCCATATATTCATGTAGGCAAAAGAAAGTAAAAATCCGCTGAATTGCTTTCCAGATCAACCCAGATAAGACTACGAATTTGTCGATTCTCCAGAGTCCATCGACTGATGAGATTATGGACTTTATCCTCAGTTCAACCAACTGAAGGACGTAAAGATGTCCATGACAAACCAAATAGTGGGTGAGCTTCTATTGTCAATGATGATTTGTTCAGAAGAATTGATGAGAAAATTAAAGAGAAAAGACAAATCACAATGATTTCTGATGAATTTTCACAAGTTTCAAGAACTGTTTTGGATAAGACTGTAACCGACCAATTGGGTAATTACAAGCTGGGTTCTGAAAATGCTCACAGATATGCAAAAAAATGTGACTTGACAATGCTCTGACATTTCTTTATTGGTACACTTAGATTCCATATATGGTCCACCACTTGTTTCTGCACTTGGTGGTAAGCACTTTAATGTGATGACATTGCAAAAAAAATGTAAAGGCGGAATGTTTCTTTGAGGAAGGTTTAGATTAGCTGGTGACCTATCGATCTAGAGTCTGTCTACGCTAAGAGTACTCCGACGTAGGCAAACAGCAATACAAGTGAGCATGCATTTTAATTAAAAATACGCATGGCATGATCAAAAACAAAATTCCATACTACATAATACATGAGGGCTTGAATTATAACAGGAGAGTAAACAATTCCAAAGATTCTTTGTTTATCATTTCAGATTGTTTATTTCATACCATTAAAATAATTAATGTCTGTGATTAGTTTAATACAACTGTTTGCACTTGCCCGTGTTTAACTCATTTTTAGTTTTATCAGTTATCTTTTGGAATTGTATCGGTTCGTTTCGATTTTTTTCGTAGACTTAAGTTGAAAAGTTTTGTAAGCTGTGTTTTGTTAACATGCATAATAGTGAATATGTTGAGTTTTTGAAACATAAAAGTTGTAAACATTAAAAAGTAGGAAAAATTGTTTTGTAAATGTAATGGTTAAAATAATTAATTAAGGAGTCTTTATGAAACTACAATAATTACAAGTAATCAGAATGGTATAATTGAAAACGCTTAACGGATAATGTTTATTTTAACTGGATGCAGTTATTTTTATGATGGAAAGTAGTGCAAGATAACTGTCCGGCGGAGAGGTAGATTCGTGCCAACTAGTGTAAAACTTTCGTTTACAACCTATAGGTGCTTGCCTCGCGCGGAGTACTCTTACAGTAGATGGACTATACAACAAAGAACTTGAGAAATTTGTCCCAAATTTTAGTACAACTGCTCGCTGGTTAGTTTTTACTTTACTTTTATGAGATAGTTTTACTGTTTTTATGCTCATTTATCGAATGACTTTCCATAAATAAAAATATTCAAATTTTATTAGTTAAAAATATATTGTTAAGCAGTTTTAGTTATAAAATAAACAGTTTTTTTAAAAATTGTTCTTTGTATTACAAGAGTACATGATCTTCAGGTACATTTTCAATTTTTATTGTTATTAAAATTATTATTATTGATATTTGTGTAATATAATGGTATTTATCAATTATATTCATTGCTGTTTTTTAAAAAAAACTGTTTAACGTAATTCTTGTACTCTTTGTAGATGTTATAATAGTATTTTTATAGTACCACTTGTAAGTATTTATGAATTTTTTTTTGTATACTCCTATGCGGTCAGAACTCTTTGTGAAGAAGAGATTTTGTGTAACTTAAGTATATTTAATTTAAAATATTTTATACAACTTAGTTTAGTAATAAATAATTGTAAAGTACATTTAACTTAGGGTGACCAAACGTCCCGGAAAACCGGGATTGTCCCGGTTTTCAACCAAGCCATAAGCTGTCCCGAAAAATTGTCTCGGGACGCACAAAAGTCCCGGAAAATGAGAAATGGGTGAGTTTTTTAAGCATTGTGACAATCTTAAGCAGTACACCGAAATGGCAAAGATTGCAAAATATCTATTTGCAATACCAGCTCACAACGTGAATACAGAAAGAATATTTTCTTTCATGAATATCCAATGGACTGATGAGAAATAAAATGGAAGTGAAGACGCTTGATGCAATTCTGCAGATCCTGTACAACTACAAAATGGACTGTATGGAACTTTACAGTTATGTTTTGAAGAACAAAGACATAATCAAGAAGGCTGAAAGTAGTGAAAAATACTCTTTTCTTCGAGATTAATCAACCCCATCTAAAAGCAGTGTGCAGTAACAATTAATTATTAAATGTGAGTTGAATTTAAAATTAATTGACAATAATTAAAAGAAAACAAAAAACTAACTTTGTTTCATTTTTAATTCATTAATTTTATATGTTTTAATAGTATTAATAAAGTTAATCTGATATTGTAGAATTGAATATGAGTAATTATTTTCCCGGGTCCTGGGTAAATTATGGTAGGGGGGGGAGGAGTAAAATATGGAAGGAGTCCTGGTTTTCTCTAGGAATGATTTGGTCACCCTAATTTAACTAAATAACATAAATAATGAGTGCATGTTATCCCCTACATTATCATAACAAATAATTAGGTATATAAAATCATGCATTTCATGACATGGAATAATAGTTCATTAACTTTGATAAACAATATCGTTAGTGATAAATTCTACTTCAAAATTATAATTATATACTATAAAATATGTAAAACTTACTACATATAATTATATTAAATTCTACAAAAATTGAACTTTACTTCTTAATTTGATGTAAATTTTATATTCAAAAATATAATAAAAGTATAATGTACTAGTGTATAGTAGGCTTAGTTTGGTAACTTTTTCTACGAATGTTCTAGAAAATAAAATAAGGGTAGAATAATAAATAATGATAATTACATTTATTTAAGAAATAGTGAAATTATTTAACGTTTTTTTATGTACAATATTCAAAACAAAAAGTGTTAAAAAATGGATGCGTACGTGAAATTCTTAAAACATACTAGAAGCAGTACATTGTCATTTAGTTCAGTGAATATTTTATAAAAAACTACATTAAATATGATAGGATTAGTTGTTAGAAAAATATTATACTATTTTTAAATTTGGAAAAATAAAATTTTATCTAGTTTTAATTAATAATTTAGAAAATAATAGAATGGAATATTCTTGTACGCTCTACATTCTGCCAGATAGTACGTACAGTTCCCACCAGAGAGCATAGACAGTGCAAGTTGCCGCTATAATCGGGCGGAACGCGTGGTATATTGTGAAATGTATTACAAAGTTAGATTAATGTTATGTATTTATTCTTTTGTGTGTTTAAATGTTTTAATAAACAAAACTGTACTGGGTAATATACTTATATAATTAATTATTCTTAATAACTTACTTGCGTCAGTGGTAATGATAAATCTCAGGTAGATTGTAATAAGTCTACCAGTTCTAGACAAAGCAATGCATTTCGGATTTATCAAATTCATTTTTAAGTAATCCAGATTGTTTTTTTTTTTGGCAAATATTGATACAGCCAATTGTAGGAACTGTTCTATATTTTTGTGTACTTCTATAGTTCTTAAAAAAAAAACATTTCTTTATACAAGGTAGGTAAAGTTTTGTTTAAAAAATATACATTTTAGATAGAATTTAAAATAAATTGCAAAGTGAAAGGTCCTGTTTTAAATTCCTATCTAGGGTCCCAAAATCTACGTATCTACTTCATAAACCATAGTAGCTGCTGTTGCAACTTTAAATAACTAAAACAAAAAGTATAAAAATGGTTAAACAATGATTAAACAAACAGTTAAAAAACCATGTATCAGTAATTTAATTAAAACCGATATACTAATATTTTTAAAGTTGATACTGCATAATTAAAATACTGTGTCAAAAATTAAATTGAAAAGAATTTTAAACTTGTTTTAAAATGTTATTGCAGCAGTGCATGTTTTGTTTATAACCAAATAGTTGTTTATAACCTCAAAGTTTTGAAGTGAATTTTGTTGAAGTTTATAACTTTGATACAAGATTCCTGGGAATTCATTTTTTCCATATAAATGTCTCATTATCTCTTATAAAAAATAATCTAATTTTAATCATGAATGATTGAAGCTAAATGAAAATCAATGTCTGTTCGTCTTAAATATTTATGGGAAATCACCAATTTGACACAAAACTAAGCAGTGTAGAAAAAACTTAAATAAAAGTTGGAGGTTTTTTATTTCCTATATTTTTTATTATATCTTTCTTTTCACTTTTATCATAAAATGCATACTAATGCTGTAATCCTAAAAAAAACTTTTTTACAAATTTGGATGATAAAAATACAGAAAATCACTAATTAATTGATGCTAAACTAAGCATTGTAGAAAAAATGTTTGAAATAAAAGTTGCAGGTTTAATATTTCTTATAACTTTAATGCATTTTAATAATAATAGGCTGCAATTTATTTTAAAAAATTTTACCACGAGAGCATAGCCTCCCCAAGAATTTTTTAGCAGACATGGCACTTACCGTATCTGGTAGAGAATAAAAATATTGTAAGGTGAATTAAAAAAAATTGTATTAGTCGTTTTGATAAAATTACAAAAAAGTAAAAAATTGCACCAATGAACTACTTTTATACAGATTTGAATGTTACTTTTATACAGATTTGAATGCTAAACAGTGGTTACCGGTGTACTTTGATGGTTGGGGTTCAATTAACCATACTCTCTCAGGAATGGTCAACCTGAGTCTGTACAAGATTACACCTCATTTACACGTCATACACATCATGCTCATCTCATTGGGTCATGGGGTTGCTTATTGTTCTGAGTTGAACAGATTGCAACGTTCACAAATTAGGAATTACAAAAAGAAAAATAAATAAGTAATTCTGGTTGATTGATTTTGATGAAAATGTTCATCATTTTGGGTCCCCTGTTGTTGTTTAGGTCATCAGCCGAAAGGCTGGTTTGAACCTGTAGAGGTTTTACTGAGTAAAACGAGGACTGAGGTGGTTTACGAGTGCCTTCCTCACTGAGTGGAAAATACGCTTATCAGCATGCCAGGCCCTCCGAAAAGCACCCACTTTCCACTCTCCAAATGACACCTTTACTTCATTCACCACAGGGTCTGGCTGTATAATGAAATTCATTACGTTCAGAGGAGATAACTCTGATTAGTGTCTTTTACACCTCTACCTCTTCTGTTCTTAAATGATTCAGTCAATTAATTGGCTGACCATGTGATAAGAAACACAACTATTTATTTTAGCCCTGCAACGAACAGATTTGGGTCCCCTGGTGGTACCTAAATTATATTCCAAGTTTACCTAGTACGATAATCCATTCTCAAGATATTTTATTCACACACACACACAGACCAATCACTAAAAAACATGTTTTTTTGGGTTCAGGGGGTCTGAAAATGTGTATTTCCAGTGAAAACTCAATTTCAAAAGAATCAATATGATAAACAATTGAAGAGCTCTTTTCGAAAGGCCACTAAGTCGAAAAATGTAATTTTTCAGGAAATCAATTTTTTAAAATTAGGTGCAGCCAGTTAAATTTGTTAACTATTAATATTTATTTTTACTATTTGCACATTAATCGATTTTGACAAATTGTATTTGTCAATTTAGTCTTTTTTCAAAAAATATTTATAAATTTAGTACTGAGTCGATGGGCTTAGTTCAGTTTTGGAAAACACACATGGACTTAGTGTACTTTGAACATACCTAACAAAGTACCTAAATATAATGTAGCAAAATGTACTGTAAGTTATTTCACAAGTATAAGGAATTATTTTGAAATAAAACGTATTGTATCCTAACTTATACATACAAAGTATTGTTATAATGAAGTGGCGAAAATAAAAATCAGCTGGTCAAATAAAATCAGCTTCTCATGAAACAGCTGACTGGTTAAATATAAAAACGAAGGTTCCATTGTTGGGACGCGGCCGCAGTTTGAATGGCTGACGTGTTAGTGGTCTAAATTGTACGGGATTTTTCGTTACGGTGAAGTTTTTTATTTTGTCAACAGACATTGTATTTAATGTTTAATTTGGTAAGGGATATTGTTTATTTTATTTTATTGTTAATTAATTGCGTGAACTGTATTATTTTCAATGTTTAATAACTTATTTTCATAAACTCATATTCATTGTTGTCATTTGTAAAGGTTAGTTTTTATTTCTTGTCAAATCATTGTGTTAAATAACTATATGTGAATTTATTAAGTAAAAGTTTACAATTTTACTTTACTATAACGAGTTGTAACAGTATTATTATTATTAATGCATAACTAAATCCTCGATACAATAAAATTAACAGACAGCCTATAAATACATTTACTTTTGAAAAACTTATCATCCTATGTAAAAATGTCGTTTGAACTGAAAATCTTACACGAGCCTAAAATAATAACTGTTTCAGTCCATGTTGTTTAGGTCATCAATCGTAAAACTGGTTTGAACCCGTAGAGGTTTTACTAAGTAAAACGAAAAGTGAGGTGGTTTATCATTGCCTTCCTCACTGAGTGGAAAAATACACGCCAGCTCATTCCACGTTATGTGTCAAGAGGTTCCTAGCCAAGTACAGCATCTCAGTGTTAGAACATCCACCTTATTCACCAGATCTTGCACCATGTGACTTGTACCTGTTCCCTAAGGTGAAATCTGCATTAAAAGGGACAAGATTTGAGTCTGTGGAAACTGTAAAAGAGAAAGCAGCACATGTCCTGAAGAAGCTGACAGAAGATGACTTCCAGCACTGTTTCTAACAATGGAAAATTCCCATGGAGCGTTGTAGGGATAGAGAAGGAGTGTATATTGAAGGTGACAATAAGTTCATTCAAAAATAAATCTTTATAATGCATCCTGCAGTTTTAAATATTTCTATTTCATATAATGAATTAATACAATAATTTCACTAACCTTCTTTTTAAACTGCGTCACCTTTATTTTAATTTTTACTTACATGTGTTTTGGTGGATCCACCATTATCAGAGTAAATAACATATAATTGAAACTAAAAACACTATTTATTAAAAATCTATAGAAGATGATACATCTTCAGTCACTTGTATAAAAACTCAAAAACTAATTTTTATACAAGTGACTGAAGATGTATCATCTTCTATAGATTTTTAATAAATAGTGTTTTTAGTTTCAATTATATGTTATTTACTCTGATGATGGTGGATCCACCGAAACACGTGTAAGTAAAAATTAAAATAAAGGTGACGCAGTTTAAAAAGAAGGTTAGTGAAATTATTGTATTAATTCATTATATGAAATAGTGACAATAAGTGATTATGTATAAAATAAAAATAAAAATATTTACAACGTCAGTCTCGTTATTTAATAGCCACACCTCGTATATATGCGACTACAAACCTGAGTAAATTATAATTTTTTTTTAAATACTCTCACGCCTCCCTTGAAATTCTTCTCTGCTCCCCCCAGGTTAAGAATCTCTGCTTTAACACATTGTAGAAACAACAATAACTAAATGACTTTCAATTTAAGGGGAGATTGTATGATTTTTTTGACTGAAAATTCCGGTTTCATGTTTTTCAATAGTTAAGGCCAAGATCTACCAGAAACACATTAAAATCCGCCAAAAAAATTATTTCAATCAAGAAAATTGAGTTTTTATCAAGTTCCCCAGAAAAGTTATCATGTCAACAAGAATGAATCTTTTCATAATTTTATACTCCTCATTTTAGTGCAAGAGAAATTTGGTTTTATAAAATATCTACAATACTGGTTTTAATAGTTTCAGCTGTTTGTTCACCTTTCTAACCAAATTTTAATGAAATTTTACTTATTTGTATACATTTTGTTTTTTATTAGTGTGTCTTTTCCCGTAAATTTAGATTTTTAACAGTTAAGTACATTTTTTCATAAACCATCAAACCTTTCAGAGTGAAATTTTTATTAGTTATTTTTCTTGTACATGCGCATATACCGACATTTCTATAACTTCCTCAGGTGTTCCAAAAAGTTTTTGATATCCAAAAAAGTAGAAAAATATTTGTTAAAATTTTGTTATTCATAAATTTTTTAAAATTTTATGATTCAACGAATTAAATTGAAAAAAAATATCAGTAGCTAGAGAAACCCGACTACTATACGCGTGTAAAGTTTCATTTTTCTATCTTTTACCAATCCTATGAAAAATGTTTCTAAAAATAGCAAATTTAACATTGGGGGGATACAAAGTACAGTCTCCCCTGAACAGACTTTAATTAGTCCGTTAAATTGAGTATCGACTGTAAATACAAATTTTGTATTTACTTTTTAAGGGCATCGTAAAAGTGTATTTTTTTTTGTAATCCCTAATTTGTGTACGTTGCAATCTGTTCAATCCAGAACAATAAGCAACCCAATGAGATGAGGATGATGTGTATGACGTGTAAATGAGGTGTAGTCTTGTACAGACTCAGGTCAACCATTCCTGAGTGAGTATGGTTAATTGAAACCCAACTATCAAAGTACACCGGTAACCACTGTCTAGCATTCAAATTCGTATAAAAGTAACTACCTTTACTAGGATTTGAACCAGGAACCTTAGTCTCCGAAAATCAGCTGTTAAACAGCTGATTTTGGCGACGACTTCACCTCTAGACCAACCCAAAAGTGTATTTAAGCACAAAATCTTATTATTCATGAGTGTATTAAATAGATTTCACTGTGTTTATAATATTATCAAGTTCAATACATCAAAATATAGTATAAACATTATTTCAATTAAATATTCAATACAGAATATTTCAATTTATATTTAACAAAGATTTAGTTTTTGAAAGTTTATTATTAAATATTTTGAAATTAATTTGAATTGAATTTTTTTTAATCTACTTCTTCGACAGTTGGTCCGTCATTACCTTGTTCTCCGGAGACTCCTCTATGTAGCTTAGTCATTAATGGCGTACAAATCTTTTGTATTTCTTGGTATTTATGTTCGTATTCATCTTTCTCCGCTAACGAATTGTTATCTAACCAACGTAATATTTCATCACATTTTTTCGTAGCTGAAGATTTTTCTCTGTCAGATAATTTGTCACCAGATTCATCAAGTGCTTGTTTTACTGAAAACACGTAAGATTCTAAACGATTTCGAGCTGAAATCTTTTGTCGTTGTTTATCATCTTCAGATTTATATTTTTCTGCTTCACGTAACATTCTATCGATTTCCTCCTTCGATAATCGTCCTTTATCGTTTTTTATTATGATATTTTTCGTTCGTCCGGTGCTATTTTCCTTAGCTCCCACATTAAGAATACCATTCGCATCAATATCAAATGTGACATCTATTTGAGGTATACCACGTGGCGCAGGTGGTATTCCGGTTAGATTAAATGTACCAAGTATACTATTATCTTTTGTCATAGCACGTTCTCCTTCAAATACTTGAATCGATACAGCAGGTTGATTATCAGAATACGTCGTGAACGTCTGTGTTTTATTACACGGTATTCTGGAATTCCTATCGATGATTGTTGACATAACACCACCAGCGGTTTCGATACCGAGCGATAATGGTGTAACATCGACTAATAAAACATCTTGTATTTCAGAACTTTGATCGCCACTTAAAATCGCTGCTTGAACTGCTGCACCATACGCGACCGCTTCGTCTGGATTAATAGATAAATTTAATGTTTTACCATTAAAAAAATTTTGTAAAAGGGATTGAATTTTAGGTATACGTGTCGATCCACCAACAAGAACTACGTCGTTAATTTCTGATTTCGTTAAATTTGCATCCTTTAATGCTTTTTCAACCGGGGATAATGTCGATCGAAATAATTCGCTATTAAGTTCTTCGAATCGAGCTCGTGATACTTTTGTATAAAAATCAATACCGTCCAATAATGCATCGATTTCAATACTTGCTTCTGTACTTGATGATAATGTACGTTTCGCACGTTCTGCAGCTGTACGTAAACGTCGTAAAGCTCTTGGGTTTGATTTTAAATCTTTACGAAATTTTCTTTTAAATTCATCTGTGAAATAATCAACTAAACGATTATCAAAATCTTCACCACCAAGATGTGTGTTACCAGCTGTCGCTTTAACTTCAAATAATGAACCTTCATCGATCGTTAATATTGATACATCAAATGTACCGCCACCTAAATCGAAAATTAATACCTTACGTTCACCTTTTAAATTTTTATCTAAACCATAAGCTAACGCAGCTGCTGTTGGTTCATTAATGATTCGTAATACGTTTAACCCGGCAATTGCACCGGCATCTTTAGTCGCTTGTCTTTGAGAATCATTGAAATATGCTGGAACCGTTATAACAGCATCTGTTACTTTACTACCTAAATAAGTTTTCGCTGTATCTTTCATTTTTGTTAAAACCATTGAACTAATTTCCTCTGGTGCAAATTTTTTCGTTTCACCTTTATAACTAACTTGTATTTTTGGTTTACCATGATCATTTACTACTTTAAATGGCCAGTGCTTCGCATCTTCCATTATTTTTGGATCGTCAAAACGTCGACCAATTAATCTTTTTGCATCAAATACTGTATTTTCCGGATTCATTGCTGCTTGATTTTTAGCAGCATCTCCTATCAATCTTTCAGAATCTGTAAAAGCAACATAAGACGGTGTTGTTCGATTACCTTGGTCATTAGCTATTATTTCAACCTTACCTTTTTGCCAAACACCAACACATGAATATGTTGTTCCCAAATCTATCCCAATCGCCGGCATATTTTATTAATATAATTTTAAAATAACAATCACTTTAAAATCACTTTTAATCAAAAAATAATTTACTAAACTGTTAACTTATTCAATAAAAATCTTTAAAATGTTTTATTTATTTTCAGATTCAAACCTAAACAATACTAAAACGTAACTGACAATCAAAACAGATTTTAAGTCGTTTATAAACGATTCCGTATCTACCAACACACGCCCACTAAAACACCGATAGACTTTTCTAGAAATACGAGTAAAAATAAGTACAAAGCGGGAAAATTTACTGTTCGGGGAAACAACTCGGATTGGTTTACTGAATATGACGTAATCATTATTGAACACACGAAACTGTTTTCCATAGTTTGTTTATAATAGAGTAGGAGAACTGAAATGTAAACAAAGAAAGAGAATCGCCTGGTAGTGCCTTGAACCAGCTGTTCTACTAACTATGAATAAAATACATTAACATAACCCTATCATGTTTTCTTTTCTTTTTTTTAATCTACTTTACGAAATATTTATACAAATATTTCAATCAATGTATAAATATGAATTACAAATTTATTTATTTCATTTTATGAGACATATTGCAAGGTTAATTTCTTTTTAAAAAATATTAAACGTTAGTTCTCCACAAGTAAAGCGAACTGTAAACATGTTGATCGTTTATTGTTCCCATAGTGACTCCGTGGATGTTTACTTTGTTGTTTGATTATTAAAATATCGTGTTGTTTTTAAAAGTAATTTTTGTCGTTAAATGATTTTAATTTAGGAAAAACATATTTTCTATTTTTACCGTGCTTGTTTGTTGGTTTAATTGTTGTGAGTGATTGAAACTGTGCTTTTAATATTGTTTTTACGGATTCAAAATGATTAGGTGTCCTGATTTACCGTTGTTACCTGGAAATTCGTTTAACAGTAATGTAAGTGTCATAATTAATTAATTAATTTACTTATCTGTTAAGTGTTTTTACTTTCTCTTGCCTATTTATGAATATATAGGAAGGAAAGTATTGTTTTCGATTTTTCGAAATCGAGTTTTCACCGGATCTACACGTTTTCAGACCCCTGAACCCCAAAAAAATGTTTTGGTTACCCATGTTTTTTAGCTTTTGGTCTGTGTGTGTGTGTGAACAATATTTCAAGAACGGAACATCGTACGAACTTGAAACTTAAAACTTAATATAGATAGGTATCACTAGAGGATCCGACACGAATATTTTCAGCAAAATCGGTCAACCGGAAGTATAGTATATTCGTGTCATTTTTCACTTTTTTGCGATTTTTTCAAAAGCGGCTCCTACGATTTTTGTGAAAATTGCTTCATTTACTAAATTTTTAATGCTCTACAAGATAGGGTAGGCGCCATGTCTGCTGAAATTCTTGGTGAGGCAGTTTTCTCGTAAAAAAATTATTTTTTTAAGATTGCGATTTTATTATGCATTTTAGCGCCAAAACGTATATAATTAAAGTTGTAGAGAATTTAAAATTCTACAACTTTTATTTCAAACATTTTTTTGTATAACGCTTACTTTAGCGGTATTTAGCGATTTTCTGTTTTTTTCTCACGAAAACGTGTAAAAAACAGATTTTTTTAAGATTTCAGCCTTAGTATGCATTTTACGGCAAAAAGTATGTAATCAAATTTATATGGGATTTAAAATACTTTTACATTACATGTACTTTTCTTTTAAGACAGCTAAAGTATTTTCCCAAATTTTTAAAGCTAACTGTTGTACATTTTTAGGTGTTCTGATTTTTCCGTTCAGGATCATTATCAACGGCGGTGATTTTTCTTTTAAGATTAATCGGAATTGTCGATCAAAACTGAAACGAGCGCGCGCGTACAGAAGTCCATCGTGAACATTTTTACTTTCTCTTGTCTTATTTTATGAAATTTAAGTCGACACGGCCGATAGTTCTGTTTCTTAAAAAGTTTTATTTCATTAAAGTAAAACTAACGTGTTAACAGGTTGATTATGATTTTTTTTAATACGTACTAAAGAAAATTAAGGGGGTAGTGAACCCAGAAAATGAAAATGAAAACTTCTGGCTATAATTTATCATTATTTATTTTAAATGAAAGAGTAATTTACTAGTAATGATCTACCATATAAACCAAGCCAAAAAATTTATAAAAGCCCGTTATATAAGGGCGTCCATCTCTTCCTCGGTCTACCAATACATCTTTTACCTGTCGGATTATGGATCAATGCATTTAATGGAAGGCGATCTTGGGACATTCTTAACACATGCTCTGACCACTTTTCTTTGTATGTCCTTATAGTGTTCAACAATGGTTGGGCACCGCATTCATTCCTTATTACTTCATTACGAATGCGATCCTCTCTTGTGCAGCCCTTAACTTGCCTTAGAAATCGCATTTCCGCTGACTGGATTCTTGATTCCTGTTTTCTCGTCAGCACCCATGCCTCACTTCCATAAGCCAAAGTTGGGATCGCCATTACTTTATAAAACTTTAGCAATGTGTTTTTCCTGGCTCTATTCTTGAGAGATCGACTTATTGCACCACATACCATGTTGAACCTAGTTACTTTTTGATGCACATCATGGTCATACATACGTAACATCGCATCCCAAGTATTTAAAATTAGCAACTTGCTCCAAACGCTTGCTTCCAATCACTATTTTAGACCTTGTAGGCCATTTTCCATGGAAAGCCATAATTTTTGATTTGCCTGCAGAAATTTTCATATTAAAATGTTTGCCAATTATGAAGAGCTTATGCACTGCCATTTGCAGCTTGTCCTCGGATTCCTGTATAATCACAGTGTCGTCAGCAAATAATAAATAGTTCATAAAAGTATTGCGGGTAAGAGCGATACCCTTGTCTACTTCATGCTGCCACATAGACATAAGCTCGTTGACATAATATATTAAATAAAGCAGGTGAAATTGGACAACCTTGTTTGACTCCTTTATTTGTAGCTATTTCATCTGTCAATTTTCCGGCCCCCACTGCTATTTTTATTGTTGTGTTTATATGGGAACATCATTCTTATGCTACAAAATACAGAAAATTTCTATCTATTATATGTTGTATGCGCTTGTATGTATTTTTTCTCACAAGAAATTTATTGAAGAAAAACCATATTTTCAAAAACATTTATTTTATGTATTCACAAATTATTTTTTAACTAAATCCCTATTAAGGTTTTTGTAATAATCATTCCACAGATAATAGAGCAAGAAATTATGAACAATTGAAAAAAAACCATCATCCAAATCCCTCCGATACAAACCAAAATATTTAATTAAAATGTAGAAGAATGTACAAGAATTATGCAAAAACCATATTTCCGGAAAACTTAAAGTTGAAGGAATAATTTCTCTCGCCTTGGTAGTGAGCTATATTTTAAACAGATGTTTTTATAACTTTTTGTCAACGTATAAACAAAGTAAACAAATTTTGTAATTTAGAAAATTTTAAACTTCAAATAAATGCAAAAAACAATCAATTTAAAAAAAAAAGTCTTCTTGAGTTTACTACCCCCTCGGAGAAAAGTAAATTAATTGCCTACTATTCCTGGAGTAGGCAACCAGCATTGCTTAGTTAGCAAGATACTCTTGGATATAAAGGGAAGTATTAATTTTCATGTCGATTTTTCGAAATTGAATTCACCTGATTTACACTTTTACAGGCTCCGTGAAACAAAAAAAGTTTTTATTTTAAGTTTTATTTTGGTCTATGTGACATCAAAAAAAGAATGTAAGACATTAAAAATATAATCGTACCAAAAGAAATCATCATCGCTACATGAATGTTTCTGGTGTGAAACACTCACACAACTTTTTGCCTATGCAAATTATGAACAATATAGCCGAACATTAGTAATAAAACATTAGATTTAAACAAAAACTAACCTCAATAAATATTACCTAATTTTAATCATGCGTTAATACAGCCTCACCAAGAATTTCAGCAAACATAGCGCCTACTCTATCTTGTAGAGCATAAAAA
This sequence comes from Catonia carolina, assembly GCA_035578175.1. NCBI lineage: Eukaryota > Metazoa > Arthropoda > Insecta > Hemiptera > Achilidae > Catonia > Catonia carolina. The sequence goes on along the minus strand of JAQMRL010000017.1, from coordinate 6,422,774 downwards.
ATATTAGTAAACCATGCGATTTTAAAAAAAAATCGTTGGACCCGTTTTTAAGAAAATCGCAAATAGTGAAAAATTACGCGAATCTACTACTTCCGGTCGACCGATTTTGATGAAAATGTTTGTGTTGGATCCGGTAGAGGTGCCTAACTTAAAATTCAAGTTTCAAGGTCGTACGATGTTTCTTTCTTGAGATATTCTGTTCACACACGCGCACACACACACGGACCAATCACTATAAACATGTTTTTTTGGGTTTAGGGGGTCTGGAAACGTGTAGTCTACGTAGATACGGTGAAAACTCGATTTTGAAAAATCGACATGAAAACAATACTTTTCTTCTTATATATTCGTATAGGCAAAAGAAAGTAATTAATTTAAATATTGAAAATTTCTCGTGTGGTAAGAAACAGAGCTATTTTTTGTAGCCGTGGAAATAGCAGATCGAGTGTAAATAATTTAACACTCCACCTGCCTGGTATAGGCTGGATTAAGATGCAGGTTTGATAAAAGATTTAAACGAGGAAGATAATTGTTGAGTATTCCGTTTGTTACTTTCTGTTGCCTTTATAAATATATAGGAAGGAAAGTATTGTTTTCATGTCGATTTTTCGAAATCAGTTTTCACCGGATCTACACGTTTTCAGACCCCCTGAACCCAAAAAACACGTTTTTAGCGATTGGTCTGTGTGTGTGTGTGTGTGTGTCTGGGCGCGCGCGCGCGTGTGTGTGAACAGAATATCTCAAGAACGGAACATCGTACGAACTTGAAACTTGAAACTTAAATTACATACCACTACCGGACCCGACACGAACATTTTCATCAAAATCGGTCAACCGGAAGTAGTAGTTTATTCGTGTAATTTTTCACATTTTGCGATTTTCTCAAAAACTGGTTGTACGATTTTTTAAAAATCGCCACGTTTACTAATTGTTTGATTCTCTACAAGATACGGTAGGCGCCATTCCTGCTGAAATTCTAGGGGGAGGTTGTTTTTTCGTAAAAAATTGTTTTTTTAAGATTGCGAAGTTTAATATGCATTTTAGCGCAAAAATGTTGTATATAATAAAAGTTGTAGAAAATTTAAAATCCTACAACTTTTATTTCAAACATTTTTTTGTATAACGCTTAGTTTAGCGGTAATAAGCGATTTTTTTTGTTTTTTCTCACGAAAACGTGTGAAAAATTGACTTTTTTTAAGATTTCAGCCTTATTGTGCATTTTACGACAAAAGTATAGCTATATAATCAAATTTTTAGAAAATTAAAAGATCTACAACTTTTATTTAAAATTTTTTTTCTCTACAGCTCTACTTTAGCGTGAAAGAGTGATTTTCCGTATAATTAAGCCAATCTGAGGTTGATTTTTTTATTTTGTGTTTTTCACTAATGATTAAAATAAGGTTAGGTTTATTTGAGGTTAGTTTTTTGTTTATTTCTAATGTTTTATTACTTAGGTTATATTGATCATTATTTGCATTGGCAAGAGAAAGTTGTATGAGTGTTTCACACCAGATTTTTTTGTAGCCCTGGAACTAGCAGATCGAGTGTAAATAATTTAACACTCCACTTGCCTGTTATGGCCTGGATTAAGATGCAGGATTAATAAACGATTTAAACGAGGAAGATAATTGTTGATTATTCCGTTCTTTTCTGTTTGTATTAGGGTGTTACTCGAATGAGATGATGCTACTAAAAATAATAAATTTAAACCAGCTTTGGGTGTGTCGCTAAAATTACAACTAAAGCACAGTGTATTTTATATAGTTGATACTGTGTAACATTTAATAGCGTTGTAAATTAGGTTATTTATGTTTTTTTTTAAAAGTTGTGTCACTACTTTATAGAACGCTGTGATGTCTCTGAGGCGCGATACGGGTTCACATTTCCTATCCAATGATGATACAGATGTTCCCGCCCAAACTTTTAACTAATAAACGTTTTTTTGACTTCACAATAAATTACTTCCTCTTGTCTATATGAATATATAGGAAGGAAAGTATTGTTTTCATGTAGATTTTTCGAAATCGAGTTTTCACCGGATCCACACGTTTTCAGACTCCTTGAATCCAAAATACATATATTTAGCGATTGGTGTGTGTGTTTGTGTGTGAACAGAATATCTCAAGAACGGAACATCGTACGAACTTGAAACTTTAAACTTAAGTGACATACCACTACCCCGGACCCGACACGAACAGTTTCATCAAAATTGGTCAACCGGAAGTAGTAGTTTATTCGTGTAATTTTTCACTTTTTTGCGATTTTTTCAAAAACTGGTCCTACGATTCTTTTAAAAATCGCTTCATTTACTAAATTTCTTATGCTCTACAAGATAGGGTAGGCGCCATGTTAGCTGAAATTCTGGAACAGGCTGTTTTCACGTAAAAAATTGTTTTTTAAAGATTACGGCTTTATTTTACATTTTAACGCAAAAATGTAAATAATAACCGTTGTAGAGAATATAAAATCCTACAACGTTTAGTTCAAACATTTTTTTGTATAACGCTTAGTTTAGCGGTAATTAACGATTTTCTGTTTTTTTCTCACGAAAACGTGTAAAAAAAAAATCGATTTGTTTTTTTAAAGATTTCAGCCTTAGTATGGAATTTAAACAAGTAAATTTATAGTTGATACTGTGTAACATTTAATAGCGTTGTAAATTAGGTTATTTATGTTTTTTTAAAAGTTGTGTCACTACTTTATAGAACGCTGATATGTCTGAGGCGCGATACGGGTTCACATTTCCTATCCAATGATGGTAGTTGTTCCCGCCCAAACTTTTATCCAATAAACTTTTTTTTGACTATACAATATATTTTTATTTATGTTGTTGTTTAGGTCATCAGCCGAAAGGCTGGTTTGAACCTGTAGAGGTTTTACTAAGTAAAACGAAGAGTGAGGTGGTTTACCATTGCCTTCCTCACTGAGTGGAAAAGTACGCTTATCAGCATGCCGGGCCCTCTGAAAAGCACATATTTCCACCCTGCAAAAGACACCTTCACTTCATTCACCACAGGGTCTGGCTGTATAATATGAAATTCATTACTTTCAGAGGTGATAACTCTGATTAGTATCTTTTACACCTCTACCTCTTCTGTTCTTAAATGATTCAGTCATTTAATTGACTGACCATGTGATAAGAAACAGAACTATTTATTTTAGCCCTGCAACGAACAGATTAAATGTAAATAATTTGACACTCCACCTGTCTGTTATGGGCAGATTTTTATTTATAACTGTATAAAATTAACAAGCAAATTTGATAAAAAAAAGGATAAAAATATTGACAAATTTTAAGACATTGAGGAGATCGCTGCCTATTAACAGTATTTCAACCGTAATCATTTAGTTAGTTCACTATTACTTTCTATTGCCTACATGAATAGGCCTACATAGGAAGGAAAGTATTGTTTTCATGTCGATTTTTCGAAATCGAGTTTTCACCGGATCTACACATTTTCAGACCCCCTGAACCCACACAAACATGTTTTTAGCGATTGGTCTGTGTGTGTTTGTGCGCGCGCGCGTCTCTCTGTGTGTGTGTGTGTGTGAACAGGATATCTCAAGAACGGAACATCGTACGAACTTGAAACTTATTAGGTACCACTAGAGGATCCGTCACGAACATTTTCATTAAAATCGGTCAACCAGAAATAGTAGTTAATTCGTGCTATTTTTCACTTTTTTACGATTTTCTCAAAAACGGCTCCTACGATTTTATAAAAAAACGCCTTATTTACTACATTTTTTATGCTTTACAAGATAGGGTAGGCGCCATGTCTGCTGAAATTCTTGGGGAGACTGTTTTCTCGTAAATTTTTTTTTTTTAAAGATTGCAGCTTTAATATGCATTTTAGCGCAAAAATGTATAACAGTTGTAAACAATTAAAAAATCTACAACTGTTGTTTCAAACATTTCCTTGTATAACGCTTAGTTTAGCGGTAATTAGTGATTTTCTGTTTTTTTCATGTAAATCTAAAAAAAATCATTTGTTAAGATTTCAGCCTTAGTATGAATTTTACGAAAAAAGTGTAATCAAATTTATAGGAAATTAAGAGTTAAAATTTTTTAAGAGCATTTTTATCTACAGAGCCTAGTTTAGCGTGAAAGAGTGATTTTCCTTATTTTTAAGCCAAATTGAGGTTAATTTTCATTTTGCGTCTTTCACTCATGATTAAAATATTAGGTTATGTTATTGAGGTTAGTTTTTTTGTTAATTTCTAATGTTTTTTTACTAATGTTAGGTTTAATTTTTTGCATTGGCAAGAGAAAGTTGTGTGGGTGTCTCACACCAGATGTTTTCTTTTTTTTAATTTTTACGTCTCGTGAGATCCCTACTCCAGAGTTGTTTCAGTCTTCGTATAGGGGCAGTTGGTAAATTAGGTTTGTCTAGGTCAACAATGGGCTGGTTTGGATTATTGAGTAATTTCTTTTTAAATCGTGTCTGTGTAGTGTATCGTTCGTTACGTAAAAGGGAGCACTAGTTATCTGTCGTAACAGTTTGGACTGAAAGCGTTGTATTTTCAAAATGACCGACGATTTGGCACAATGGTAAATTTATCTGCTATACATCCAAACGGGTCTACAGAGCCTAGTTTAGCATGAAAGAGTGATTTTCCGTATTATTAAGCCAAACTAAGGTTGGTTTTCATTTTGCATCATCCACTCATGATTAAAATTAGGTTATGTTTTTTTAAGTTAGTTTTTTGTGTATTTCTAATGTTTTATTAATAATGTTAGGTTTATTGTTCATTATTTGCATTTTTTTTGTCATCAGTCTCGACTGGTTTCTCCAAGCTGTTCTATCTTGCGCAAGTCGTTTCATATCTACATACCTGTAACACCCTACATCATTTGTGATTTGCTTTATAAACTCTAACCTTTGCCTCCCTCTACAATTTTTTTCTTCAATATTACCCTCCATTATTGATAGTCCAATACCTGGATGTCTTAAGATATGCCCCACTAGCCTATTCCTTCTTCTGGTAAGATGCTTCCATGTACTTCTTTTTTCATCCACTCACCGAAGAACCTCTAAATTACTTATTTTGTACACCCTCCTAATCTTTAACATTTTTCTATAACACCACATTTCAAAAGCTTCTATCTTCTTTTTTACTGCCCCTATCACCCATGTTTGACTCCCGTATAATGCTACACTCCAAACATGTTTTAAGAAATTTGTCGTAATCTGTAAATCAATGTTTGTAGTCAGTAAGCTGTTTTTTACTTTCTCTTGCCTATATGAATATATAGGAAGGAAAGTATTGTTTTCATGTCGATTTTTCGAAATCGAGTTTTCACCGGATCTACACGTTTTCAGACCCCCTGAACCCAAAAAACATGTTTTTAGCGATTGGTCTGTGTGTGTGTGTGTGTGTGTGTGTGTGTGTGTGCGTGTGTGTGTGTGTCTGGGTGTGAACAGAATATCTCAAGAACGGAACATCGTACGAACTTGAAACTTAAAACTTAAGTTACATACCACTACCGGACCCGACACGAACATTTTCATCAAAATCGGTCAACCGGAAGTAGTAGTTTATTCGTATAATTTTTCACTTTTTTGCGATTTTCTCAAAAACTGGTCCTACGATTTTTTTAAAAATCGCCTGGTTTACTACATTTTTTATGCTCTACGAGATAGGGTAGGCGCCATATTTGCTGAAATTCTGCGTGAGGCTGTTTTTACGTAAAAACATTTTCTTTTTAAGATTGCGGCTTTAATATGCATTTTAGCGCAAAACGTTATATAATAAAAGTTGTAGAAAATTTAAAATTCTACAACTTTTATTTCAAACATTTTTTTGTATAACGCTTAGTTTAGCGGTAATTTGCAATTTTCTGTTTTTTTCTCACGAAAACGTGAGAAAAATCGATTTTTTAAACATTTCGGCCTTAGTATGCATTTTACGACAAAAGTGTATAGAATTAAATTTATAGAAAATTAAAAGATCTACAACTTTTATTTAGAGCATTTTTCTCTACAGAGCCTAGTTTAGAGAGAAAGAGTGATTTTCCGTATTTCTAAGCCAAAATCAGGTTGATTTTCATTTTGCGTCTTTCACTCATGATTAAAATTAGGTTATGTTTTTGAGGTTAGATTTTGTTTATTTCTAATATTTTATTAATAATGTTAGGTTTATTGTTAATTATTTGCATTGGCAAGAGAAAGTTGTGTGAGTGTTTCACACCAGATTTTTTTTATTTCAAAAGCTTTTCTAGTTTGAGCAATTCTGCTTTTGATGTCACTTGTGCTTCTACTATCCTTTGTTATTTTACTCCCTAGATAGCAGAATTCCCCAACTTCTTGTTTGTTTTCGTTGCCTACTTTTACATTTCCCATTTCTTCTAAACCACTCTTACTGCTGGTTTGCGTATTGCATATTTGCCTATTTGCATAGGCAAGAGAACGTCGTGTGAGTGTTCACATTCAACCCGAGGCGTGGCGGTCTATAGAATTCCGGACTAAAGAGAAATTACCTCGTGGTCCGTTTTAATGACTAAAACCGAACTTGACCCGAATTCGAGTTAAATTATGCATGGCGATTGCATTTAAAAGTTAAATGTAAGTCAGGGTGGACAAACACCCCAACGGCTAGAAGGTTAATGCACATTCTGTAGGCTATAACTCTTAAAAACACGCTAAGGTTAAGTTGTTTAAAAGTCAGTCACTTCGTCGCCCGATACTAAAGTAACGATTTAAATACAACTTTTTGTTATTCATTCACTCAAGTCTCACCTGACCGTTCATTAATTTCTCGTTTATTTTAGAAAAGTAGGTGAGAATGAATTACGATTGTGAAAAATCTTATATCTTATTTTCAACTGTTACAAGAAATTGCTGATGACGACCGCATTTATTCATTCATGAATATTACCCATCGGGTTGGTCGACGTGAGTCACCTCATGACAGCTGATTTGACATAACAGCCTTCCTCAATGAGTGGAAAAATATGCTTTGTTAGCATACCAGGCCATCTGAAAAGCATCTCTACTTTCCACACTGCAAATGACATCTTCATTTCATTCACCACAAGATCTGGCTGTATAAAGATGAAATTCATTACTCTCATTGTTAATTTTCTGTTTGTTTTTTTTATGAAAATCTGTAAAAAAAATGTTTTTAAGACATTTTACGGCATAAGTGTGTATAATTAAATTTATTGGAAATTAAAAGATCTACAACTTTTATTTACAGCATTTTTCTCTACAGAGCCTAGTTTAGCGTGAATTGGTGATTTTCCGTCTTAACCCAAACTGAGGTTGATTATCATTTTGCGTCTTTCACTGACGATTAAAATTAGGTTACGTTTTTGATAAATAAATATATAAGAAGGAAAGTATTGTTTTCATATCGATTTTTCGAAATCGAGTTTTCACCGAATCTACACGTTTTCAGACCCCCTGAACTCAAAAAACATGTTTTTAGCGATTGGTCTGTGTGTGTGTATACAAAATATCTCAAGAACGGAACATCGTACGAACTTGAAACTTAAAACTTAAGTTACATACCATTACCGGACCCGACACGAACATTTTCATCAAAATCGGTGAACCGGAAGTAGTAGTTTATTCGTATAAATTTTCACTTTTTTGCAATTTTCTCAAAAACTGGTCCTACGATTTTTTTAAAAATCGCCTGGTTTACTCAATTTTTTATTTTCTACAAGATAGGTTAGGCGCCATGTCTGTTGAAATTCTTGGTGAGGCTATTTTTACGTAAAAAAGTGTTTTTTAAGATTACGGCTTTAATATGTATTATAGAGCAAAAATGTATATAATAAAAAATGTAGAGAATTTAAAATTTTACAACTTTTATTTCAAACATTTTTTTGTATAACGCTTATTTTAGCGGTAATTAGCAATTTTTTGTTTTTTCTCACGAAAACGTGTGAAAAATCGATTTTTTTAAGATTTCGGCCTTAGCATTTTATGACAAAAGATTTTTTGGCATTTTATAACAAAAGTGTATATAATCGAATTTATAGAAAATTAAAAGATCTACAACTTTTATTTAAAGCATTTTTCTCTACAGAGCCTAGTTTAGAGAGAAAGAGTGATTTTCCGTACTTTTTATCCAAACCGAGGGTCATTTTCATTTTGCGTCTTTCGCAAAATGACCGCATTCATTCATTCATGAATATTACCCATCGGGTTGGTCGACGTGAGTCACCTCATGACAGCTGATTTGACATAACAGCCTTCCTCAATGAGTGGAAAAGTATGCTTTATCACCATACCAGGCCATCTGAAAAGCATCTCTACTTTCCACACTGCAAATGACAGCTTCATTTCATTCACTACATGGTCTGGCTGTATAAAGATGGAATTCATTACTCTCATTGTTAATTTTCTGTTTTTTTTTCATGAAAATCTGTAAAAAAATGTTTTTCAACACATTTTACGCCATATGTGTGTATAATTAAATTTATTGGAAATTAAAGGATCTACAACTTTTATTTAGAGCATTTTTCTCTACAGAGCCTAGTTTAGCGTGAATGAGTGATTTTCCGTCTTAATTAACTCAAACTAAGGTTGATTATCATTTTGCGTCTTTCTCTAATGATTAAAATTAGGTTATGTTGTTTGAGGTTAGTTTTGTTGTTTATTTGTAATGCTTCATTACTAATATTAGGTTATATGGGTCATTATTTACATTGGCAAGAGAAAGTCGTGTGAGTGTTTCTCACTAAATTTTTTTTCTATACAACTTTAGGAAACTATTGCAAAAATTTGCATCTCTATTTTATATGTACGCCCAAAAATGAGTCAATGTACCTCGACTAGATCGTGTTGAAGATTTACAAGAAAATACGATGTACGAGTTTATTCCAATAGGGCCACGAATATTGATTCTGTGGAATATTGTGGATTCTAGCGTTTTAAAGGATATCTCAAGGTTAAAATAGCATAATGTTCGGAGTACGTAGTCAATAGTATTTTATAAGCAGCACTTAGTGGTTCGAGTCGGTTGCTAGGTAATAGTAAATGATAAACAACTTCAACGCTACTACAAAATGAACTAACAAAACAATTGGAAAGTTGTGAGTGGAAACCACTACACTAAGGAAAAGGGTAAAAACAAATATAAGGAAAATGTCTGATTTGAAAAATTCGACAAGTATTTATATACTTTTTATTACCTTCTCTTGCCTGTATGAATATATAGGAAGGAAAGTATTGTTTACATGTCGATTTTTCTAAATCGAGTTTTCTCCGGATCTAAACGTTGTCAGACCCCCTGAACCCAAAAAACATGTTTTTAGCGATTGGTGTTTGTGTGTGTGTGTATACAAAATATCTCAAGAACGGAACATCGTACGAACTTGAAACTTGAAACTTAAGTTACATACCACTACCGGACCCGACACGAACATTTTTTATCAAAATCGGTCAACCGGAAGTAGTAGTTTATTCGTGTCATTTTTTACTTTTTTGCGATTTTCTCAAAAACGGGTCCTACGATTTTTTTAAAAAATCGCCTGATTTACTAAATTTTTTATGCTCTACAAGATAGGGTAGGCGCCATGTTTGCTGAAATTCTTGGTGAGGCTTTTTTCACGTAAAAAAATTGTTTTTTAAGATTGCGGCTTAAATATGCATTTAAAGCAAAAATTTATGTGATAAAAGCTGTTGAGAATTATTTAAAATGCTACAACTTTTGTTTTTGTATAACGCTTAGTTTAGCGGTAAATAGCGGTTTTCTGTTTTTTCTCACGAAAACGTGTGAAAAATCGATTTTTTTTTTAAGATTTCGGCCTTCGTATGCATTTTACGGCAAAAATATATATAATCAAATTTATAGGAAATTAAAAGACCAACAACTTTTAGTTAAATAGCATTTTTTTACAGAGCCTAGCTTATCGTGAAAGAGTGATTTTCCGAATTTTTAAGCCAAACTGGATCGATTTTTATTTTGCGTCTTTCTCTCATATTTAAAATTATGTTATGTTTATTGAGGTTAGATTTTTTTTTAATTTCTAATGTTTTATTACTATGTTTTATTATTTATAATGTGTTAGGTTTATTGTTAATTATTTGCATTGGCAAGAGATAGTTGTGTGAGTGTTTCACACCAGATTTTTTTATTACAAAGATTGTTTGAACAATTTCAGTTTTTCACCACTACTCAAACCAGATTTTTGTTAAATTGTGGCAACGCCGTTCCAATGGGTTTCTGTTCCACTCCATCCCTGGTGTTAGATTGTTCTGGACTGTAAAACAAAAAGAACAACCCCGCTGATGCTTTTTAACTTACCTACACATATTTCATATGAGTTAAAAATAAATTCCCCCAAATTACGACTGACATTTTTATTATAAATTTCAAGAAAATTTACGCTATTAAACCGTTAACATTTAAGTAATTTTATTTATAAAACAACAAAGAAAAAAAAACGAAAGGTTTATGCTCTTTAAAAATGTTAAGTAAACAAAATATGTCTAATAATCGGCAGATTACGTGCTGAGTTGACATTGGAAAAATCTTTCACCTATGTAAGTGTTCAATATGACGTCATACGAATGATTCACACACACCTTGACCTTCTCTAATATTCTTGTCCCCTACGATCCGTCAGGTCAACCTATAGGGTGATCATAAAATTATTTAAACTCAGCATTATCGGTGGAAATCTTTACTTTCTCTTGCCTATATGAATATATTGGAAATAAAAGTGTTGTCATATCGATTTTTCGAAATAAGTTTTCACCGGATCTACACGTTTTCAGACTTCCTGAACCCAAGAAACATGTTTTTAGCGATTGCTCTGTGTGTGTGTGTGTGTGTGTGTGTGTACGTGCGTGCGTGCGTGCGCGCGCGCGCGCGTGTGTGTATGAACAGAATATCTCAAGAACGGAACCTCGTAGGAACTTGAAACTTAAAACTTAAGTTACACACCACTACCGGACCCGACACGAACATTTTCATCAAAATCGGTCAACCGGAAGTAGTAATTATTTGTGTAAGTTTTAACTTTTTTGCGATTTTCTCAAAAAGGGTTCCTACTTTTTTTTAAAAATCGCCTCATTTACTAAATTTTTTATGCTCTACAAGATAGGGTAGGCGCCATGTCTGCAGAAACTCTTGGGGAGGTTGTTTTCTTGTAAGAAAGTTGTTTTTTTAAGATTGCGACTTTATTATGCATTTTAGCGCAAAAATGTATGTAATAAAAGTTGTAGAGAATTTAAAATCCTATAACTTTTATTTAAAAATTTCCTTTTGCATAACGCTTAGTTTAGGAGTAATTAGCAATTTTCTGTTTTTTCCTCACGAAAACGTGTGAAAAATCGATTTTTTAACATTTCAGCCTTAGTATGCATTTTACGACAAAAGAGGTATAATCATATTTGTAGGATTTAAAAGATCTACGATTTTTATTAAGAGGATTTTTCCCTACAGAGCTTAGTTTAGCGTGAACGAGTGATTTTACGTATTTTTAAGCTAAACTGAAGTTGATTTTCATTTTGGGTTTTTCACTCATGATTAAAATTAGGTTATGTTTGTTGAAGTTAGTTTTTTTAAAATTTCCAATGTTTTATTAATAATGTTAGATTATACTTTCAATTATTTGCATTGGCAAGAGAAAGTTGTGTGTGTTTCACACCAGTTTTTTTAATATTGTCATCTATTATTTTCTTATCTTCAATTTTTTTCCGTCCGTCCGTTACTTCCAGGTATCAGAAACTGCAAGAGGTAGCAAAAAACGGTTTTCGGATTCGTAATCTACACAAAAAGTTATAGTGGGATTGAATTTTAAGTTTCGGTTTCGACCGGAAGTGGCCCAAAACCAGAAGTCAAGAAATCAAAGTCAGAATTTGGCAAAAGAATAGTGTCATTCGATTTCACTTAAAGAACAGATACAGTAATCGTCAGGTATATCCACACTCGTGCTCTTTCTTTTTCAACTTGCGATGTCGCATGCTACGTCTCATGCGCTAAGAGGCATACCACATTCTCGCACTCGTTTGAAGAGCTTTATCTAAAAAAAACTACGAATATTTTTGAACAATACACTAAATTAAAGTGTGTTCTTTCCTGCATTGATTGGTTTGATTTAGATTGTTTTATTTAGATATTAATCGGAGATAACTCAGCAATCCATGCAAAAACGTACTCAGTTTTTAGCCGGTTTTCCGTTAATGTGGTTTTTAAATGTCCGTTAATCCGTCTAGGCTTTTCATAAAAATTGGTGTTTAGGTAGGCTACGTTGAAGATCAGAGTTTTTTTCTATAATATGAATATTTTAAAAGTTAAATCTTATGTTCCGTTTTAATATGCCGGCCATTTTGTTAAAAGTGTTTTTTTTTTTGGCTCCACGCAAAGGTAGGGAAATTATTTTTGGACTGAACCATGCATTTTCACAACAGTATTATGTCAAGCAAAGCGTTTTATTTTTTTTTATAAAAACATCCTTAAATATTTCAAAATGAGCTACGGAATGAGTTGCAGCAGGAAAAACACAGAAGTTTGTTTATTAAACGACTAGGCCTATACTCGGAGCGGATACCGCTACAGAGCTCAGTTTAGAGGCTAGTAGAATTTTCTATTAACACCACACCCTATCTATTTCTAATTACAAATGTAAAATACGATACTATGGCACAATACTGCTGTAAAAATGCATGGTTCAGTCCAAAAATCATTTCCCTATCCTTACGTGAAGCCAAAATACACTTTTACAAAAATGGCCGGCATTTTAAAATGTTCGTATAGAGAAAACTCTGATCTTCAACGTACTTAATCGCCGTTCTTTTATGAAAAGCCTGGACGGAGTAACGGACGTTTAAAAACCACATTAACGGAAACCGGCTAAAATCTGAGTACTCTTTTATGCGTTAATTGCTGCATCTCCGACTAGTTTCAGTAGTCGTAGTACATGAGTCGATTTAAAAAAATCGTATGAGTTTTTTTTTACTTTATCTTGCCTATATGAATAATAAAAAACTATATACTATTATTATAAAATATATAAACTATATGAATAATATAAAATATAGTAAAAAAAGACTCACGATTTTTTTTAAATCGACTCATGAGTCTCATTTTCATTTAAATGACTCATGAGTCATCGACATTTTTGTAGTAGGCCTACATGAGTACAATGAGGCCACGGGCTGGCCTCATTGGCGTAGTTGGTAACATGCTCGCCTCTCATCATACGGTCTTGGGTTCGAATCCCATTCAGGCACGGCATATTTTCATACGTTACAAAAATCATTTCATCCTTCACCGTCTGCATTAGCAGTAATTGAAGAATAGTAGGGCGTTACCACAAAAAAGAATGCCACGGGCAAAAATATTTAGAGTTTCGCTTACCACGCTCTAACAAGCTCATTTTCAATAAAAAAAATCTGGTGTGAAACACTCACACAACTTTCTCTTGCCAATGCAATGATTAATAATAAACCTAACATTATTAATAAAATATTAGAAATAAACAAAAAACTAACCTCAACAAACATAACCTAATTTTAATCATGAGTGAAAGACGCAAAATGAAAATCAACCTCAGTTTGGCTTAGAAATACGGAAAATCACTCTTTCTCTCTAAACTAGGCTCTGTAGAGAAAAATGCTCTAAATAAAAGTTGTAGATCTTTCAATTTTCTATAAATTTAATTATATACACTTTTGTCGTAAAATGCATACTAAGGCCGAAATGTTAAAAAAATCGATTTTTCTCACGTTTTCGTGAGAAAAAAAAACAGAAAATCGCAAATTACCGCTAAACTAAGCGTTATACAAAAAAATGTTTGAAACAGAAGTTGTAGGTTTTTAAATTATCTACAACTTTTATTATATAAGTTTTTGCGCTGAAATTTATATTAAAGCCGTAATCTTAAAAAAACAACGTTTTTACGTGAAAACAGCCTCACCGAGAATTTCAGCAAACATGGCGCCTACCCTATCTTGTAGAGAATAAAAAATTGAGTAAAATAGGCGATTTTAAAAAAAATCGTAGGACCAGTTTTTGAGAAAATCGCAAAAAACTGAAAAATTATACGAATAAACTACTACTTCCGGTTGACCGATTTTGATGAAAATGTTCGTGTCGCGTCCGGTAGTGGTATGTAACTTAAGTTTCAAGTTTCAAGTTCGTACGACGTTCCGTTCTTGAGATATTCTGTTCGCACACAGACACACACACACACACACAGACCAATCGCTAAAAACATGTTTTTTGGGTTCAGGGGGTCTGAAAACGTATAGATCCGGTGAAAACTCGATTTCTTAAAATCGACATGAAAACAATACTTTCCTTCCTATATATTCATATAGGCAAGAGAAAGTAAAAATACTGAAACAATTACTTTCGCTTCCGAATGAATCTTATTTTTTTTTTTTTTTAATTAATTTATTTAGAGTCGCATCAACAACTTGGTCATTAGCGACTACGGTGGATTGTGTAACATTAACTTTGGGATTTGACGTGTGAAAATTTCCAGACCCTCGCCGGGAATCGAACCCGGGACCTCCGCGTGGCAGGCCAATGCGCTAACCACTACGCTACGGAGGCGGCCCGAATCTTATTTTATTACGCTATAAACGTTATTATTATACTCTGATGTTCAGATAAGATACGCTTGTATAAAGTTGGACGTTTACGTCACGTTTTTTTGCGTTTCACATCATTTAACTTTTTTCTTTCAATAGTGACAAATATGTTTTATTATTTTGTTATAAAATATAGCATTTTATCTGTAATTTGATATAATATGATAAGTCATCTGCCCAGAGCAGACAGGTGGAGTGTCAAATTATTTACACCCAATCTGTTCGTTGCAGGGCTAAAATAAATAGTTCTGTTTCTTATCACATGGTCAGCCAATTAAATGACTGAATCATTTAAGGACAGAAGAGGTAGAGGTGTAAAAGACACTAATCAGAGTTATCTCCTCTGAAAGTAATGAATTTCATTATACAGCCAGACCCTGTGGTGAATGAAGTGAAGGTGTCATTTGCAGAGTGGAAAATATGTGCTTTTCAGAGGGCCCGGCATGCTGATAAGTGTACTTTTCCACTCAGTGAGGAAGGCAATGGTAAACCACCTCACTCCTCGTTTTACTTAGTAAAACCTCTGTAGGTTCAAACCAGCCTTTCGGCTGTTGACCTAAACAACAACGATAAGTCATATGTTGGAAGGAAATAGAAATAATAAACGAGTTTAAAAAAATCTTTGATGTTTTCATATTACGTTATTCAATAGGAGTTTGTAAAATGAAAACGTGTTGTGGCGCGGAGTCGATAGTTTTAGTTAGTGTAGTAGCGCTCAAACTCCCATATGTAATACATTGCTTATGGACTTCCCGTACTGCATTCTGAACGTGAAATCAACTATAGTGTCATTTTAAACATGTTTTTTGTACAATTTTTAGTTTAGCGTAAATTTTCTGTATTTTACTTATCAGAATCGATAAAAAAAAATTGGACTTTTTAATATTGCGGCCTTAGTATGGCTATTTTACGACAAAAATGAATATAATTAAAATTACGGGACATAAAAAAAAATCTACAACTTTTATATCAAGCATTTTCTTCTATAAACCCTAGTTTATCGTTAATTTGAATGATTTTATCATATTTTTAAAACGGAACAAAGGTTGATTTTTATTTTTCTTCATTCACACATGATTAAAATTTGATTGTTTTTTCATTTTACATTGTTTACTCATGATTAAATATATGTTATATTTCTCATTATTTACATTTCTCGAGTGTTTCACACAGATTTTTTTGTTTATTTGTTTTAGATTGGACAATCGCGTTTTCATAAATCACATCATTTTGAAGTGACAGACGTGCCTTATTTAACAGATAAGGACAGAAGCGGAATTGGAGGTGTTGAATTTCCAGGTAGAAATATCAGCCGTTATCCATCAGTATATGCTCGAGGTGACAGTCCTGAGTTGCCATCTTGGATAGCTTTTGACAGACAGGTATTAATACAATATTTATCTACCAAGTAAACCATTATTGTTTTATAATTTAAAAAAACTTGCTCTGATTGTACATTTTTTGCCCCTGCCACTACTGTGCATCGATACTATTCCCCGATCACCCAGTTGTTAATCATGTACTATACTATATCCCATGGAACCATGCAGCACATCAAAAGAATAAATGTATTAAAATTGTGATTGAACTTAGCGCGGTCCATTCGCGTTACAGAAAATGTTCTTTGCTCGTCAGATGAAACTTGCTATACTAATTTAAACATGTTCTAATTATAACACACGACACCGGCAAAAAATGTGGTTAGGTACCGCATTGAAAAGAGGCACCACCAAGCGTAGAAAAAGAAAGAAACGCCTAGAGCCAAGCTGAGAAAAAACAGTATAACTTTTAATTTTAGTCTTAAATGAATAGAGAACACGAAAAACAAATAAGAGTACTTTTTTACTTTCTCTTGCCTATATGAATATATAGGAAGGAAAGTATTGTTTTCATGTCGATTTTTCGAAATCGAGTTTTCACCGGATCTATACGTTTTCAGACCCCCTGAATCCAAAAAACATGTTTTTAGCGATTGGTCTGTGTGTGTGTGTCTGTGTGTCTGTGTGTCTGTGTGTGTGTCTGTGTGTGTGTGTGTGAACAGAATATCTCAAGAACGGAACATCGTACGAACTTGAAACTTGAAACTTAAGTTACATACCACTACCGGACGCGACACGAACATTTTCATCAAAATCGGTCAACCGGAAGTAGTAGTTTATTCGTATAATTTTTCAGTTTTTTGCGATTTTCTCAAAAACTGGTCCTACGATTTTTTTTAAAATCGCCTATTTTACTCAATTTTTTATTCTCTACAAGATAGGGTAGGCGCCATGTCTGCTGAAATTCTCGGTGAGGCTGTTTTCACGTAAAAACGTTGTTTTTTTAAGATTACGGCTTTAATATAAATTTTAGCGCAAAAACTTATATAATAAAAGTTGTAGAGAATTTAAAAACCTACAACTTATGTTTCAAACATTTTTTTGTATGACGCTTAGTTTAGCGGTAATTTGCGATTTTCTGTTTTTTTCTCACGAAAACGTGAGAAAAATCGATTTTTTTAACATTTCGGTCTTAGTATGCATTTTACGACAAAAGTGTATATAATAAAAGTTATAGAAAATTAAAAGATCTACAACTTTTGTTTAGAGAATTTTTCTCTACAGAGCCTAGTTTAGCGTGAAAGTGTGATTTTCCGTTTTTTTAAGCCAAATTGAGTTCGATTTTCATTTTGCGTCTTCCACTCATGATTAAAATAAGGTTATGTTTTTGAGGTTAGTTTTTGTTCATTTCTAATGTTTTAATACTAATGTTAGGTTTATTGTTAATTATTTGCATTGGCAAGAGAAAGTTGTGTGAGTGTTTCACACCAGATTTTTAAAATATATCTGGATAAGGACTAATTATAAAACTGAGATACGATTTTTAAAAATAAAATAATAATATTACCCAAACGTATGATATTACTCAAACTAATGAAGCAAAAATTCGACATCATCTTGTAAAAGTAACCAGGATTTTAATTCTTTTAAAAAGTTTACAATTTTAACACCTGAAATTACATTTAAAGGAAAATAATTAAAAAAACTTCAATGAACAAAAGGAGAAAAAAATCTACAGTATGCTTCAATATATGGTTTTATTAAAACAACCCGATTTTTACTTTCTCTTGCCAATATGAATATATAGGAAGGAAAGTATTGTTTTCATGTCGATTTTTCGAAATCGAGTTTTCACCGGATCTATACGTTTTCAGACCCCCTGAACCCAAAAAACATGTTTTTAGCGATTGGTCTGTGTGTGTGTGTGTGTGTCTGTGTGTGTGTGTC
This sequence comes from Catonia carolina, assembly GCA_035578175.1. Lineage (NCBI taxonomy): Eukaryota > Metazoa > Arthropoda > Insecta > Hemiptera > Achilidae > Catonia > Catonia carolina. The sequence goes on along the minus strand of JAQMRL010000017.1, from coordinate 6,404,950 downwards.
TGTGTGTGTGTGTGTGTGTGAACAGAATATCTCAAGAACGGAACATCGTACGAACTTGAAACTTGAAACTTAAGTTACATACCACTACCGGACGCGACACGAACATTTTCATCAAAATCGGTCTACCGGAAGTAGTAGTTTATTCGTATAATTTTTCACTTTTTTGCGATTTTCTCAAAAACTAGTCCTACGATTCTTTTTAAAATCGCCTATTTTACTCAATTTTTTATGCTCTACAAGATAGGGTAGGCGCCATGTTTGCTGAAATTCTCGGTGAGGCTGTTTTCACGTAAAAACGTTGTTTTTTTAAGATTACGGCTTTAATATAAATTTTAGCGCAAAAACTTATATAATAAAAGTTGTAGAGAATTTAAAACCCTACAACTTCTGTTTCAAACATTTTTTTGTATAACGCTTAGTTTAGCGGTAATTTGCGATTTTCTGTTTTTTTTCTCACGAAAACGTGAGAAAAATCGATTTTTTTTAACATTTCGGCCTTAGTATGCATTTTACGACAAAAGTGTATATAATTAAATTTATAGAAAATTAAAAGATCTACAACTTTTGTTTAAAGCATTTTTCTCTACAGAGCCTAGTTTAGAGAGAAAGAGTGATTTCCCGTATTTCTAAGCCAAACTGAGGTTGATTTTCATTTTGCGTCATTCACTCATGATTAAAATTAGGTTATGTTTGTTGAGGTTAGTTTTTTGTTTATTTCTTATGTTTTATTACTAATGTTAGGTTTATTGTTAATTATTTGCACTGGCAAGAGAAAGTTGTGTGAGTGTTTCACACCAGATTTTTCAATTTTAAACGACTTGAATACACACTAAACAATATCGGCTACCTAAAGTGTCGGATAAATGGTTTAAATAAGTCAGAAAAGATATTGAGAAAACTTAATGAATCGAACATAATTTAGAAAACTAAATACAGAATTTAGGTATTCATTTGATCAAGCTTTTGATACAGTAGACAGGGAAAAACTATGGAATGTGTTGCAGAAGACAGGATATCCGCCCCATCTCATAAGGGCAGCTAAAAGCTTATATAAAGATACGAAAATCAAAGTAGATACGGGGAATTCCTACTCTGATGAAATAATAATTAATAAAGGACTAAGACAAGGATGTGGACTATCTCCCACGCTATTTAATATTTTTATAAATGACGTGATCAAGAGTTGGAAACCATTAGTACATTCAGGTATCTACATGAATGAAAGTTTGAAGTTAAACTGCCTTTTATTTGCTGACGACCTGATAATATTACAGGAGAAGGAGGATGACCTGCAGAGAGCAGTGTATGAGATGAGTAGAATATGCCAGGAATATAATTTGACAATTTCAACCAAAAAGACAAGGGTAATGGCATTCAGGGGGAAGGATCCTGTCAGAAGTAAAATTGTCATATATAATAAGATTATAGAACAGATATCCCATTTTAACTATCTAGGTTGCGATGTAACTTATCAACAGGGTAAGGAGGTGTATGATAGGATCCACCGATTTCAACACATATGTGGTACTATCCACAGGAACTTGAAAAACATCACAAGTAAAGACACTAGAATGAGATTTTATAAAACGATAGCTGCTCCAACAGTACTTTACGGAAGTGAAACATGGGTTCTGTCAAGACGGGAAGAGAGCCGATTACAAGCAGCAGAAATGAGATTTCTCCGGCAAACTTATGGCTGTAGTAGAGAGGACCGTTACAGAAACACGGAGATACGACAACATCTTAATATCTTCTCCATAAATGATAAAGTAATGGAGGGCAGGAAGAAGTGGATAGATCACTTAGGTAGAATGAAGGATGAAAGAGTACCCAAGCAGGCACTATGGTACAAGCCAAGGGGTAAAAGGGATCGAGGACGTCCAAGGAAGAGATGGGCAGATGGTGGAGGTTCGGAACAGGCAGCAACGCCTAACCCGTGAAAGGAAGAAGAAGAAGAAGAGGTATTCATTAAGAGCAAAAACAGAAAAATGGGTGGACAAAAGAAAAGAGAAAAGCTTATAATGAACGAATGCTGCGAATGAGGCCTGCAAAAATAGCTTCTAGAAACATTTAAAAGTTCCCTAATGTGGCCTAAAATTGACAATAAGAGAGAAAGAAAAAACAACGCACAAGCTGGTGTTTTAATGTTTTTCGGTAAAACATATATAACTTACCAACCTAATAGATTTGTGTTGAGAATCTCTATTAATTTTTGAGATTAATAAGCGGTTTTAAGGTAAGTCGTACATGGAAAATTTAAATTTTTTTTATGTCATTTAAGAATATACAGATGATTCACAAAGAAATAGGCCCTTTTCCGTTATTTCATATCATCAAAATATCGTGTGAATGCACCTTTACTGTTCAACGCAGCATTCGCCAGCGCGTGCTCTGCACTATTCGACTAGCAATCGCCTGTTTCTTTTATTTAGGTTCTTTTCAATTTTATTAACCCTTACAGAGCCAGCGTCCTAATAACGGGTGATTCAAAAAGAGCGCCGGTTTTTAAACGGCTGGTAATTTTTTGTTTATCGGTTGGCAACATTGTTAGACCTCATTTCTATTTCGGAGAACATTCCGATTGACGATTCAGTTGTAGTTTCTCTTGTTCGCAGTGTAGTACTCTCGCAGTCTGTGTCTAACCATGAAGAAGTTTACTATTGCACAACGAGTGTTAATCGTCAAAACATTTTACCAGAGTGGAGAGAGTTATGCGGCTACTGTCAGGCGACTTCGCGGTACTCTAGGACGTAATGAAGCACCGAATGAATCAACAGTTCGCAGGCTCATGAAAACGTTTTTTGAGACGGGTTCAACAGTCGACCTTAAAAGTTCTGGACGTCGTCGTTCTGGCCAAACTGAGCAGAACGTTGCGTTGGTTCGTGACAGTGTGGCTGTTAGCCCAGCAAAATCAATACGTCGCCGTTCTCAACAATTGGGTTTACGATGTTCTTCTGTACGGAGAATTCTTCGGTACGATCTCCAATATCACCCGTATAAAATTCAGTTGCTGCACGAGAAACAATGTTGTTGCTCCGTGAACGGTTCCAGGATCGCATCATTTCTCGTAATTCCGACCATCAATGGTCATCTGAAGTCATTGGTGTATGCCAATAAACCCCGAAACATCAATGACTTGAAGGAGGAAATTCGACGGGTTATCGGGCAAATGGAAGTCGAAACTTGTCGTGCAGTAATATCCAATTTCATGGACAGAGTTGATGCGTGCCAGCGCAGTAGAGGAGGACACATGCATGACATCATTTTTCATACATGAAATCGGAAGGTAAGATGAACTTGTTGATGTATTTATTTTCAATTTTTCAATAAAATAAATCTCTTAATTTGATATATCAAAACCGGCGCTCTTTTTGAATCACCTATATTAGGATGTCAAGATTTAGACTAAAAAATCCCAGCCTACTTTTTTGCAATCTGTAGCATTTTATATATCTATCCATAACATGGTTATTTTTCAAGGTATCTTAATGATTTTTTTGTTTTGTTCATAAAAAAATTTGACCTTGTATGACATTCAACTTGGAACATATTTCTTACAATTTAAAAATAAAATGATACGTAGACATTTTTATGGAAATTTCCTTTTTAATTTTAAAACAAATCACCCTAAAAAATTATGTTACTCAATTTCACTTAGGCCTGTATCACTTTAATAACAATTTAATTATGCAAAAATCACAAAAAAATCATTTATGTATTGTAAAAAATATAAATACTGTTTTTTAATCAATATTAATCAATTACATTCATAAAAAACTCTACATGTATTTTTTTTCAATCTAAATTTCTTACTTATTATTTTCATACGTTGTTTATAAAAATTAAGTGAAAAATGAAAATCCTGTGAATTTTTTAGTCAGTGTACTAATAAAAGGACGACGCCGGCATTTTTCAGTCTACATCTTGACGTCCTAATATTAGGACGTCAATTAGCACTGTAAGGGTTAACCTTAACTGTATGTTACAGTAAAGATGCGTTTACACGAGACGACTTGGGTCTTTTCCGTTTTGTGTATGCCACTATCAAATCCGAATCCCTGAAGGGTTGCACACTTCTCCCACTCCTGCGTCTAGCGCGCCTGTCTGACTACAGTACTTAAAACCCAATGGAACCATGTTGTCAAAACATAATGTATTAAAATATTGTGATTGAACTTAGCGCGATCCATTTGAGTAACAAAAAAATGTAGCAAAATGGTTTTTGCTTGTCATATGCAACTTATTTATACAGTAGGTCGGTTACGAAACATCCGGTCTGTCGACGGTTGTTTTGACTGAAGGCGATGGTAAAATGAAACACGATTAAGCATCCTTTTTACTGGTTTTCAACCCGTAGTCTTTTATATGTGCCGCACGGTTCGGTGAGATATCTGTATCAATATTTCTGCGTAATGTCAACTCCAATTAATTTCATATAGATATTTTATCATTTGTATTTGTATAATTGTATGTGTATTTGTATTTGTAATGTAATAATAATTGAATATAAAATGTAATGTAAATAATTAGAATAAGTTATAGTTAACCTGTAAATAAAAACATATAATAATAAAAAACTCAGAATAAAACAATCAAAATAAGAAATAAAACAACAGAACGTGGTAACATATTATAAGAGTGTGTGTGTGGAAGTGCGTGTGTGTGTCTGTTCTCAGTAGAGTGAGTATTCAGTAAGACAGGGAGTGGGAGAAATGAACACTAGTACTGTCTATCAATGTTTTGTAAGCGTAGTTCGCGCAGAAATGAGAAGTGAGTGGGGAGAATACTGCTGGCTGTAGAAGGGATGACATACGTTCGAAACATGCGTACAAGTCATTTGTTCTAGCTAGAAGCTTTCCCTCCAACGCTGTGTGCCGCTGAGCTGTTCTGTTTAGTGGTGGGGGAAGCACCTCGTAGTTGTAACAGTAGTATACAGTTAGAAAGAGAGGGAATGATCATTAAGTGAGGAGACAACACTTGCCCTGTTGAAACTATCCCTACTCTACCTACTCGCCCTCCCCTTACAAGCTTCTTCCAAAAACAAATGCACTATATGTGCGTGCGTGAATTGTCTCATTCTACTGAAGCTGTCGCAGAGAACAGATCGTAGGTGGAACGGTTGACTATTTTGTCTTATTGTCTGTGGTCGGTGGACATTTGTGAAAAGCCCCCAAGGAAACGTCAACCCTTCCACCATGTTGGATGTTGCTCTTTTAGGAAAAAGAGGCTCCTGTATGCCTAGACCATGTACAGTGGCGGATTAATACTTGTTGGGGCCCTAGGCAATGGCAAATGAGTGCCCCCCCCCCCCACTTTACTTTGACGTAATAAAAACATGATAGTTAATATTTCAATCAAGTTTATTTTCTATAAAAATAACATTTGTTCTGATATCTGATAATAATAATAATAACTATAATAAAGACGATTTAGAAAAATTTTCTCCTACATTTCAATTCACTGAACTCATCGATGATGTCATCAAAATCAATTTTTCGTAAAATATCAGATTCGATGCAAAGAAGACTTAACATATCTAAACGTTCTTGCAGCATAGTTGCTCTTAGACCCGTCTTGATTCGTTTTAAATCCGAAAAAGAACGTTCTTCAGAACAATTTGTTATCATCATCGTTAAAAAAATTCAAAGAGCTATTTCGACGTTGGAAAATACGTCTCCTAGTTGATCTGTCATTATAATTTCGTATAATCGATTATGCGTTTTGGGCTCATCGCCGTACCTCGATGAAACATAAAACTTAAATTGTTTCAACTCCAAAAAAATGTATTCCAAATCATTGGAATAAACGTCCACCAAGTTGTTTATTGCTACTTCATATTGGTCGTCATTCAATGAAAAATCATTCAAGAACGCAAATTTCTCAAAAATTTCTAAATAAACCTCGCCCCTTTTTCTGATTTCAGCACTGATTTTATCAATGATTACAAGAAAACCTTTGATTCGAAAATCAAATTTTTTTTTTTAAGTTTTCAATTTTTTTTCCAAATTTTTTATTTTGTCGGGGGCCCCTGGCCATTGGGGGCCCCTAGGCACGTGCCTAGTAGTGCCTATTGGGTAATCCACCACTGACCATGTATAAACCTACGGTACGTTATGCATTCCAGCGAGTCGGCTGTGATTTCCATCCCCCCCCCCACTACTGCTGTACTACTCACACCATTATTTCTCCCTTCATCGTACCTCAACCAAATCTGTCTACAGCGCATACGCTTACATAACTTTGAAGGCCTGTACAACCCTTCAGGGAATACGGATTTGATAGTGGCATACAGAATACGGAAAAGACCCGACGACTAAGGTTACAGATGATGTGATGTGAAATAACGGAATTGGTCCGAAATACTTTGGAAGATGAAACTACATCGAAATGTACGAAAAAAGTTCATATTGTAACACCTAAACTTTATGAAAGACTAGCACGCCCCGCGCGGCTTCGCACGCGAAAAATGGTGTAATCACTTTTTTCTAAATACGTAGCAGAAAATAGCAGAAAAATAGGCGAGATTCTCGTTGTTCCTCCGTTTCAGCAGTTCTTGCTTTTAGAAGTTTATTTTGCTTTTGAAGATTTTCTTCCTAGTGATGGTTTTTTGATGGCATTATTGAAAATGGAAATGAAACAAAAAAAAACCAACCACAAAAAAAAATAGGTAATTGTCAAAACCAAAAACTTAAATCTAAGTTGAATAAAATAATAGTCCAGATAAAATATCAAAGCAATTGATCACTCACCAATTAAAAGAAAATTGAAATAAATTAAAGGATCACGGAACTTTACTTGTATATAATACTCAACAATACAAAATCGTATCTACAGTTTAGCCGTTCTTAGTTTGCTCCTACAGTCAACAAACAAAAGCCACCTACTACAGGGTGCACGCTAGAGTCTACGGCTTTACGGATGTCGTATTCCTATTAAGTTAACTATTTTTACTTTCTCTTGCCTATATGAATATATAGGAAGGAAAGTATTGTTTTCATGTCGATTTTTAGAAATCGAGTTTTCACCGGATCTATACGTTTTCAGACCCCCTGAACCCAAAAAAACATGTTTTTAGCGATTGGTCTGTGTGTGTGTGAACAGAATATCTCAAGAACGGAACATCGTACGAACTTGAAACTTAAGTTACGTACCACTACCGGACTCGACACGAACATTTTCATCAAAATCGGTCAACCGGAAGTAGTAGTTTATTCGTATAATTTTTCACTTTTTTGCGATTTTCTCAAAAACTAGTCCTACGATTTTTTTTAAAATCAACTGGTTTACTACATTTTTTATGCTCTACAATATAGGGTAGGCGCCATGTTTGCTGAAATTCTGCTTGAGGCTGTTTTTACGTAAAAACATTTTCTTTTTAAGATTGCGGCTTTAATATGCATTTTAGCGCAAAACGTTATATAATAAAAGTTGTAGAGAATGTAAAATTCTACAACTTTTATTTCAAACATTTTTTTGTATAACGCTTAGTTTAGCGGTAATTTGCGATTTTCTGTTTTTTTTCTCACGAAAACGTGAGAAAAATCGATTTTTTTAACATTTCGGTCTTAGTATGCATTTTACGACAAAAGTGTATATAATTAAATTTATAGAAAATTAAAAGATCTACAACTTTTGTTTAAAGCATTTGTCTCTACAGAGCCTAGTTTAGCGTGAAAGCGTGATTTTCCGTATTTTTAAGCCAAACTGAGTTTGATTGTCATTTTGCGTCATTCACTCATGATTAAAATAAGGTTATGTTTTTGAGGTTAGTTTTTGTTTATTTCTAATATTTTATTAGTAATGTTAGGTTTATTATTAATTATTTGCATTGGCAAGAGAAAGTTGTGTGAGTGTTTCACACCAGATTTTTTAAATTATAAGTACTTAAAGTACTAAAAAGATCAGTCATGATATGATGTAGGCCTAACAATTTCATTTAGAAAAATACTTTTAAAAGTAGGCCTATTTCTATTTAAATACTTTTGAAAGTATTTTGGTGTTACTTTTTAATCAGCGTGTACACATTTTAATATAATGCGCATGCTCAGTGACGTCATTATTTGTTTACATTAGGAGCAAACTAAGAGAGGTTGGACTATACCTAATAAAATAAAATACAATTATCATGTGATATTGTCACCAGCTGATCCTTAACACCACGTCGCTATTTGCTAAATCATATGACTTTATGCTGCCCATAACAGACAGGTGGAGTGTCAAATTATTTACACTCAATCTGTTTGTTGCAGGGCTAAAATAAATAGTTCTATTTCTTATCACATGGTCAGCCAATTGAATGACTGAATCATTTAAGAGCAGAAGAGGTAGAGGTGTAAAAGACACTAATCAGAGTTATCTCCTCTGAAAGTAATGAATTTCATTATACAGCCAGACCCTGTGGTGAATGAAGTGAAGGTGTCATTTGCAGAGTGGAAAATATGTGCTTTTCAGAGGGCCCGGCATGCTGATAAGCGTACTTTTCCACTCAGTGAGGAAGGCAATGGTAAACCACCTCACTCCTCGTTTTACTTAGTAAAACCTCTACAGGTTCAAACCAGCCTTTTGGCTGATGACCTAAAAACAATGACTTTATGGCGAATCTTTATTTGAATTACATCAGCTGGTTTAAAAGCAGCAGATTGTCTAACCTCATAAAAGCCTTAATGTAGGACATACACATTATTTTCAACCCTTTAGGGCTAACTTTTTAAGGGTTTCAATAGCATAAAACCTGCACCGGCATCATAGTTAAAACATTATAAAACTACATGAAAATTGGTTCAGTAATTTAGGATATAAAGGGGAACATACACACACACGTACATCAAATTTTAAATATGTCGATGTGATGATGTACGATTCTTTAAAAAAAAAGGATGTTGTTTCAATAAAACAGCTGACCATGACGTAGTGCGTACAGTTGTTAAGAAATCTGCCGTAACCTATAAAAAGTGCGTACGGAGATGCAGTTGATACAGCTGAATTTTAAAAGAACGGAGATAAATTAAAGCGAATAACTTGCAATTGGGAAGTATTATGATTAAAATGTTGTATGCTGTACGTTTCATAAATTAGTTAAATTGATAATACTCGTATCAAACTCATAGATTTCAGGTAATTTGCTAACGCTTAACTTTCTTGGTCTTTAAAAATGAATTGTTTTCACGGTATATATTTGATTTGCCAAAAAGTTAGAATTAAGTTTTATTTTTAAAAATATAATTCAGTCTAGTAATAACTCAACTATTATGAGCAAAAAGATTTTTTTATATAAAAAATTTTACTTTGTTAATCTTTTTTTTTATTCCTAATTTGTGTACGTTGCAATCTGTTCAATTCAGAACAATAAGCAACCCCATGACCCAATGAGGTGTAGTCTTGTACAGACCCAGGCCGACCATTCCTGAGAGAGTATGGTTAATTAAACCCCAACCATCAAAGTACACCAGTAACCACTGTCTATTATTATTATTATTAGTATTCAAATCCGTGTAAAAGTAACTACCTTTACTAGGATTTGAACCAGGAACCTTCGTCTCCGAAAATCAGCTGTTAAACAGCTGATTTTGGCGACAACTTTACCTCTAGATCAACCCGGTTTGTTAATCTTAATGAAAAATTTTAATCGTTTGTATTTTGTGTTTTTCCTGTGAACAGATACTTAAATTTGATGCGTATTTCCAAGAAGCTATTCAAGAGGTTTCAGGATATGGTCATTTGATTCGAAAATGTAATATCTATTTTTTTCTAGAAGATGGAACAATCAAAGTTGTTGAACCAAAAATTCCTAATAGTGGAATTGCTCAAGGTAAGGAGAATTTACGTTTTGATTTTTACGTATACAAATGTGAAAGCCCTCGCTGACTCACTCATTCATCATTATTTCTACTTGTACAATAGGTAGAAAGCTGAAATTTGGAGGGAATATTTCTGTTAGGGTAAATAGAAAAGTTAAACAATTTTGACATTTCGCTGTTAACGGGTTGAAAAGGGTATTCAACCTTTAAACCGATATTTCCCATTTACTAAATTCCGGACAATCTAGATGGCTGAAACTCATGGAGATATTACTTAGGGTCCGGCAGAATAATCTGACGATTTTGGAGGGTCAATAAAAAAAAGCACGATCATAGTACAACAAAGTTTAATGGGTCAAATGAAAATTAAAATTATACAATTTTACTTACAGCGTTTCAATAGTTCACTTGAATATTTCATTTGAAAATTATGTCATCCAAATTTTTCCCATTGTTCCTCACGCACTCATTCAACCTTACAAATTTTCGAGAATTAGCTCACATGCTGTTTTGCGAGACGCGTTGTCATTTTCAGTAAGTTGTTGCACGAACATCATCTTGTACGAATGGAACTGAAGGTCTTCATGAAGGATTCTTCTCACACTTCGGTCAGACGTTCTTAGTGCGGCAGCATGCTTCACTACGGAACGCCGTGGAGACTGCGACACAGATAATCTTACAGCCTCAATGTTTTCAGGAGTTCTCACACAACACTTTCGTCCTGTTGGTTTCAGTTTCAAAGCAGACAATGTTAAACGAAAGTTTTTCTGCCACAGCAATATCGTATTCCTACTTGGAACAGACGCGTTTCGGTTTAAATTAAAAATGTCTACGAAATAATCGCTGCGTAGCAATAACAGAATCATTGTTTTTGAAATACGCTTTAATCACAAAAGCACGGTGCTCACACGATCAACTCATGATGGCAGCTAAAATGGTAGTATTAGCGCTACCCCATAACAACTGTACCAACTTCCTGTTCACAGTGTTGCCAACATACCGATGAATACAAAATCGTCAGATTAATCTGCCGGACCCTGTAGTTTAACTAATGGGTGGCGCACATAAAAGTAGCCCCGTAAATAAAGTGCAACACAATTGAAATGAAATCTGGTAATTTACAAATACCAATAATTGTTTTTATTATTTTATTCAATAGTCTAATATTGTTACGTTATTACACGATATGTTGAAAGTGATCACCGTCAGCTTGTACAGATAAGATAGCGAAATACAGACTTTTATTCTGAAATACAGACTGGAGTTCAGGAGCTGTAATGGTGTGTATGACATTCGTGATCGAGATTTTTAGGTTTTCAATGGATTTTGGATTGCTGGCGTATACTTTATTCTTTAAATTTCCCCATAAGTAGTAATCACAAGGAGACAAATCCGGTGATTGCGGTGGCCATAAGCTTAAAGAGATAGTCCTCTCATCGGTACAAACACTACGCACACGAGCCAGTGATCTACGAGATGTGTGACAAAGTCACCCCGTCTTGTTGAAAAACAGAATATGTAATTTCGTGTGGTGCTAATTGATTAATAAATTGATCAAAAATCTGTTTAAACATGCAGGTTGTACACGGGAAGGGGAAAATGGGGGGAATTTTCCTTGACTCGGCCTAAACATTATACAATCTCGGCTAAGTTATGGGGCTACTTTTATGTGCACCACCCTTTACAAAATTACCCCTTAACCATTTCTAAAATGCAGTACTAAGGGGATGAAAATGCTGTTCAATTCTTAAACAAATATTTATTACTAAGTTCCAGATGAGTTAGATGGCTGAATAATGGTGATGTTATTTATATTGCAACTAAAAAAAATTCCCCCCTGTAACAATTTCAAAAATGTACTTCTTAAACCCTCTCAACCAGTATTTTTTGCTTAAACACAGACTGAAACGTTTCATACTTTAACGATCTGTTCCTACGCACATGCAGACTATTTAAAAAGAAATTACCCAATAATCCAAACCAGCTCATTGTTGACCTAGGCACCAAATTTACTAACTGCCCCTATACGAAGACTGAAACGACTCTGGAATAGGGATATCATATGACGTCGAAATTAAAACAAAAAACAAAAAATTTAAATAATTAAAAATAATCAACTAACTTAATAATTATGGGTGGAGTACTGTCGATGGGCACCGATCTCCTCAATGTCATAAAATTTGTCCATATTTATATCCTTATTTTTTTATCAAATTTGCTTGTTGTTAATTTTATACGGCTGCAAATAAAAATATCTTGTATAGCCAAAAAAAAGTCGTCAAAAAAGAAGGTTTTTGGTTGGTTAAAAAGCCACTGACGCACCGTTTCCTGCACCTCTTGGTCTGAGAAAAATCGACGACTTTGCAAAACATCTTTCAGTGGCCCAAAGAAATGAAGTTCGAGAGAGCAAGATCTGGACTGTTAAGTGGATGTTTCTGGACCTTGAAATCAATTTTGTCGATGGTTTTAAGGATTAGTCGAACCGTTTAAGAGCGAATTTGTAGTTCTTCAGCGTTATCGTTTTGGCACCCATTGTGCAAAACTTTACCGAAGCCGAGTCATCATGGATAATGTTACTGGCAGAACCGTAACTGATGTTAAAAGTAGATACTATATTATCGATAGTAATTCGGCTATTTGTTAAAATCATCAATGGAGCTTGCTTAATTTTTTTGTCCATCATGGACATTAACAGATGCTCTGGTCCCTGTTCTTGCATCACAGTTGTCCGGCCACTTTTAAAATTCTTGAACTACTCGAAAACACTTCTCCAAGACAATTTACTGTCCTCATACTGTGCTGAAAGTCTATGATTAATTTCAGCCCCCTTTAATTCTTCTGACAAAAGAAATCGTATCGCTGCCTTTTGTTCGTCCTTGGTGGAAACTGCTAGCAGAGTGAACATGTTTATGATGCTACTGCTGGCTCAACACCGTTGTGCTCAAGGTCGAGCGAGGTACACATCACCACAGTAGTACCAACTTTAAGCACGCATTCGCGGAAGCTGGTGCGACAACTGAAAAATTGATTAATTACGAAAGTCCGAATAATTTTTGACTCGCTCTCGTTTATCCAATTAAAATTACTCAAAAATTTTTTTAATAATGTCAGGCCTCCAAGTGGTCCTACTTTTTAGTAGGAAAATTAAAATGCTTATTTTTTATGTTGAAAAATACGAGGGCTTTTCAGAAAGTAGGGAACGTTTTGTAAATAAACAAAAACTATGTAAAAGAAAATTTTTTTATTATATACATCTGAAAGAGTGACTAAAATACTACTTTTCTACATAGTCACCAAGCAAATTGAGGCACTTGTCATAGCGGTGGACAAGCTTCAAAATTCCTTCGTCATAGAAATCCGCCGCCTGCGACCGCAGCCACTCAGTGACGCGCGCCCGGAGTTCCTCGTCGTCGTCGAAGCGCTGTGTTGCTAGCCAGTTCTTCATTCTTGGAAACAAGTGAAAATCACTCGGTGCAAGATCAGGACTATAGGGTGGATGAGGGAAAACCTCCCATTTGAATGAATCAACGAGTTCTTTTGTGCGGTTTGCCGTGTGAGGTCGGGCATTGTCATGAAGAAACAAAATTTTTGACAACTTTCCTCGGCGCTTGTTTTGAACTGCTCTCCTAAGGTTGCGCAATGTTTGGCAGTACCGATCAGAGTTTATTGTTGCACCACACTCGAGAAAGTCAATGAGCAGCACACCTTGCCTGTCCCAAAACACAGTAGCCATAATCTTCCTTGCTGATTTTTGTGCGGTTTGCACGGCAAACCGCACAAAAGAACTCGTTGATTCATTATACTTTCTGAATAGCCCTCGTATTATTATGATGCTGAAACACTTCTAATGTCAGATACTTAATTTTTTAGTTTTTATAAGTGAATAAGTTTTGTTATCAGGTATGTGACAGTTGTATAACATTTGAAAATGTGTGGACGTTCACTTTTTAAGGGTATGACTTAATGCAATAAAATTATACTGTTTTAAGTCTTTTCTTTACGTTTTGAGGCTGGGTTCAATCTTACAAGCCAGTTCATTAAAATTACCTGATTGTAGATTTAGGCCAATTTGTGTAATAGCTCATAATTAAGTAAGTTATAAATTATAAATAATAGCTGTATACCAATTTTAAATGGACTCTATTTGTTTCATTTTATACTCTTTTGTGAAGCCTATTACTTTTCCCCAATGAAGAAAACTGAGAGGGGACATTCATGCTCCTTCCTGCCGTAACCCAGGTTGTAGAAGCATTTTTTTCAGGTCTAGAAAATATTTTTCTAAGTTCAGTTGGACTTGAAATATATTTTCTGATGTTTATGTTTTTTTATTGTTTGTGTTGTTTAAAAAATTATGGCAGTCATATTCCAGTTAGAAAATAATTAATCTAATAATGGATAAGCTTATTAAAAAATGGTAAATGTCTGCAATAATTTACATGGTGGCACTTTTATTTTCGAACTTTCTAATTTTCAGCAAAATATGTCCTACTTTTCATAAAAAAAGTCCTACTTTTTTTTAAAGAAAATCCTACTTTCCCTACTTTTTAGCTCTCAAAAACCACTTGGGTCCCTGTAATGTTGTTTGAAAAGTGTACTAAATGTTTTAGTTTTGATAAATAAAATTATTATGGTATTTTTTGACAGGATGTTTGATGTCTCGTCAAAGGTTACGTCTGCCAAATTCACCGTTATGTAATGTACAAGAATTTTATGACGTTGTTGATCTAAATATTGGGAGAACAGTTCAATTCCATGGACGAGTTTTTAAAATTACAAACTGTGATAACTTCACCAGGAACTTTCTTAATCGTCTTGGTATTCCTGTATCTGATCCAATCGAAACACCTGCTGATCCTTATACTGAAAAAAGATTGTATACGGTAAGAGTATTTTTACTTTCTCTTGCTCTATATGAATATATAGGGAAGGAGTGAATATTATAGGGAACGATAGGAATATACAGGATGATTCAAAACTATACTGCAATCTCTTGGGATCTCATTCTATAGCTAAAAATAAGAAAAAAAGTTCATATAAACAAATGCCTGAAAATGCTTAGTTAGCGAGTTACGGCTAGCAAAAAATTTCACCTAGAACTCTGTACCCTCAGTGAAGTAAAGCCGTATAAAAATGTTAAACGTAGTTACAGAGATACAAATACGATTGTTTCTTATGTTTTTTATTCTGAAAATTGAATAAAATTGGTTCCAGAGCTGTAAATGCAATACTTTTAGATATATCTTACATAAAACACAAGAATTGGTGCAAAGAAATAACACATTTATGTGTTTAACGTAAGATTACTTTCATAAATGGTAAATAAAGGTGTATTTTTTCTTAAATAAAATTTTAGAAAATTTAATTCTGAGAAGATTCATGTGGGTTACTAAGGAAAAAATGAATAATAATTATTGAATTTTCGCTTTATTTAAAATTAAAACAGACGCACATTCTTAACTGCATAAAATATTAGGTTTGGGTAACTGCTGCTAGTTACTCCCAACCTGCATATTAGTTAAAATTTTATCAAATCGGTGCCCACCATTTTAAATGTTTGTCTCTGCGATTTACAGAATTGAATAGAATGCATAGAAGAATACCGATGGAAAAGAAAGAGACAGTTGATATATGGCTAAGATAAGAGACAGTAATACATGGGTAAGGTCAGCAGAGTATTTGGAAATATATGACTCATTCACTACATGTCGAATGAAAACAAATATACGAAATACAGTACAAAAATAAAAATTTTGAATATATCCGAATTTTTAATGTTTTTGGAATCGAATATTATTCTTCACGTTTTTCTATGAAATATAAATGTTGAGTTGTGCTTCTAGCCCAAAATATACACCATCCAGAGAACTTAGAAAAAATAAAAGTGCTATGCACCCGATAAACTAAAACATGCGACATCGTCACAGTTTAAGTTGCTTAACTCACTTAATTAAAGTTACTTAAAGTTGCAAAATATTGATCAGGAAGCTCTAAGGTATACAACAATGAAAGAATTTTGATTATCAGTTCAGTAGTTTCTGAAATTACCTCATACAAACAAACAAACAAACAAACAAACAAACAAAAAACAGACGTTTCTTCTTTATTATATTAGTATAGATAACAGGCAGGTGGAGTGTTAAATTATTTGCACTCGATCTGCTAATTCAAGCGCAACACAAAATAGTTCTGTTTCTTATCACAAGGTCAGAGAATTTAATTATGACAAGCATTTAAGAACAGAAGAGGTAGAGGTGTAAAAAATATTAATCAGACATTCATTATACAACCAGACCCTGTGGTGAATGAAGTGAAGGTATCATTTGCAGGGTGGAAAGTAGATGCTTTTCAGAAAGCTAGGCATGCTGATGAGCATACCTTTCCACTCAGTGAGGAAGGCATCGGTATACCACCTTACTCCTTGTATTGCTTAGTGAGGCCCCTAGAGGTTCAACCCAGCCTTTCAGCTGATGACCTAAACACTTCTTCTTCTTCTTCTTTCTCTCTCCCCATGTGCCTTACAGCGTCGGGGTAGTCTCGGACAACTTCCTCCATTGTACTCTATCCGCCGCCAATCGTCTCATTTGCCCTAGGGCCATGCCTCTTTCCTCTCCCAATCTTCGTATGTGCTCATCATATGGGTATCGTGGACGTCCTCTTTTCCTACTCCCGCCAACGATCACGTTTGCATACTGCTTGGCTTTCCTTTCGTCATCCATTCTTTGTATGTGACCCCACCATCCCAATTGTTTTCTATCTATTACTTCCTTCACATCCTTCATTCCTATTTCCTCCCTGATTCTTTCACTTCTTACTCTATCTCTCAATGTCTTCCCAGCTGTCCTTCTATGGCACTTCATTGCAACTGCCCTGATTCTGCTCATTTGTTGTTGCTTCAAGGGCCAGCTTTCTGCACCATACAGGACTATTGGTTCAATAATATTTTTATAGACCCTGTTTTTTACTGTGGCACCCACTTCTTTTTTTCCAAAAATACAATTTCTGGTTGCATAGAAGGCCCGACTAGCTTTAGAGATTCTATTTCTTAGTTCATCATCTATTTTCCCATCGTCCCTTACTACTGTTCCCAGATACTCATATGACCTCACCTGTTCCATTACCTGTCCTTCCACATCTACCCTAATTCTTTCACCTTCCAAGTCATTGACCACCATCACTTTACTCTTATTGATATTCAGTGTCATGCCTTTCCTTTTAATCTCTTCATTCCATTCAATTACTGCAGTTTGAAGCTTTCTTTCAGAGTCAGCAATAAGAACTATGTCATCTGCAAATAACAAAGCTTGGGCAAATATGGGCCTCAAGTTCCAACGTCCCACCATCATTCTGTCAGTTCTTCTTTTGCAGATTTTATTAATTTCGTCCATTATCATCACAAAAAGTAGTGGACTCAAACTGTCTCCCTGCTTAATTCCTTTTTCCATTTGTAACGGTCTTGAAATCCTTCCACACGTTCTGATCACTGCAGTCACATTATTAAAAACACTTTTTATTGCTCGCTGTAATTTTGGTGATACGTTTTTGGCAACCAGCGTCTCCCATACAACACATTTTGGGACCGTATCGAAAGCTGCTTTGAGGTCCAAGAATGCCAGATAAACCCGTTTTCCCCTTTTCTATAGACTTCGAACAGATTGATCTCAGCGAGAAAATATGGTCTTGTGACCTAAACACAATTTTTATTATATACTTGTTTCTGGCCCCCTGAACCCAAAAAACATGTTTTTAGTGATTGGTCTATGTGTGTGTGTGAACTATATATCTTAAGAATGGAATATCATATTAAACTGAAACATGAAACTTAAGTTAGGTATCCATAAGGGACCAAACACGAACATTTCTATCAAAATTGGTCAACCAAAAGTGGTATTTTTTTGTAAAATTTTTCACTTTTTGCAATTTTCTCAAAAATGGCTGCTACTTTTTTTTTAAATCGCCTCATTTAACACAAATTTTATGCTCTACAAGATAGGGTAATCGCCATGTCTGCTGTAATTCTTGGGGACCTGTGTACTCTGTTACAAATTTTTTTTTTTATGATTGCCGCTTTAGGGCAAAAATATATAATCAAAAGATTTATAAGATATATAAAATAAATTTAGGGCAAAAGTTGTAGAGTATTTAAAAACCTAAAAACCTGTTGTTGTTTAGGTCATCAGCCAAAAAGCTGGTTTGAACCTGTAGAGGTTTTACTAAGTAAAACGAGGAGTGAGGTGGTTTACCATTGACTTCCTCACTGAGTGGAAAAGTATGCTTATCAGCATGCCGGGCCCTCTGAAAAGGACATATTTTCCACTCTGCAAATGACACCTTCACTTCATTCACCACAGGGTCTGGCTGTATAATGAAATTCATTACTTTCAGAGGAGATAACTCTGATTAGTGTCTTTTTTACACCTCTACCTCTTCTGTTCTTAAATGGTCCAGTCATTTAATTGGCTGACCATGTGATAAGAAACAGAACTATTTATTTTAGCCCTGCAACGAACAGATTGAGTGTAAATATTTTGACACTCCACCTGTCTGTTATGGGCAGTTAAAAACATACAACTTTTATTTCAAACATTTCTTTGTATAACGCTTTGTTTAGTGGCAATTAGTGTTTTTCTGGGTTTTTTTTGTATCAAAATCTGTAAAAATGGGATTTTTTTGACATTGTGGCCGTAGTATGCATTCTATGACAAAAATATATACGAGGCGTGTTCAGAAAGTAAGTGCCGTTTTAAAAAAAAACACGTAAAAAAATTTTTTTTCAACACAATTTTATTTTTACATGAAAGCCCAAACCTTAAACTATTTTCCGATATAGTTTCCACCGATGTTCAAACACTTGTCGTAGCGGGTGATCAATTTGTCTATTCCCTCTCCGTAGAAGGTTCCCGCCAACGAATGTAGCCACGACTCCAAGGCAGTTTTCACTTCATTGTCGGTTTCAAAACGCTGGCCGCCTAGCTCGCGTTTCACGTACAGGAACAAGTGGTAGTCAGACGGTGCCAAGTCCGGGCTGTAGAGCAGGTGATCGAACTGCTCCCAACGAAATTGTCGAACCAATGTTTGAGTCTCGCCAGCGGTATGGGGCCGAGCATTCTCATGGAGCAACACAATTCCGTTACTGAGCATTCCTTTCCGTTTGTTTTGAACAAACGGATAGGAACTCTCACTCATCACGTCTTCCCCGTAAAAATCTCGAAGTTGACGATAAATTTCAGCCGGTTTCACATTCCTTGCGTTCAAAAATCTTATTACAGAACGAATCTAACAATCGGCGGGATTACTAATTGTCTTAAACATTTTAAACGTTCAGAGAAAACTGAAAAAACAACATAGAACAACTACAATGGCGTGAGTCGATAGCCAGTGAACAAGGACGACTAGTGCGCATGCGCGGAACACCGATTGCAGCGCTACGGCGACAGTAGAATGAAACGTTACTTACTTTCTGAACACGCCTCGTAGTATAATCAAAGTTATAGGAAATTAAAAAACCTATAAATTTTATTATTAGTATTTTTCTCTACAGAACCTAGTTTACAGGCAATTACTGATTTTCCATGTTTTTACTTTCTCTTGCCTATATGAATATATAGGAAGGAAAGTATTGTTTTCATGTCGATTTTTCAAAATCGAGTTTTCACCGGATCTATACGTTTTCAGACCCCCTGAACCCAAAAAACATGTTTTTAGCTATTGGTCTGTGTGTGTGTCTGTGTGTGTGTGTGTGTGTGTGTGTGTGTGTGTGCGTGTGTCTGTGTGTGAACAGAATATCTCAAGAACGGAACATCGTACGAACTTGAAACTTAAGTTACGTACCACTACCGGACTTGACACGAAAATTTTCATCAAAATCGGTCAACCGGAAGTGGTAGTTTATTCGTGTAATTTTTCACTTTTTTGCGATTTTCTCAAAAACTGGTCCTACGAGTTTTTTTAAAATCGCCTGGTTTACTCAATTTTTTATTCTCTACAAGATAGGGTAGGCGTCATGTTTGCTGAAATTCTGCGTGAGGCTGTTTTCACGTAAAAACGTTGTTTTTTTAAGATTACAGCTTTAATATGCATTTTAGCGCAAAACGTTATATAATAAAAGTTGTAGAGAATTAAAAATTTTACAACTTTTATTTCAAACAATTTTTTGTATAACGCTTAGTTTAGCGGTAATTTGCGATTTTCTGTTTTTTTTTCTCACGAAAATGTGTGAAAAATTGTTTTTTTTAAGATTTCGGCCTTAGTATGCATTTTACGACAAAAGTGTATATAACTTAATTTATAGAAAATTAAAAGATCTACAACTTTTATTTAAAGCATTTTTCTCTACAGAGCCTAGTTTAGAGAGAAAGAGTGATTTTCCGTATTTCTAAGCCAAACTGAGGTTGATTTTCATTTTGCATCATTCACTCATGATTAAAATAAGGTTATGTTTTTGAGGTTAGTTTTTTGTTTATTGCTAATATTTTATTATTAATGTTAGGTTTATTGTTAATTATTTGCATTGGCAAGAGAAAGTTGTGTGAGTGTTTCACACCAGATTTTTTAGTTTTACAGTGGTTTATTTTCAATTTACATTGTTCACTCATAATTTTTTTTGTAAGTGTAGTATTTTTTTTGCAATCAGTTAATAAATACAATAACTTTAAGCAAATATGAGAAAATCTGAGTATTGTCCTTAGAATTTAATAATAAACTACACTCAGTAGTGTGTTTCAAAAAGACTAAACTTTGAAGAAAAAAAAAATATATATACAAAATCAAACTTGATGAACTGTGAATCAACATATTGAAACACAAAGTTGTTGAAGTTGAAGATGATGATGACAATGATAGAGATGAAAACGACGCCGATTATGAGATGATGATTAGGAGTTGAAGTGGAAAAGATAAAAAAAAAATAAATGATTAACAAAATCGTAGAAGTGAGTGTAATGGTTTAAAACGTTTCAGTTGGGAGTATCTTCGCTGTTGTCAAGGAGGTTAATCGGTAATGGATTCTGATGGTCTTCTAGTTTTGTAAATATTTTTCGCTGTTGTTTAATTTCATCTTTTATGAAGGTTTACATAATTGTGTAATAGAATATTTCATTGGTTACGTACCATAGGGCTGCAGTGATTAGTCTCAGGTATTTTGATTGAAAGAGCTGCAGTATTTCTATATTTGATGGACGATCTGTACCCCATAGTTCTAACCCATACGTCCAAACTGGTTTGAGTATTACTTTGTATACGAGTACTTTATTTTCAAGGGAGAGTCGAGACCTACTGCCTAAGAGCCAGAATAATTGACATAACTTCAGCTCAAGTTGCTTTCGTTTTGTCCATATATGACTTCTCCTCGTGAGTCTTCTTCTTCTTCTTCTTCTTCTTCTTCTTCTTCACTTCCAAGGATTAGGTTTCTTGAACCTGTTCCGGTACCCATCTGTTCCTCGGTCGTCCTATATCTGTTCTTCCTGTAGGTTTGTAGTTTCTGGCGGCTTTTGGTATTCTCTCGCCTGGCATGCGATTCAAATGGCTGCACCATCTGTTCCTGTTCTGCTTGATTCTGTCTAGCAACGGTAAAGCATTCAGTGTTTTTCTAATTTCTTCATTTCGTAGCCTATCCACGTGAGTCTTTAATCTAAATGATAATAAACTCATAATTAAAGTTATATTCTTCATTTTACATTGTTCACGTTATGATTAAACGTAGTTTATACAAGTGACTGAAGATGTATCATCTTCTGTAAATTTTAAATAAATGAAAAAAATTTTTAGTTTCAATTTTTCATTTACTCTGATGATGGTGGATCCACTGAAACACGTGTAAGTAGGAATAAAATAAAGGTGACGCAGTTTAAAAAGTAGGTTAGTGAAATTATTATATTAATTCATTATATGAAATAGATTAAACGTAGGTTATATTTTTAATTATTTACATTGGCAAGAGAATGTCATGTGATTGTTTCATTTTAGATTTTAAAATTTTCTTTAGCTAAATTTATATAATTGTATCATTCATTTTTTTCAGGCAAAATTAGAAACACAACCTAAAAAACCAAATTTGAGCAAACAAAGCACGGGAAAATTTTTGGAATTGGATGGAAAAATTTTAAGTTTTACGGCGTATTGGGATGACAGAGGTACGGAGTATGGTGAGGTTCATAGTCTCCAAGTACGTTACTATCTAGCTGATGACACGATTGACGTAAAAGATATGACTGACAAAGATAGTCATTTTTTATTAATGCATCGTGCTAAATTACCCAAGGTAATCAAATGTTATTTGTTTGTTTTCATTTTCTCTTCTTCCTTCTTTTTCTTCTTAAAACTTTATTTTGATGGAAGATACATTCTGAATCATTTTAATTCATTGACTTCAGGCTTAATAACTGTATTGTACAAGAGAAAGTCAAATATAAACGGCAGTTTTTTACTTTCTCTTGCAAGTATGATAATTATTTATGATGGAAAGTATTGTTTTCTTCTTGACGTTTTCGAAATTGAGTTTTCACCGGATATACACATTTTCAGACCTCCTGAACCCAAAAAACATGTTTTTAGTGGTTGGTCTGCGCGCGCGCGTGCGTGTGAACAAAATATTTCAAGAATGGAACATCGTTCAAAGTTAAAACTTTAAACTTAAGTTAGGTAATACTATAGGACCCGACACGAAGATTTTTCATCAAAATCAGTCAACCAGAAGTAGTAGTTTATGCGTGTCATTTTTCACTTTTTTGCGATTTTCTCATAAATGGCTCTCATGATTTTTTATAAAATCGCCTCATTTACTAAATTTTTTATGCTTTACGAGATAGGGTAGGCGCCATGTCTGCTGAAATTTTTGGAGAGGCTGTTTTTACGTAAAAAAATTGTTTTTTTAAGATTGCGGCTTCAATATGCATTTGAGCGCAAAAATTTATGTAATAACAGTTGTAGAGATTTTAAAATTCTACAACTTTTATTTTAAACATTTTTTTGTTTAACTCTTAGTTCAGCGAAAATTACCGATTTTCTGTTTTTATCTCACGAAAACATGTGAAAAATCGAATTTTTAAGATTTCGGCCTTAGTATGCATTTTACCACAAAAGTGTATAATCAATTTATAGGAATTTAAAAGATCTACAACTTTTATTTAAAGGATATTTCTCTACAGAGTCTAGTTTAGCGTGAAAGAGTGATTTTCATTTTAAGCCAAACTGAGGTCGATTTTCATTTTGCGTCTTTCACTCATGATTAAAATTAGGTTATGTTTTTTGAGGTTAGCTTTTTGTTTATTTCTAATGTTTTATTACTAATGCCAGGTTATGTTGTTAATTATTTGCATTGGCAAGAGAGAGTTGTGGAGTGTTTCACACCAGATTTTTTTGAATAAATTTTTTACAAAAAAACGGTCTTTACTTTAGAGATGACTTTCGTATATTGTTCATTATTTATATTGGTAAGAGAAAGGCTTGTGAGTGTTTCACAGTAGATTTGTTTTATGTGTTATAGGAATTTAAAGGCTTACCTGCTCCAGGTTCAAATGCGACGTGTACCATTCTTAACGTATTAGGACCAGGCAGAGTGTTACCAGATGCATTATGCGGCGGTGCAGATTCATCCGTCCAGTATTATTCTGACTGTGATCTCATGATTGGTGCTGTGATCAATGTGTACGGAAGAAAAGTTGTTTTGATTGACTGCGATCCGTTCACTAAAGAATTTTATCGCGTGAAATACGGGATTGGTAAGTCATTTATATTTCAAATTAATGCAACTTATTACTTAGTGTATTTTCTTTTGCTTTTGAGACCTTAGTAGATCACTTGAATCAAATAAATGTAGAGTGTTAGTTTCTGCATTGTTGCTGCAGTCTCCTTTTTTTCCAGTAGTTTTTCTTATTCTGGGATCTTGCTAGTCTTGCGGACTCTGAACAGACTCTAGTGGATTTTTGGGGTTCTTCAAATCTGGTGTTAGGGGTGTGAAGAAGTTTGGGTTTTTCAGTTTTGTTTCTTAGGTCGAGTAGTGTAAGCCCAAGCTTGTCCATGTCTTTTTTAATCTCTAAGATCCACCTTGATGTGTTTTTTCCTTTAGTGACTTTTCCGTTAACTGTCTTAAGATTCTGGTTTCTGTTGTTCTGAGTACATGTCCGAAAAAAGATACCCTCTTTTTTCTCATTGTGTCTAACATATCCGTTTGTTTATAGACTTCTTTATTTGGAAACAGTGTCCAAATTCCCTCGATATTTGTCTGCATGTGTGTCGGCGGAAACCAAAGATCATCTTTCCCAATATGTTAAATAACCTCAAAATCCTACTTTTTACTTTCTCTTGCCTATATGAATATATAGGAAGGAAAGTATTGTTTTCATGTCGATTTTTCGAAATCGAGTTTTCACCGGATCTATACGTTTTCAGACCCCCTGAATCCAAAATACATGTTTTTAGCGATTGGTCTGTGTGTGTGTCTGTGTGTCTGTGTGTCTGTGTGTGTGTGTGTGAACAGAATATCTCAAGAACGGAACATCGTACGAACTTGAAACTTGAAACTTAAGTTACATACCACTACCGGACGCGACACGAACATTTTCATCAAAATCGGTCAACCGGAAGTAGTAGTTTATTCGTATAATTTTTCAGTTTTTTGCGATTTTCTCAAAAACTGGTCCTACGATTTTTTTTAAAATCGCCTATTTTACTCAATTTTTTATTCTCTACAAGATAGGGTAGGCGCCATGTTTGCTGAAATTCTGCGTGAGGCTGTTTTCACGTAAAAACGTTGTTTTTTTTAAGATTAAAGCTTTAATATAAATTTTAGCGCAAAAACTTATATAATAAAAGTTGTAGAGAATTTAAAAACCTACAACTTATGTTTCAACATTTTTTTGTATGACGCTTAGTTTAGCGGTAATTTGCGATTTTCTGTTTTTTTTCTCACGAAAACGTGAGAAAAATCGATTTTTTTAACATTTCGGTCTTAGTATGCATTTTACGACAAAAGTGTATATAATAAAAGTTATAGAAAATTAAAAGATCTACAACTTTTGTTTAGAGAATTTTTCTCTACAGAGCCTAGTTTAGCGTGAAAGTGTGATTTTCCGTTTTTTTTAAGCCAAATTGAGTTCGATTTTCATTTTGCGTCTTCCACTCATGATTAAAATAAGGTTATGTTTTTGAGGTTAGTTGTTGTTTATTTTTAATATTTTATTAATAATGTTAGGTTTATTATTAATTATTTGCATTGGCAAGAGAAAGTTGTGTGAGTGTTTCACACCAGATTTTTTATTATATTTTGTAAATGGTGGCGGTATTTTAAGTTTTTGATAATTTTGGGGTTTATTTTGGCAATTCTTGTCAGTTTTTCAGTTTTTTTTTTATTAAATCTTCGTGAACTATTGACATATGTGTTCGCCAAAAAATCTTTGCTACAGGTTGTTTTGCAGGTACAGGATAACGTGGTGGATAATCCGAATCCCAGGTAATTCGAACTCCAAAAAAAAGGTTGCAGTAAGGTGCAGCGTGTCTTTATCACATTGCTCTTCAGTAAAGTGATATTTTAAGTACTATACAGTATCGGAATACTGAACAATTAATTTTAACTTAAAAAAAATCTGGTGTGAAACACTCACACAACTTTCTCTTGCCAATGCAAATAATTAACAATAAACCTAACATTAGTATTAAAACATTAGAAATGAACAAAAACTAACCTCAAAAACATAACCTTATTTTAATCATGAGTGAATGACGCAAAATGACAATCGAACTCAGTTTGGCTTAAAAATACGGAAAATCACGCTTTCACGCTAAACTAGGCTCTGTAGAGAAAAATGCTCTAAACAAAAGTTGTAGATCTTTTAATTTTCTATAACTTTTATTATTTACACTTTTGTCGTAAAATGCATACTAAGACCGAAATGTTAAAAAAATCGATTTTTCACACGTTTTCGTGAGAAAAAAACAGAAAATCGCAAATTACCGCTAAACTAAGCGTTATACAAAAAAATGTTTGAAATAAAAGTTGTAGGTTTTTAAATTCTCTACAACTTTTATTATATAAGTTTTTGCGCTGAAATTTATATTAAAGCCGTAATCTTAAAAAAACAACGTTTTTACGTGAAAACAGCCTCACCGAGAATTTTAGCAAACATGGCGCCTACCCTATCTTGTAGAGAATAAAAAATTGAGTAAAATAGGCGATTTTAAAAAAAAATCGTAAGACCAGTTTTTGAGAAAATCGCAAAAAACTGAAAAATTATACGAATAAACTACTACTTCCGGTTGACCGATTTTGATGAAAATGTTCGTGTCGCGTCCGGTAGTGGTATGTAACTGAAGTTTCAAGTTTCAAGTTCGTACGATGTTCCGTTCTTGAGATATTCTGTTCACACACACACACACAGACTCACACACAGACACACAGACACACACACAGACCAATCGCTAAAAACATGTTTTTTGGATTCAGGGGGTCTGAAAACGTATAGATCCGGTGAAAACTCGATTTCTTAAAATCGACATGAAAACAATACTTTCCTTCCTATATATTCATATAGGCAAGAGAAAGTAAAAATAAATAGTAAGACCAATTTGACTTAAGAACAACAACAAATAATGGAATAACTAGCTAATGCAGTAGGCTTACTGTAGCACAAATACAGTGACTTACGCTTATGAACACGTTCAGCGCCTTGGATGCATACGTGGCACCAAGCAGTACCTCATCTGCTGCGTCGAGAGCGCCACATGTGTGTCCCACACAGTATTATTTTTCTGGCGTTCATACATCATCGGTTTTTCAGTTGTGCTCTTTATATTTTAGTGGAGTAGTGGTGGGCGTTTCTGTTGTTTCTTCCAAAAGAAAACGAACGTTTGTTTGAAAAAAATAACTGTTTGAACAAACTGTTGGAAAAAACAGTTAGTATTATTGATCTGCTGATGTTCTAAATGAATCGTTTTTCTATATTTTTTTCCTGCAAGTTTAAAACAACAGGTCGTTTTATCGTTCATACACATAGACGGCTGGACCTTACCGTTGAGTCATATCTCGTATATCATTTAATCAAAAAATTTGACAGTTTTATGGCCGTTTTTGGTGCATTATTTTTAAAGAGTGTAGAATACTCTAGAATACTCTGTGATTATAAAACTACACACACCATCATTATTTTGTATTTCAGATTGATTCTTTTGTGTTTCCGGTAATAAAACTTAACTAATAACCATAGTAATATAATATAATTATATATATATATATATATTATATATAACGTGCGTTCGGAAAGTCGCTGTGCACTGGAATTGTAACTATGGATTTATGAAAATATGTATAAAGAAATGACTAAGCATTTTGGAAAAAAATTTATTCAATACCTTAATTACATTGTTAAACCGTGATTACATTGTTTATAGAAGGTGTTCGGAATGACCTCCATTGGCATCAATACAGCATTGCACTCGTTTCATTTTGTTTGCAAACACCTTTCGCAACTGAAGAACAGTGATTCCTTGAATGTATGCCGTTATTGCGGCTTTAAGTTCGTCAATCGTGTGTGGTCTGTTCCGATACACAGTTTGTTTCGCCAAATACAAACTGTGTATCGGAACAGACCACACACGATTGACGAACTTAAAGCCGCAATAACATTCAAGGAATCACTGTTCTTCAGTTGCGAAAGGTGTTTGCAAACAAAATGAAACGAGTGCAATGCTGTATTGATGCCAATGGAGGTCATTTCGAACACCTTTTATAAACAATGTAATCACGGTTTAACAATGTAATTAAGGTATTGAATAAATTTTTTTCCAAAATGCTTAGTCATTTCTTTATACATATTTTCATAAATCCATAGTCACAATTCCAGTGCACAGCGACTTTCCGAACGCACGGTATATTATATATACATATATATATATATATATATATATATATATATATTATATATATATATATACACATTTTGTCAGTAGAAGGCAACAGCCAACAGTAGTTATTCATGCAACCTGTTTTTAATTTGTTAAAAGTTTATTAGAGTGCGGTGATGTTTCTGTTTGGCTTCAACGTGTTAGTCAAGCTACCACTGTTGGTCAGAAAAAAACAGTTTGTCGAGAAGTAAAA
>JAQMRL010000017.1:5682068-5772068 GCA_035578175.1 Catonia carolina | reverse complement strand
ATCTGAAAAATATCACACCCTGAGAAAAGTAAGAAAAAAAAACCCGATGTAACCGCAGGATCCAGATCTAAGTAAATAATATGTGGATCTCTTTGTCCCTACTTTTTAGTTAACATATTATTCTAAAAAAAATCTGGTGTGAAACACTTACACAACTTTCTCTTGCCAATGTAAATAATGAACAATATAACCTAATATTAGTAGCTAATATAACATTAGATAGGCCTATATACAAAAAAAAAAAATTAAACTCAAAAAACATAACTTAATCATGAGTGAATGATGTGCAATGAAAATCAACCTTAGTTTGGCTTAAAAACAAGGAAAATCACTCTTTCACGCTAAACTAGGCTCTGTAGAGAAAAATGTTCTAAATAAAAGTTGTAGATCTTTGGATTTCCTTTAAATTTGATTATATACACTTTTGTCGTAAAATGCATAGACTACTAAGGCCGAAATCTTAAAAAACCAATTTTTCACACGTTTTCGTGAGAAAAAAAAACAGAAAATTGCTAATTACCGCTAAACTAAGAGTTATACAAAAATAAATTTATTATAAAAGTTGTAGGAGTTTAAATTCTCTACAACTTTTATTATATAGTAGGCCCTAGATACATTTTTGCTCTAAAATGCTTATTAAAGTCGAAATATAAAAAAAACAATAATTCTTTTACGAGAAAACAACCTTTCGGAGAATTTCAGCAGACATGGTGCCTACCCTATCTTGTAGAGCATAAAAAATGTAGTAAAGGAGGCGATTTTAAAAAAATCGTAGGAGCCGTTTTTGAGAAAATCGCAAAAAATGAAAAATTACGCGAATATACTACTACGTCCGGTTGACCGATTTTAATGAAAATGTTCGTGTCGGGTCCTCTAATGGTATCTAACTTCAGTTTTAAGTTTCCGTTTATGAGGTATTTTGTTCACACACTCACTCACTCACACACACACACACACACACACACACACAGAGACCAATTGCGAAAAACATGATTTTGGGTTCAGGGTGTCTGAAAACGTGTAGATCCGGTGAAAATTCGATTTCGAAAAATCGACATGAAAATAATACTTTCCTTCATAAGTTATGTATTTACTAGGCATATATAGGCAAGAGAAAGTAAAAATAATAATTTAGAAATTAATAGTACTAAACCAATGCATTTAAGTGGAAAAAATAATTATTAAAAAAACAAAATATACTTTGAATTTTTTTCTATCAAAAAAATGTTTCAAAAATAACCGATCATTCTTAAGAAAGTATGGGTAATTGAACCCCAATCATCAAAATTCACTGGTAACTTATTTGAACTTATTGTATTCAATTGCAAAATATAATGAAATGAAATTTAAGCTCCAGATGAAATATTTTGTCCTGTCGTATTGTTCAACTAGTAGGTAGGACAATGTTGAGCAACAGAGTAACTTTTATGAAATCAATTCGAATTTAATATTAAAATAAAATAATTAAAAATTATCAGTTATTTCTTGTCTAATCATTGAAAACAGAACCGAAAAATTTCTTAATAATAGTTTTAATAAAACAAATAAGTAACAGACTGAATACAATGATAAGAAATTTTATCATACCGGGTTTGCTTAGATATTAATAACAATTAGGTACGGGTAACTAAATCTTATCGTTTTGAAATTTTCATTAAGATAGATTATATTTTTATTTAGGCGCTAACTTATTTTTATTAAATACGAGATAATATATCTAAACTCCTTTTACAGATATGAATTAACTCATCTAATTATCTCAAAATAAATTATTAATTTTTAAAAATTTAAACTCACCTGAATTTATTTATTGATTTTCTATAAAATTTAAATAATATATTTTAATAAAATTTATTTCACTTCACTATTAAAACAATCACTTTATTCCACTAAACAACTAATTGTTCTTAATTTCTGTTGTAACAAAATTATTAATACTATAAATTTTAAAGTTAGAAACGTTATTCTGTTTAACATTAATATGATGTTGAAAAGTAGTGGGGGTAAATTAAAATGGATGATTTTGATTGGTCGGATTCATTTACCGAACTAAAGAGCCCTGGCTGTGTAATACACCATTTGTGTAAACGATGAAGGATTGGTAGATATATTTACTGTCTTTTTCTATACGAATTCGTATTATATTTTCTTTCTTTTTCTATTATATACGCACGCGTATTCGTGTATATTTAGGCTATTCCACATCATCTTTTATAATATGAAAATTTATTACTACTGTTATTTATTAAGTTACTATGTAACTCGAATTATTCTCTAAGTCGAAATTTTTATAAATCTTTACCATTTATACGAGGTGTGGCTATTAAATAACGAGACTGACGTTGTAAAAAATTTTATTTTTATTTTATACATAATCACTTATTGTCACCTTTAATATACACTCCTTCTCTATGCCTACAATGCTCTATGCAAATTTTCCATTGTTGGAAAAAGTGCTGGAAGTCATCTTCTGTCAGCTCCTTCAGGACACGTGCCGCTTTCTCTTTTACAGCTTCAACACACTCAAATCTTGTCCCTTTTAATGTAGATTTCACCTTAGGAAACAAGTAGAAGTCACATGATGCCAGATCTGGTGAATAAGGTGGATATTCTTACACAAAGTTGCTGTACTTGGCTAGGAACCTCTTGACAGATAACGCGAAATGAGTTGGCGCATTGTCTTGATGGAGAACTCATGATTTGTCCTTCCACATTTCGGGGCGTTTTCCTTACTCTTTGACGTAGTTTAGAAAGTACCTCAAGATAGTAATATTGATTAATGTTTTGACCTTCAGGAAACCAGTGAAGGTACACAATTCCATGGATATCAAAAAAACAATCATCATTGCTTTAAATTTTGACTTGCTCATTCGAGCTTTTTTGGTTGTCGGTGAAGTTCGACTCTTCCAGTGCATGGATTGGCGCTTCGTTTCCGGATCATAAGTAAAAAACCACGTTTCATCACATGTTATTATCTTCTATCTGTTCCCTAAGGTGAAGTCTGCATTATAAGGGACAACATTTGATTCTGTGGAAGCTGTAAAAGAGAAAGCGGCACGTGTCCTGAAGAAGCTGACAGATCACTTCCAGCACTGTTTCAAATAACGGAAAATTTGCATGGAGTGTTGTAGGGATAGAGAAGGAGTGTATATTGAAGGTGACAATAAGTGATTATGTATACAATAAAATAAAATTTTTACGTCAGTCTCGTTATTTAATAGCCACTTCTCGTATATAAATAAAGTTGTGAAATTGGCTGTACAATTTTTCAAAATGCCCCAAATTTTGTTTCTACACCAGATCTATCAAGTAAACACCGAAAATAAGTTCAGCTGAATTTTTGGTGGTAATTCTTAAAAGAGGTAGAGGCGTAAAAAACACTAATCACGTTTATCTCTTCTGAAAGTAATAAATTTCATTATACAGCCAGACCCTGTGTTGAATGAAGGTGTCATTTGCAGGGTGGAAAATAGACCCATTTCAGAGCTATTCCACTCAGTGAGGAAGACATATATTTTTAACCACCTAAAAACTTCTCGTTTTACCTAGAAAAGCCTCTGGAGCAGTGATTCTCAACTTGGAGGTCGTGGTGATATAATGAGGGGGGGGGGGTCGCGAAACAATAATGAAATCATTTAATCATTTCATGAGAAAAAAATCATTTATTATAAACTTACTTATAATACTTTTAGGCCTACATGCAATAAGTAGCTACACTTACTTGTAAAGAAAAGAAATTAATCATTAATTAATTATTAATGTGATGGTTGCATTTGTTTTTCATTTAAAATGTTCTTCGTACGTGGATCTTCGTTAGAAACATATAAAAAAAAGTGTTCTCGAGTGATAACATACGATTCCTGTATTTATTTTTTAGAGCAACCGTAGAGGAAAACCCCTCTTCATAGAGATAAGACGTGGAAAAAGGTATTAATATTTTCAATGCTTCTGTGACTAAATTTCCATATTCAAGTCGTCGAGGAAGCCAAAACGTACACGCTCATACCGTCGCTACTATAAAAGTATAAACGCAACAATATAAAATAATAGCAATAGTTGAATTCCATTTTTTCCATTTTTATTATCATTATTCAACACAGTTTGGGTTGCATGAGCAAGCCAAAACGTACACGTTTATACCGTCGCTACTATAAAAGTATAAACGCATCAATATAAAATAATAGCAATAGTTTTATTCCGTTTTTTCCATTTTTATTATAATTATTCAACACAGTTTGGGTTGCGTGAGCTTAAAACTCAGTTGACAGAGTATTTCCCGAAAGATAAAAAATAATTTCTCAAAGGGATGGGTACTGAATCCGTTTAGTGAAAACGTTTTTTGCCGCAGCTAAGTTACCAGTTGAGATTCACAACCGGTTCATCGAAATGTCTGCCGACAAAACGCTACAACTGCAATGTGCATCTGAAGATTTAAATAAGTTTTGGCTTACTCGACGACATGAATATGAAAAATAAGTCACAGAAGCATTGAAAATATTAATACCTTTTTCCACGTCTTATCTCTGTGAAAAGGGGTTTTCCTCTACGGTTGCTCTAAAAACTAAATATACGAATCGTATGTTATCACTCGAGAACAATTTACTTTTATAAGTTATGTTTCTAACGAAGATCCACGTATGAAGAAAATTGTAAATGATTAACAAATGCAACCATCACATTAATAGTTAATTAATGATTAATTTTTTTTCTTTACAATTAAGTGTAGGCTATTTATTGCATGTAAAATTTTTATAAGTAAGTTTTTTTTTACTCGTACGGCCCATTGGACTACTTTATTCAATATCAGTTCCTCAATTTCCTCTTAAATCCTCTCCCAATAGTTTTTCATTCTCTGGGATCTAGCAGCCCGTTCAGTATCTGAAAAAAACTCTAGGGTTCTGTATTTTTCTAACCCTTTCTTTGAACCTGATATTTGTGTGTTTGATCGCTATCTATGTGTATGTGTGGGTTATCGAATTTTTTCAAGGTCCTCCAATGTTAGGTTCAGTTCCACTAAGTCCTTCTTCACTTCACGAATCCAAGCCGGCCCCGACTTAAGGTCCCACATATATTCTATTAGTTGTCTGAGGATTCTTGTTTGTGGAGTTCTTATGATGAGTCGAAGGAAAAAGATCCGTTTTTTGCGCATTGTGTTTGTTACAGGTTCAATGTGTCTGTAAACTTCTCTGGTTGGTAAAACCAGCCAGATACCATCTCTGAACACTCGTTTTCCAATGCAGGTTCTTAGCATCCTTCTTTTCAGCCTCTGAACTTTTCGAATCCCGTTTCTCTTTGTCAGCTCCGTCAGGGTTTCGCTGCAATAAGTGACTTCTGGTTGAACAACAGTTCTATAATGCCGTATTTTAGTGCCGGTGGACAAAGACCTTTTGTTGTAGGTATCTTGGGTGCATTTCTGAGCTTTAAGGAACTTGTTGATACGTTCCCTCCATGTAGAACTTTCGTTTCCGTTATGGTTTATGGTTTCTCCGAGATACTTAAAGTTTTCTACGATTTCTACCCAATTGTCATTCACTTGTGCTTTGCTGACTACCAGAGGGTCGATAGCCATGATTTTTTTCATATAAGTAAGTTTATAATAAATGATTTTTTCTCATGAAATGGTTTCATTATTGTTTTGCAACCCCCGTGTTGAGATATGAACCTCTCACTGCCCGAGAGGTTCATATCTGTCTTTCGGTTGATCAATCTGCAAAAGTTAACCATCTGCACAAAAAGTTAATGGGCCAGGATTGGGTTTAAAGTTTCGGTTTCGATCGGAAACGCCCCAAAACCGGAAGTCAAGAAATGAATGTTGGATTTTAGAAACAACAATAGTGTATTCGATTCCTCTTAAAAAGTAGATACAGATATCACTTATGGGTTTTGCCATAAGTCAAAGGAAAGACTTTTTAAAAATTGCCTCCACCTATGAGACGTGACGTCTTATGAAAGTAGTTTTTCATTATACAGCCAGACCCTGTGGTGAATGAAATAAGGTGTCATTCGCAGAGTGGAAAATAGCCTATATGCTTTTTAGACAGCCCGATATGCTGATAAGCGTATTGTTCAACTCAGTGAGTTGTGGCAATGGTAAACCACTTCACTCCTCGATTTACTTAGTAAAACCTCTACAGGTTCAAACCAGCCTTTTGGCTGATCACCTAAACAACAAACATCCATATAATTAGGGTAAGAAAGTAAAAAATCTGGTGTGAAACACTCACACAAATTTTTCTTGCCAATGCAAATAATTAACAATATAAACTAACATTAGTAATAAAACAATAGAAATAAACAGAAAAACTAATCTCAATAAACATAACCTAATTTTAATCATGAGTGAAAGACACACAATGAAAATCTACCTCAGTTTGGCTTAAAAGAAAATCATTTTTCACGCTAAATTAGGCTCTGTAGAGATAAATGTTTTAAATAAAAGTTGTAGATCTTATAATTTCCTATAAATCTAATAACATACACTTTTGTTGTAAAATTTTTAAATCTGTTATTTTAATAATGTTGTCTAAGGCTGAAATCTTTAAAAAAATCGATTTTTTACACGTTTCCGTGAGAAGAAAACAGAAAATCGCTAATTACCGCTAAACTAAGCATTATACAAAAAAAGTTTGAAATAAAAGTTGCAGGTTTTTTGGAAATTCTCTACAATCTTTGTTATTCACATTTTTTGCGCTTAAATGCATATCAAAGCAGCAATTTTAAAAAAAGATTTTTTTTACAAAAAAACAGTGTTCCCTGAAGTTCAGCAGACATGGCGCATACCCTATCTTGTAGAGCATACAAAATTTAGTAAATAAGGCGACTTTTAAAAAATTCGTAGTAGCCGTTTTTGAGAAAATCGCAAAAAAGTCAATAACGACACGAATAACTACTACTTCCGGTTGACCGATTTTTATGAAAATGTTCGTGTCGGGTCCTCTAGTGGTATCTAACTTAAGTTTTAAGTTCGTACGATGTTCCGTTCTTGAGATATTCTGTTCACACACACACACATACACACACACACACACAGACCAATGAATTCCTAAAAGTATAGATTTGGGGTTTAGGGGGTCTGAAAACGTGTAGATCCAGTAAAAACTCGATTTCATAAAACGACATGAAAACAATACTTTCCTTCCTATATATTCATAAAGGCAAGAGAAAGTAAAAAAAATTAATATCGTTACAAGCCGTGAAGCGAAGCTAGCGGAATATGCAAGTTTCTTTAATTAAAGATTGTAGATAGAGAAATGTAATGTTAAAATTATTCGGCCTTCGAGTTAAAGAAAAGAGAATCGGTTTAACATCGAGTTATAGAGAGGGAATATATTAAGTGAACTGTACTTTTAAAAATTGTTATAATATATTTTCAAGTTTTCGTTTTATTCTAATTCTCTCTCACACGTTCACTCTATCTCTCTCAATCCCTCCCAAACCGTCTGTCTCCCTTTGTTGAACGTTACGTCATTTGTTTACTTATAAATGTAATGGCGCCATTTTGTTCTTTAAATAGGTTTATAAGGTATACGCTCTATGATTCACCACGTGATCTCTGATCCCTTATTCGAGTTGTTATAATATATTTATTAGTGCTATTGTTATATGTTTACCTTTGCATTCACTTCTCCCTAAATTTTCGCGTATACATACTTTTTTAAATAGTTCAAATTTAAAAATATAACTTAACATTAGTAATAAAACATTAGAAATGTGAAAGACGCTAAATGAAAATCAACCTCAGTTTGGCTTAAAAATGCGGAAAATCACTCTTTCACGCTAAATTAGTTTGATAAAAACATGTGTTTTTGGGTTCAGGGGGTCTGAAAACGTGTAGAGCCGGTGAAAACTCGATTTCTTAAAATCGGCATGAAAACAATACTTTCCTTCCTATATAATATAGGCAAGTGAAAGTAAAAAAAGAAATTTTATGAAAATTAACATGTTCATTT
Organism: Catonia carolina; assembly: GCA_035578175.1. Lineage (NCBI taxonomy): Eukaryota > Metazoa > Arthropoda > Insecta > Hemiptera > Achilidae > Catonia > Catonia carolina. The sequence continues at coordinate 5,764,119 of JAQMRL010000017.1, read as the reverse complement.
GTTTCATAGGTGCTTATTACTTTCTCTTGCCTATATGAATATATAGGAAAGAATGTATTGTTTTCATGTCGATTTTACGAAATCGAGTTTTCACCGGATATATCTGCATACCCCCTGAACCCGAAAAACATGATTTTGCGACTGGTTTGTGTGTGAACAAAATATCTCAAGAACGGAATTTCGTACTACGTTGAAACTTGAAACTTAAGTGCCACTACAAAACCAGATATAAACATTTTTCTGAAAACAGTCGACCGGAAGTTTATTTGTGCGATTTTTTACTATTTTTTCAAAAACGGCTCCTACGATTTCTACTTTTTCTTGCTTGTATTATTATATAGGAAGGAAACTATTGTTTTTATGTTGATTTTTCTAAATAGAGTTTTCACCGCATAACAGGTTTTCAAACCCGCTGAACCCAAAAAACATTTTTAGCGATTGGTCTATGTGTGTGTGTGTGCTTGTGTGTGTGTGTGTGTGTGTGTGTGTGTGTGTGTGTTGTTTGTTTGAACAGAATATCATCGTAGAAAGTTGAAACTTGGAATTTAAGTAAGGTACAACTAGAGGACCGACACGAACATTTTAATTAAAATCGGTCAACCGGAAGTAGTCGTTTATTCGCGTTATTTTTCACTATAGTGCGATTTTCTCAAAAACATATCCTACGATTTGTTTAAATCGCCTAAATTACTACATTTTGTATGCTCTAAAGATAGGGTAGGCGCCATGTCTGCTGATATTCTTAGGGAGGCTCTCGTAGAAAAAAGGTTTTTTTAAGATTACGGCCTTAATATGCATTTTAGGGCAAAAATGTATATAATGAAACAAGTAGACAATTTAAAATTTTATAGCTTTTATTTTCTTCTATGCATTATTGTTTCTCGTTTTAGTGATATGTGAGATTTCTATGTTAAGTCTTTAGTCAAGTGTGATCCCTAAATATCTAACTGTGTCAGTCTGTGGGAAGGGCGTCTTGTTTATGCAAACTGATGTACATGTTTGGGGCTGCAGGGTGAATGTAATGTGATTAATATTAAACTTAATTAAATTAAATTTAATTTAATTTAAATTTAATTAGTTATTAACTAATATATAAATTAAAGAAAAAAACTTCATGCGTATTAGTCAACGCAGAAAAGAACTGCTATCGGTTTCATAATCATAGACACCCGAGTTTGAACCCAAAGCATCTCCAAAACTATGAGTCGGATTTCAACATATTTTACATAAAAATTTAGCTCATTTTATTCTGCGTTGACCTATAATAATTCTTTATTTTTAGTGTTGTTTAAACATTGCCATATCGAGGTTGAAAGACAAAAAGACCCGGTTTTTTTACTACCGCAACAAATTTCATGCGTTTAGAGGCGTGTACTCGATAATTATTTGACCGAAAAGTTTTAAATTTTAACACAATATAGTCTATTATATTCTTACAGCATGTACGAAATTTCAAATTCGTACGTTATTTAAATTTTGATTTATTAACAATATTCTGAACCCTTGTTATCTCGGTAACCGCTCCATCGTTCGGCACGGGCAAACAGAACTATCGTTTTATTCAGCGTAAAAAAACGTAATAGGCTACAGATATTTTAATATCATGAAATATTGATTGGCCAATGTTGCGGTAGAATTTTTTAAATTTTGAAAAATAGACTTGGTAATGCGGGGGGTGGCATAACCAAGTCTGTTTTTCAAAATTTAGGTTATGTTTTGAATTTCATATTGTTTACTCATGATTAAACATAGGTTATATTGTTCATTATTTTTATTGACAAGAGAAATTCGTGTGAGTGTTTCAAACCAAATTTTTAGCTTATAAAACGACTGTTATTCATTCTTTAATGAGTTTTGAACAATTCAATTTAAGATTGAGGGTTAATAAGTGTTTTGTTGAACGCTTCCGTTCGATCTAATGACAATAGATTGAATAAGAATTTCTGTTAGCATATATATACAAAATAACATCTACTTTAAGAACCATTAAAAATCTATTATTTACAATCATTAAAAATAGATTATTTATCGACACTTAAACAAATTGAATATGTTGTAAAATAATTAAAATATTGAGAACTCAATTTTGTTTGGTGTTTCCATGAAATTTGGTTGTAAATTCGTTTCTTATTTAGTAAATCCGGGAGAGTTGTCGCATACGCTATAAGAGGTGTAGCTATTAAATAACGAGACTGACGTTGTAAAAAATTTAATTTTTATTTTATACATAATCACTTATTGTCACTTCTTCAATATATACTCCTTCTCTATCCCTACAACGCTCCATGCGAATTTTCCATAGTTGGAAACAGTACTGGAAGTCATCTTTTGTCAGCTCCTTCAGAACATGTGCCGCTTTCTCTTTTACAGCTTCCACAGACTCAAATCTTGTCCCTTTTAATGCAGATTTTACCTTAGGGAACAGGTAGAAGTCACGTGGTGCAAGATCTGGTGAAAAGGTGGATGTTCTAACGCTGTAATGCTGTACTTGGCTAGAAACCTCTTGACAGATAACGCGGAATGAGCTGGCGCATTGTCTTGGTGGAGAACTCATGATTTGTCCTTCCACATTTCGGAGCGTTTTTTTTCTTACTCTTTGACGTAGTATAGTAAGTACCTCAAGGTAGTAATATTAATTAATTGTTTTACCTTCAGGAACCCAGTGAAGTACACAATCCCATGGATATCAAAAAACAATCATCATTGCTTTAAATTTTGACTGGCTCATTTGAGCTATTTTAGCTCTCGGTGAAGTTCAGCTCTTCCAGTGCATGGAATGGCGCTTCGTTTTCGAATCATAAAAATCCACGTTTCATCACATTTTATAATCGTTTCCGAAATATTTGGGTAATTTTCAATCGCGTACAAAATGTCAGTACAAATATTTTTGAGCGGCACGTGTACTGAAGGAGCCTATATATTTTACAAGCCTGTATATATGTCACCTTCTGACGTAATATACAACTAGTAGTAGTTGACAATTGTAAGTAAATGAAGAATGGGTATTAACATTGCATTGCCATGTTTGTTCTGCGTATGCTGGAAGGCCAGGTCCCAGGTACGCTAATACAAATAGGTAGTAGGCCTACCGAGTTACAAAGTGGCAACATGGTTAAGATTCTTCCACCCCCACAGCATCAACCTTTATTTAAATATTTAAAACATTCTACCAAATAACTGGTCAATCGCTGTTCCATAATATTAATAAATTTGTATTAATTTTTTATCCTGAATACAATGGTTTTTTGAAATTGCCGAATTAATGAGCGGTTACGGAGTTAACAGGAGTTCAGAATTTTATTAATAAAACTCAAAATCTAAATATTTTATAAATCTGAAATTTCGTATGTACAATAACAACATATACAAGTTTATATTCTGGCGATATCTCAAATAAATCGGTCGAACTTTAAATGCATCCAATGTGTTGCAGCAACAAAATACCGGCTCATTTTTTTGTTCTCATTTTGACAGGTTGAGTGTCAAATTATTTACACTCAATCTGTTAGTTGCAGGGCTAAAATAAATAGTTCTGTTTCTTGTCACATGGTCAGCCAATTAAATGACTGAATCATTTAAGAACAGAAGAGGTAGAGGTGTAAAAGACACTAATCAGAGTTATCTCCTCTGAAAGTAATGAATTTCATTATACAGCCAGACCCTGTGGTGAATGAAGTGAAGGTGTCATTTGCAGAGTGGAAAATATATGCTTTTCAGAGGGCCCGGCATGCTGATAAGTGTACTTTTCCATTCAGTGAGGAAGGCAATGGTAAACCACCTCACTCCTCGTTTTACTTAGTAAAACCTCTACAGGTTCAAACCAGCCTACAGGCTGATGACCTAAACAACACAACAATATTAAAAAAACGCTAAAAAGTTGAAACTGACATGGTACCACGCAGATTAAAATCAGCCAAATTTTGGTGTATAATACGTTAAAATTGAACCAGCCGTTTTGAAGAAAGAAGGCTCCAAACTCGGGTATCTATAATAAAGAAATCGATAGTATAAACACTTTTGTAACAGATATTAGTTTAGCATCAATTAGTTACTCGTATTTTTCGTATTTTTAAGTCAAACAGAGGTTGATTTTCATTTCGCGTCATCCAATCATGATTAAAATATCAGGGTAGTTTTTTATTCCACATTGTTTACTGTTGTTTTATTATTTACATTGCAAGGAAAATTCGTGTGAGTGTTTCAAGCCAGATTTTTTTAAATTTTATTGTATTCAGTTCAGTAATTCATTTATTAAATTAAATGGAGAGTCATGTTATAGTAATCATACAGCCGTCTGTCCATCGTTCAATCGGATGCTGTTACAAGATAGTCCGATTTTGTTATTAGAAATTATTTACACTAGTCGAACCTTTCTATAAGTAAATATTAAATGGTTCCAATTTTATTTTAAAGGAACAAACAATAGATTTTAGGATGTTATGTAATCCAAAAACATGTTTACTTCAATTATTTTCCGTAAGGACTTTTCCTATGTTGTTATTATTATAATAATTAGCAATTGCGACTGAGTTACGCGCGGAATTATAGCTAGCGTCACAGGGGTGTACTAAGTTTGGAGTTGCATCAACTTGGGGTTAAAAATATCAAATACTCGTAATAAAATGTAATTAGGTAAATAAATTTTAAGAATATGGCAACTGAAGAGTTAGTCTATGGAAAGATAACCAACGTTATTAAATGTATTTAAAAGAACTAAAGTCAATAATACAGAATGGCGGTTGGCAAAATATTTTAAAAATCTTGTGTAAAACACTCACACGAATTTTTCTTATCATCGCAAATAATAAGACAGATAACATATGTTTGATCATGTGTGAAAGGCGCAAAATGAAAGTCAACCTCTGTTCACCTTAAAAATACGGGAGATCACTAATTGACGCTAAACTAAGCTCTGTGGAGAAAATGCTTGAAATAAAAGTTGTAGGTTTCTAAATTTCCTATAAGTTTGGTTTAACTTATGTACTTTTGTCGTTAATTTATATTAAGGCCGAAATATTAGAAAATCCATTTTTCACAGATTTTCATGAAAAGAAAACAGAAAATCACTATTTATTGTTGAACTAAGCGTTATACAAAGAAATGTTTAAAATAAAAGTTGTAGGTTTTTAAATTTTCTACAACTTTGATCCCTAAAATGCATATTAAGGCCGCAATCTTAAAAACTCCATTTTTTCTACGAGAGAACAACCTCCCCAAGAATTTCAACTGACATGGCGTCTACTCTATTTTGTAGAACATAAAACGTGTAGTAAATGAGGCGATTTTTTAAAAAAATCGTATGAGCCGTTTTTGAGAAAATCGCAACAAAATGGAAAATGACACGTATAAACTACTACTTCCGGTTGACCAATTTTGGTGAAAATGTTCATGTCGAGTCCTCTAATAGTACGTAACTTAAGTTTCAAGTTTCAACTTTGTACAATGTTCCGTTCTTGAAATATTTTGTTCACTCACACACACACTGACCAATCTCTAAAAATATGTTTTTTGGGTTCAGGGGGTCTTAAAACATGTATATCCGGTGAAAACTCGATTTCAAAAAATCGACATGAATACAATACTTTCCTTCTTATATAGTATTCATATAGGTAAGAGGAAGTAAAAATTATGGAAGTTAAGCGAGAAAATTGATGCGGTTTTTCTCCTATATATTTCACCCACTTCAATGATATACGCACGCGCATTTACACACGTATCTCTTATCAATAAATGTTGCACTGTTAAGTAAAATGCCTTTAGGCTCTTCTTAAGTGATATGTAAACTCAAAAAAAGCCTAAATTATACTTTATGTAATTTTTTGAAGATAAGAACGAAGTACCTTGCTTATTCTAAATTGTACTCAATTTTTTTTAAACTCGCTTCATCATAAAAGACTTAAACATCTAAAGATTTTATGAAATAAATAACAATTTTTCAGCAATTTTTTTGATGTGTATTTAATTCAAAGTGAATTGTAAATACACCTCATTGTTTCTTACATTTACAGATCTATGTGATATAAATTATGTACATCAATTTTAATCAGTATTACAACATCTAAACCTAAGTTCGTTCGAGATCTGGGTATAATGAATAATAAATAAACTTCCTTTAATTTATAACAATTATTTATTGACATGATTAATTTTTATTTTTTCTTGCCTATATGAATATATATGAAGGAAAGTATTGTTTTCATGTCGATTTTTCAAAATAGAGTTTTCACCGGATCTACACGTTTTCAAACCCCTTAAACCCAAAAAACTTGATTTTACCGATTGGTCTGTGTGTGTGTGTGTGTGTGTGTGTGCGCGCGCGCGCGCGCGTGTAACTTGAAACTTAAGTTAGATACTACTACCGGACCCGACACGAACATTTTCATCAAAATCGTTCAACCGGTAGTAGTAGTTTATTCGTATCATTTATCACTTTTTTGCGATTTTCTCAAAACCGGCTTTTACGATTTTTTTAAAAAATCGCTTCATTTACTAAATTTTTTATGCTCTGCAAGTTAAGGTAGGCGCCATGTCTGCAGAAATTCTTGGAAAGGTTGTTTTCACGCAAAAAAATTGTTTTTTTTCGGATTACGACTTTAATATGCATTTAAGCGCAAAAATTTATATAATAGAAGTTATAGAAAATTTAAAAACCTATAACTTTTATTTCAAACATTTCTTTGTATAACGCTTAGTTTAGCGGTAATTAGCGATTTTCTGTTTTTTTCTCTCACGAAAACGTGTGAAAAATCGATTTTTTTAAAGATTACAGCCTTAGTTTTATTTTACGACCAAAGTGTAGCTATGTACAGGAAATTAAAATATCTACAACTTTTATTTAGAGCATTTCTCTGTACAGAGCCTAGTTTAGCGTGAAAGAGTGATTTTCCGTATAAGAAAAACTGAGGTTGATTTTCATTTTGCGTCTTTCACTCATGATGAAACTTAGGTTATGTTTTTTGAGGTTATTTTTTCATTTATTTCTAATGTTTTATTACTTAACTTGTATTAAATTTATTAGTAAGACTGAACACTCTTTATAAAAAAAACAGTTTTACTAAAAAATTGAAGTAGGGAAAAGGTGTGGTAGTTTAAATGTCATAAGGAGACGTGTCATAAAAATAGAATCACTTCAGATACCGCATCGACTAACCTGTAGGCCTATGCAATCTAACAATGCCTACGCCTAGATGTCATATTTCTTCAACGTTTTACATTAGATGTGATAATTTATTGAGTTTTTTCATTGTTAGACATATTTACAAAGAGTACATTTTTATAAATAAATAAGTAAATACGTTTAAAGCAAAAACCAATAATCATGGAAATCACCCGCGAGGCTTGCTCAGTCGTAATACAAAGTAAGTTGTTGTTTTTTAGGTCATCAGCCGAAAGATTGGTTTGAACCTCTAGATGTTTTACTAAGCAAAAATTAGGAGTGAGGTGGTTTACATTTGCCTTCCTCACTAAGTAGAAAAGTATGCTTATCAGCATGCTGGGCTTTCTGAAAAGCATTTACTTTCTACCCTGCAAATGATAACTTCACTTCATTCACCACAGTGTCTGGTTCTTCTTCTTCTGCCTTTCAAGGATTAGGCATCTCTGCCTGTTCCGAACCTCTTAAATCTGCCCATCTCTTTCTCGGGCGTCCTCGTTCTCGCCTGCCCTCCAGCTTATAGCCCCCAGTGACTGCTTAGGTCTCCTATCCTCCCGCATTCTGTTTACATGCGCTAACCACTGCATTCTGTTCTGGGATACCTTGTTGTTTATAGAGAAGATGTTGAGTTCTTTCCTTTTCTCGGTATTCCTGTAACGATCTTCTCTACTACACCCATATGTAAGTCGAAGAAATTTAATTTCAGATGCTTGCAATCTACTCTCCTCTCGGTTTGATAGCACCCAAGTTTCATTGCCATAGAGTAGAGTCGGCACTGCTAATGTTTTATAAAATCTCACCCTCGTGTGTTTGCTGGTGCTATTTTTTAAAGTGCGGTGGATAGTTCCGCATATTTGCTGAAATCGGTGCATCTTTTTGTAAGCATCTTTATCCTGTTGGTATGTAATGTTACAAACTAGAGTGGGAGATCTGTTCCAAAATATTATTATCTATAACAATTTTACTTCTGACTGGCTCCTTCCCCCTAAATGCCATTACCTTTGTCTTCTTCGTCGGCATAGTGTCTGGTTGTATAATGAAATTCATTATGCTCAGAGGAGATAACTGTAATCAGTGTATTTTACACCTCTACCTAGTTTAGCGTCATTTATTGATTTTTAACTTCTACAGTTTCATTTTTATTTTGCGTCACTAACTCATGATTAAACATAGGTTATATGGTTCATTATCTGCATTGGCAAAATAAAATCGTGTGAGTGTTTTACATCAGATTTTTTTTTTAATTTTTTTTTGTGAGCGGTTTTTTTGTCCCAATTAATTTTCACAGTAATTTATTTTTTCTTTTACTTGTAATTTAATTTTTTTTCTTTGACGAATGTTGTTTAAGTCAACAGCCGAAAAGCTGGTTTGAAACTAGAGATTTTACGAAGTAAAATCGTGGAGTGAGATGGTTTACTGGTGCCTTCCTCACTGAGTTGAAAGAGTAGGCTTATTAGCATGCCCGGCCTTCAGAAAAGCACCTACTTTCCACCCTGCAAATGACACCTTCTTAATTCACCACTGGGTCTGGCTGTATAATGAAATTCATTACTCTCAGAAGAGATAACTCTGGTATCTTTTACACCTCTACCTCTTTTGTTCTTAAATGCTTCAGATATATTATAATTGGCTGACCATGTGATAAGAAACACAACTTTGTTTGTAGTCCTGGAACTTGCAGATCGATTGCAAATAATTTAACAATCCAACTGCCTGTTATGGGCAAACAAAGTAAATACTAGTCACTAAATCGATTTTCGATTTTATCAAAAATGGTTTTTACAATTTTGTTTATAATCGCCTCATTTACTACATTTTTTATGCTGTACAGAATAAGATAAGCTCTGTCTGCTGAAATTCTTGGGGAGCCTGTGCTCTCGTAGGATTTTAATTTTTTAAGATTGCGGTCTTTATATACATTTTAGGGGGAAAAAGGGTTAATTCAAAGTAGTAGAACATATTGTAAAATCGCACTTTTTATTTCAAACATTTTTTAATCAAAGTTTAGCGGCAATTAGCGATTTTTTGTATTTTTCATCAAAATCGGTAAAAAACTGGGATATTTTTTTTCAAATATTGCGCCCTTCGTATGCATTTTCCGATAAAAAAAAGTTAGGCCTACTACTCAAATTTATAGGAAATTTGAAGATCTACAACTTTTATATCAAGCATTTGCTTCTACACAGCCTAGTTTAGCGTCAATTCGTGATTTTCTGTATTTTTAAGTTCTACAGCTGTTTGATTTTCATTTTGCGTCATTCACTTATAAGCGTTGTACAAAGAAATGTTTGGAAGAAAATTTAGAGATTTTTAAATGTTCTAAAACTTTAGTTTATACATTTTTGTTCTAGAATGCATGTTAATGCCGCAATCTTAAATAATATCCCATTTTTTCTACGAAAGCACAGATTCCCCAATAATTTCAACAGATATGGGATTGTAGGCATACACACCGTTTCCTTATAGCCTAAGGGATGACGCTTATCCTTTCTTGTAGACCATAAAAAAAGTATAGTAGCCTAAAGAGGTAATTTTTTAAAAAAAATCGTAGGACCCGTTTTTGAGAAAATTGCAAAAAGTGAAAAATTACACGAATAATCTACTACTTCCGGTTTACCGATTTCGATGAAAATGTTCGTGTTGGGTCCTCTAGTGGTACCTAAATTTAGTTCCACGTTTCAACTTCGTACAGTATTCCGTTCTAGAGATAACACATCTACAGAGGCCAATCGCTAAAAACACTTTTTTGGGTTCAGGGGCCTGAGAACGTGTATATCCGGTAAACCCTCATTTCGAAAAATTGACACGAAAACAATACTTTCCTTCTTACATTCATATAAAGCAAGAGAAAGTACAGAGCTTGGTTCACCGTCAGAAAATTAGTGATTTTCTGTATTTTTAACTTCTAAATTTTGATTTTAATTTTGCGTCATTCACTCATGATTAAACATAGATTATATGTTTAATTATTTACATTGACAAGAGAAAGTCATGTGAGTGTTTTACACCAGATTTTTTTTTGAAAGAGAACGTTTCTTTTCTTCCTCCCTATTAATTTTCACAGTAATATTTTCTCAAAAATGAAGCGAATAAACTACTACTTCCGGTTGGCCGATTTTAATGAAAATGTTCGGGTCAGGTTCTCTAGTGGTACCTAACTCAAGTTCCAAGTTTCAACTTCGTACAGTATTCCGTTCTAGAGATATTTTGTTCACACACACATCCACACAAACCGATCGCTAAAAACATATATTTTTGGTTCAAATGGCCTGAAAACGTGTATATCCGGTAAACCCTCATTTCGAAAAATTGACACGAAAACAGTACTTCCTTTCCTATATTCATATAGAGCAAGAGAAAGTACAGAGCTTGTTTCAGCATCAGAAAATTAGTGATTTTGTATATCTTTAACTTCTACAGTTTGATTTTCATTTTGCATCATCATTCACTCATGATAAAAATTGGGTTTTGTTTTTCATATTACATTGTTTACTCATAATTAAAAATAGGTTATGTTTCATTATTTACATTGACAAGAGAAAGTCGTGTGAGTGTTTTACACCAGTTTTTTTGGAAGAGTACGTTTTTTCCTTTTTCCCGATTAATTTCCATAGGGGCTAGTAATATGTTACGTTCTTTTACAAGGAATTTAATTTCTTTGGTGGATATTAAAAAAAACAAAGAATTGTCAAATTGTGTCGGTTATACTTAAAACGGAAACGTAACCATTCCATATGAATGCACTCCACTGTAATGTGTAGAAAGTCTGTTGTTATCGTTCCGTGATGATAAAAATGGCTTTAGTGTAAGATATTTCTAATCATTTATTTTATCTATATTCTGTTTAGACTATATCTTGGTTACAGCCTTTATAATAAAATACTATGTATATATATAATCCAGGGTTTTCCTATCTTAAAAACGCCATGGGCTATCTGTAGCTTTTAGCGTGATAACGCGTTTATCATAGAAAAATATTACACAAAACTCTCAAGTTCCGTTTTCATTTTAGTTAGTCACAATACCACAAAGTGTTAATGCTTATTAATTATTATTTTTACGTAAGAATTTATTTGTAAAATAAACAAAATATTGAATTTTATCTGTGGGGTTCTACAGGGTACAATATTTGTTCCTATTATGTTCAGTGTAATGAAAAGATTTTGATTAGTTTTTTTTAAAGAAATGTGTTTTCATGTGTATTTATTAGTTTGTCGTAATATTATAAGAAAATTAAAGAAAAATTAGTGTTTAAATTTGTTTTATTATTTTTTTTAAAAACGAATGGAATTTTCTTTTCTTTCAAGGTGAGTAAGTCATGTGCATGTGAAGGCTCTCTATTTATGTTACACTCTCCGAAAGTCCAACGATTACAGTAAGTGATGTCATTTATTCTGTAACGAATGAAATATATATGTATATATATATATTTTGTACTATTTATGTATGTAATTATTACTTTCTCTTGCCCTATATAAATTTATAGGGAGGGAAATTAGGTATTTTCTTGTAGATTTTTCAAAATCAAGTTTTCACCGGATGTACACGTTTTCTAAACCAAAGAAAACATGGCCGCCTCCGTAGCGTAGTGGTTAGTGCATTGACCTACCACGTGGAGGTTCTTGGTTCGAATCCCGGCCAAGTTCTGAAAATTTTCACGTGTTAAATAACACAGTTAACATATTTCACCTTAGTCGCTAATTTTCAAGCAGTTGATGCGATTTTAAATAAATAAAAATCTGCTGTGAAATACTCACACAATTTTCTTATGCCGATGCAAATAGTTAACATTATAATCTAACATCCGTAATAAAACACTAGAAATAAACAAAAAAATAACCTAAAAAAACATAACCCAATTTTAAAAATGAGTGAACGATGCAAAATGAAAATCAACCTCAGTTTGGCTTAAAAGTACGGAAAACCTCTCTTTCACGCTAAACTAGAATTTTATACACTTTTGTCGTAAAATGCATACTAAGGCTGAAATCTTTAAAAAAATCGATTTATTTACAAAATTTCGTGGAAAAAAATAGAAAACGCTAATTACTGCTAAACTAAGCGTTATACGAAAATATATTTCGACTGAAAATTGTAGGTTTTAAATTGTCTACAACTTTTATTATAGCATATACATTTTTGCACTAAAATGCATATTAAAGCCACAATCTTAAAAAAACAATTTTTTTACGACAGCCTTCCAAGAATTTTAGCAGATATGGCGCCTACCGTATCTTGTAGATCATAAAAAAATTAGTAAATGAGGCGATTTAAAAAAAAATCGTAAGGAGCAGTTTTTGATGAAATCGCAAAAAATTGAAAAATGGTACGAGTAAACTACTACTTCCGGTTGACCGATTTTGATGAATATGTTCGTGTCGGGTACACAACGATTAGTTAAGCTACAATATTAGTGTTTTTTTTTCTGTATTTTTTCTTGAAAATCGGAGACAAACAGGATTCTTTAAGCTTGTGGCAATAGTTTGCATTTTACGACAAAAGTATATGGAATTAAAGTTATGGGAAATTAAAGAATCTATAACTTGTATTTCTAGCATTTTCTTCTACATAGCTTAGTTTAGTTTCAATTAGTAATTTCTCGCATTTTAATATCGAACAGAGGTTGATTTTTATTTTGCGTCATTCACTCATGGTTAAAATTTAATTATGTTTTTCATTTTACATTGTTTACTCATAATTATGGGCCTTCGGGGCAACCCAGTCACTCAGCTGGTCGAAAGTTTTTATTAATTGTTAAGCAACACCGGGTGAACAATTGACTTTGTATGGTGACCAGTTGCCAGCCATTCCTGAACAAACTCCACTAGGGGTTCCTGTTCAAAAATTGATGCCGAATCACGTCAAAAAATACAGTGTCCAAGTTGGGTGGTTCTCAATATAAGTTAGTACAGTTCCCGATAACAAATGAAAGCTAAAAATCTGGTGTGAAACACTCACATAGCTTTCTCTTGCCTATGTAATAAATGAACAATATAACCTTACATTAGTAATAAAACATAAAAATAAACGAAGAAACTAACCTCAAAACATTTTTTTTCATTTCTTTTTTTTTGTAATTCCTAATGTGTGTACGTTGCAATCTGTTCAATTCAGAACAATAAGCAACCCCATGACCCAATGAGATGAGGATGATGTGTATAACGTGTAAATGAGGTGTAGTCTTGTTCAGACTCAGGTCGACCATTCCTGAGTGAGTATGGTTAATTAAACCCCAACCATCAAAGTACACCGGTAACCACTGTCTAGCATTCAATCCGTATATAAATAACTACCTCTTCTAAGATTTGAACCAGGAACCTTCGTCTCCGAAAATCAAAAACATAAAACATTCCATTTCATTTCTAAAAACATAAACTTATTTTAATCATGAGTTAATGATGCAAAATGAAAACAACCTTACTTAGACTTAATAATACGGAAAATCACTCTTTCACGCTTAATTAGGCTCTGTAGAGAAAAATGCGCTAATTAAAAGTTGTAGATGTTTTAATTTCCTATAAATTCAATTTATAGTCTACATTTTTATGGTAAAAATCTGGTGTGAAACACTCACACAACTTTCTCTTGCCAATGCAAATAATTAACAATAAACCTAACATTAGTATTAAAACATTAGAAATGAACAAAAACTAACCTCAAAAACATAACCTTATTTTAATCATGAGTGAATGACGCAAAATGACAATCGAACTCGGTTTGGCTTAAAAATACGGAAAATCACGCTTTCACGCTAAACTAGGCTCTGTAGAGAAAATGCTCTAAACAAAAGTTGTAGATCTTTTAATTTTCTATAAATTTAATTATATACACTTTTGTCGTAAAATGCATTTTACGAGACCGAAATGTTAAAAAAATCGATTTTTCTCACGTTTTCGTGAGAAAAAAAACAGAAAATCGCAAATTACCGCTAAACTAAGCGTTATACAAAAAAATTTTTGAAACAGAAGTTGTAGGTTTTTGAATTCTCTACAACTTTTATTATATAAGTTTTTGCGCTAAAATTTATATTAAAGCCGTAATCTTAAAAAAACAACGTTTTTACGTGAAAACAGCCTCACCGAGAATTTCAGCAAACATGGCGCCTACCCTATCTTGTAGAGAATAAAAAATTGAGTAAAATAGGCGATTTTAAAAAAATTCGTAGAACCAGTTTTTGAGAAAATCGCAAAAAACTGAAAAATTATACGAATAAACTTCTACTTCCGGTTGACCGATTTTGATGAAAATGTTCGTGTCGCGTCCGGTAGTGGTATGTAACTTAAGTTTCAAGTTTCAAGTTCGTACGATGTTCCGTTCTTGAGATATTCTGGTCAAACACAGACACACACACACACACACACACACACAGACCAATCGCTAAAAACATGTGTTTTGGGTTCAGGGGGTCTGAAAACGTATAGATCCGGTGAAAACTCGATTTCGAAAAATCGACATGAAAACAATACTTTCCTTCCTATATATTCATATAGGCAAAAGAAAGTAAAAAAACATAGACTACTAAGGCCGAAATCTTAAAAATTCATTTTTACGGGTTTTCATGAAAAAAAAAACCCAGAAATTAAAGCCGTAATCTTAAAAAAAACAACGTTTTAACCGCAAACTAAGCGTTAAAAAAAGAAATGTATTAAATAAAAGTTGTAGTTTTTTAAATTGTCTACAACTTTGATTATACTTTATTGCCCTAAAATGCATATCAAGGCCGCAATCTAAAATAACAATTACTTTTTTCTACGAGAGAGCAGCCTCCCCAAGATTTTCAGCAGACATGGCGCCTACCCTATCTTGTCAAGCATAAAAATTTAGTAAATGAGGCATTTAGTAAATGAGTAAAAAAATCGTAAGAGGCTTTTTTGAAAGAATCGCAAAAAGGTGAAAAATAACACGACTAAACTACTACTTGAGGTTGACCGATTTTGATGAAAATATTCGTGTCGGGTCCGGTAGTAGTATCTAACTTAAGTTTCAAGTTCATACAACGTTCCGTTGTTGAGATATTCTGTTCGCACACACTGATACACAGAGATACACACAGACCAATCGCTAAAAACGTGTTTTTTGGGTTCAGGGGTTCTGAAAAAGTGTAGATCCGGTGAAAACTCAGTTTCGAAAAATCTACATGAAAACAATACTTTCCTTCATTTATATGTTCATATAGGCAAGAGAAAGTAAAAATCGAAGGGGCTTTTTGGAAAAAATCGCAAAAAAGTGAAAAATTACACGAATAAACTACTTTTTGAGGTTGACCGATTTTGATGAAAATGTTCGTGTCGGGTTCGGTAGTGGTGTCTAACTTTAGTATCAAGTTTCAAGTTCGTACGATGTTCCGTTCTTGACATACTTTGTTCACACACACACACAGACACACACACAAACACACACGCACGCACACGCGCGCGCGCGCACACACACACACACACACACACACACAGATACGCACAGACCAATCGCTAAAAACGTGTTTTTGGGTTCAGGGGGTCTGAAAACGTGTAGATCCGGTGAAAACTCAATTTCGAAATATCGACATGAAAACAATACTTTCCGTCATATATCTTATAGGCAAGAGGAAGTAAAAAAAACTAATAAATAATTAAACATAGGTTATGTTTAATTATTTACGTTGGCAAAAGAGAATCATGTGAGTGTTTCACACTAGATTTTTTAAAAAGTCAGTTTTATTTATTTGTTCAGTTGGGTGATAACTAAACTCCATTTTTTTTTTTTTTTTAATAAGGTTTGTTGTTGGAAATTTATATTTCGCCGTGAGATTCGTTCGTCCGCTATGCCTGAACAAATATTGTCACATCATTTTGTACACCAATATTAACTCTGATAATCTAGTTACGATAAAGTCTGTTATTTTTTTTTAATATATGGAACATTTTTTGTGTACACAAGTTGTACAATTTAGAAATTTCCCGTCCCTACACCCTCCCTTTTAGATAACTGCTCGTTATCACTTTATAAAAACATGGCGTTATCATACGGAAAAAAGTACGGTTAGGTTGAATCATTATGTCTAACCTTACCGAGGTTTTTATATATGTATTATAAACATTTTTATTTCCTCTTGCCTATATGAATATATAGAAAGGAAAGTATTGTTTTCATGTCGATTTTTCGAAAATCATGGGATCTACACGTTTTCAGACCCCCTGAACCCAAAAAAATCTGGCGTGAAACACTCACACAACTTTCTCTTGCCAATGCAAATAATTAACAATAAACCTAACATTAGTAATAAAACATTAGAAATAGAAAAAAACTAACCTCAAAAACATAACCTTATTTTACACATGAGTGAAAGACGTAAAATGAAAATCGAACTCACTTAGGCTTAAAAATACGGAAAATCACTCTTTCACGCTAAACTAGGCTCTGTAGAGAGAAATGCTTTAAATAAAAGTTATAGATCTTTTAATTTCCTGTAAATTTTATTATATACACTTTTGTCGTAAAATGCGTACTAAAGCCGAAATTTTAAAAAAATCGATTTTTCACACGTTTTCGTGAGAAAAAATCAGAAAATCGCTAATTACTGCTAAACTAAGCGTTATACAAAAAATGTGTGAAATAAAAGTTGTAGGTTTTTAAATTCTCTACAACTTTTGTTATATAAATTTTTGCGCTAAAATGCATATTAAAGCCGTAATCTTAAAAAAACAACGTTTTTACGTAAAAAGCAGCCTTACCAAGAATTTCAGCAAAAATGGCGCCTACCCTATCTTGTAGAGAATAAAAAACTGAATAAACCAGGGGATTTTAAAACAAATCGTAGGACCATTTTTTGAGAAAATCAAAAAAAAGTGAAAAACTACACGAATAAACTACTACTTCCGGTTGACCGATTTTGATGAAAATGTTCGTGTCGGGTCCGGTAGTGGTATCCAACTTAAGTTTTAAGTTTCAAGTTCGTACGATGTTCCGTTCTTGAGATATTTTGTATGCACACACACAAACACACACACACACACAGATACACACAGACCAATCGCTAAAAACATGTTTTTTGGGTTCAGGGGGTCTGAAAACGTATAGATCCGGTGAAATTTCGATTTCGAAAAATCGACATGAAAACAATACTTTCCTTCCTATATATTCATATAGGCAAGAGAAAGTAAAAACATGTTTTTAGCGATTGGTCTGTGTGTGTGTGTGTGTGCGTGAACAAAATGATCCTTTACAAAATAGTGTACCAAAATGAACCTTGAAGTTTCTGCAGGAATTTCAGCAGGCGTGGCGCTTACCGTATCTTGTAGAACATAAAAAATGAAGTAAATGAGGCGTTTTTCAAAAAAAATTAAGTAGGAGCCGTTTTTAAAAATATCGAAAAAATAAACAACCGCACTAACACGTTTTCTTTCAACTTCGTACGACTTGTTCCGTTCTTGAGATATTTTGCTCTATCACTCACTCTCTCTCTCTCTCTCTCTCCCTCACTCTCTCCCTCACTCCACACATACGTACACGCACCCGTATGCGCGCGCACACACAACACACACACGCACAGACCAATCGCTAAAAATATGTTTTTTTGGGTTCAGGGGGTCTGAAAACGTGTATTCCGTTAAAACTCGATTTCAAAAAATCAACATGAAAACAATACTTTACCTTCCTATATATTCATATATATATATATATATATATCCATAACGGGCAGGTGGTGTGTTAAATTAATTGCACTCGATCAGTTCAAGACAGTTCATGCACTCGGTTGGTTTCAGGGCTACAAAAAATAGTTCTGTTTCTTATCATATAGCCAGCCAATTATATGACTGAACTATTTAAGAACAGAAGAGGTACAGGTGTAAAAGACACTAGTCACGAGTGATCTCCTCTGAGAGTAATGAATTTCACTATACAGCTAGACCCTGTGGTTAATGAAGTGAGGGTGTCATTTTGCAGGGTGGAAAGTGGGTGCTTTTCGGAGGGCTGGCATCCTGATATATCTGTACTCTTTCAACTCAGTGAGAAAGGCATGGTAAACCACCTTACTTTTCGTTGACTTAGTAAATCCCCGGCGGTTCACATCTTCGTAATTAGGATTTTGTGCGGAATAAGACAGTTTTGTCTGAAGTAACATAAAGTGGTTTTCTCATAAATTCTTATTTTTTTTTATTTATTTATTTAACGTCGCATCAACTACAACGGTCATTAGCGACGACGTTGGGGTGTAACTTTTGTACGATGGCGGATGAATTGTTTTTGTAACTTATGAAAATATGCCGTGCCTGAGTGGGATTCGAACCCAGGACCGCATGATGAGAGGCGAGCACGTTACCAACTGCGCCAATGCGGCCGGCATAAATTCTTATTTATTTTATAAGACGTAGTAATCTATTGAATTAAATATAAATATATTTTTAAGTTTTTCTTACCAAGTTTTGTTGAAATAAAATTTCCAAATGTCTTATTTACATTGTGATAAGAATACTTAGTTATCTAATGCCATTCATTGTACAGCTTATAAAATCTATTGTTAACAAAATTTATTAATTGTGTGTGTTCTGAACATTTCTATAAAGTAAATAGAAATAAGTGCTTTTGTTTTAGTTTCATTTTTGTTACTATTATTATGTTAATAATAAATTAGGCCTGAGAGAGTAATAAACTATTTAATGTAACTATCTCTTTTCAATTTCTCTTATTACGAAATCATTCTCGTGAACTTAACTGTACGGTATTTACAATTTTAAATACGGAATGGCCAATCATATGTCGGTTTCCTCAATATTTACGGAAATCGGAAGAAAGGTTAATGCAATATGAAACCTATAGACAAAAAAAAAATCTTGTGTGAAACACTCACAAAACTTTCTCTTGCCAATGCATATAATTAACCCTACATCCGGCAGTAACATGTTTCTAGACCGGCAGAGAATTTCTAGTCACCGAACCGTAAAGAAATCATTAAAAATTTTCTATGAATCACAAACCTTGTCACGTGACATCAAAATAACAAGAAAATTTAGGAAAATAGAATAAATACATTACTGAAATTTTAATCTGACAGTAAGGGATGCTGAAACTATTTGAAAATTAGTTTTAGACAAATATTTATTCTAAAATTTCAGATGACACTACTGTTTAAAACTTTCTGATACGCTATTTTCAAAATGCATTATATACGGAATCGTTACTTTTAATGTTTATTTCAAAATAAAACCAAAAAAAAAAACGAATCTTTGTTCAAAACTGAAGAAAATATATACAAAAACACATCATGTAAACCAAGAAATAACCAAATCCAGCTCTAGGACTGCATGGTTTCTCATCAGAGAAACACAAGCAGAATATGCAACTGAAACTATTGTATTGTACGTAAAAAATCTGGTGTGAAACACTCACACAACTTTCTCTTGCCAATGCAAATAATTAATAATAAACCTAACATTATTAATAAAATATTAGAAATAAACAAAAACTAACCTCAAAAACATAACCTTATTTTAATCATGAGTGAATGACGCAAAATGACAATCGAACTCAGTTTGGCTTAAAAATACGGAAAATCACGCTTTCACGCTAAACTAGGCTCTGTAGAGAAAAATGCTCTAAACAAAAGTTGTAGATCTCTTAATTTTCTATAAATTTAATTATATACACTTTTGTCGTAAAATGCATACTAAGACCGAAATGTTAAAAAAATCGATTTTTCTCACGTTTTCGTGAGAAAAAAAACAGAAAATCGCAAATTACCGCTAAACTAAGCGTTATACAAAAAAATGTTTGGAACAAAAGTTGTAGGTTTTTGAATTCTCTACAACTTTTATTATATAAGTTTTTGCGCTAAAATTTATATTAAAGCCGTAATCTTAAAAAAACAACGTTTTTACGTGAAAACAGCCTCACCGAGAATTTTAGCAAACATGGCGCCTACCCTATCTTGTAGAGAATAAAAAATTGAGTAAAATAGGCGATTTTAAAAAAAATCGTAGGACCAGTTTTTGAGAAAATCGCAAAAAACTGAAAAATTATACGAATAAACTACTACTTCCGGTTGACCGATTTTGATGAAAATGTTCGTGTCGCGTCCGGTAGTGGTATGTAACTTAAGTTTCAAGTTTCAAGTTCGTACGATGTTCCGTTCTTGAGATATTCTGTTCACACACACACACACACACACACACACACACACACAGACAGACACACACACACACACACACACACACACACACACACACACAGACCAATCGCTAAAAACATGTTTTTTGGGTTCAGGGGGTCTGAAAACGTATAGATCCGGTGAAAACTCGATTTCGAAAAATCGACATGAAAACAATACTTTCCTTCCTATATATTCATATAGGCAAGAGAAAGTAAAAATTACATTATACATTACTAAACTATTTTACAATACAGCAACGCTGTCTGTAGATGAATTTAAAACTAAAACTGCAACATTGCAATGTTATGAAGCAAATCCTATTTTGCGACGCGACCGGTTCAAGAAGCGGTAACATCGTCTCAAAATCGACGATTGCCGGCTCTAGGGTTAACAATACAACCTAACATTAGTATTAAAATATTGGAAACAAACAAAAAAACTAACCTCAATAAACATAACATAATTTTAATCATGAGTGAAAGACAAAAAATGAAAATCAACCTCAGTTTGGCTTAAAAATACGGAAAATCACTCTTTCACGCTAAACTAAACTCTCTCTGTAAAAAAAAATGTTCTATATAAAAGTTGTAGATCTTTTAATTTCCTATAAATTTTATTATATACACTTTTGTCGTGGCCAAAATCAGCTGTTAAACAGCTGATTTTGGCGACGACTTTACCTCCAGACTAGCCCGTTGGGTTATGATTATTGATCAGTAAATTATTTGTAAAATCTGGGTGTATAATACTGTTTTAGTTAGGCATATATTTAATTGTGTTTGCATTATTGACGATTTTTTTTTGTATTTTTCTCTCCTTTTCTTTTCTTTTTACTTTTGTATTGTCTTTTGCTCTGTAATGAAATATTGTTTCTGTAATTGGGCCGTAGTTGGCCTGTTGCAAACAATAAAATAAAATAAATAAATAAATAAATAAAAAATAAAATAAATATTGTTATACCAAATTAACAACAGTAAATTTCCTGTATAACGTACGTAAACTTTTCTGGATGGATCGTGCTACGTAATATTTTTCTTTCAAACTGTTTTGACCATGTCTCAGCTTAGCTGACATACAGTATAGCAGCTAGTCAACTAGCAGCTACAACTACGGTCGTGGGAATTGGCCTTTAGCTTCAGATTTGGAGGTGCGCCCTCCACGGGGTGGCGTTGGATAGGTAGATTATCTGCTCTACTGAACTGAAGAGGAGAGCCCATGACGTACAACCGTAGTGGTTAATCAGCTAAAGCGAGATTACTACAGTAAAACCTCCTCAAAACGACCACGTACGTAATATTTTTCTTTCAAACTGTTTTGACCATGTCTCAGCTTAGCTGACATACAGTATAGCAGCTAGTCAACTAGCAGCTACAACTACCGTCGTGGGAATTGGCCTTTAGCTTCAGATTTGGAGGTGCGCCCTCCACGGGGTGGCGTTGGATAGGTAGATTATCTGCTCTACTGAACTGAAGAGGAGAGCCCATGACGTACAACCGTAGTGGTTAATCAGCTAAAGCGAGATTACTACAGTAAAACCTCCTCAAAACGACCACGTACGTAATATTTTTCTTTCAAACTGTTTTGACCATGTCTCAGCTTAGCTGACATACAGTATAGCAGCTAGTCAACTAGCAGCTACAACTACCGTCGTGGGAATTGGCCTTTAGCTTCAGATTTGGAGGTGCGCCCTCCACGGGGTGGCGTTGGATAGGTAGATTATCTGCTCTACTGAACTGAAGAGGAGAGCCCATGACGTACAACCGTAGTGGTTAATCAGCTAAAGCGAGATTACTACAGTAAAACCTCCTCAAAACGACCACGTACGTAATATTTTTCTTTCAAACTGTTTTGACCATGTCTCAGCTTAGCTGACATACAGTATAGCAGCTAGTCAACTAGCAGCTACAACTACCGTCGTGGGAATTGGCCTTTAGCTTCAGATTTGGAGGTGCGCCCTCAACGGGGTGGCGTTGGATAGGTAGATTATCTGCTCTACTGAACTGAAGAGGAGAGCCCATGACGTACAACCGTAGTGGTTAATCAGCTAAAGCGAGATTACTACAGTAAAACCTCCTCAAAACGACCACGTACGTAATATTTTTCTTTCAAACTGTTTTGACCATGTCTCAGCTTAGCTGACATACAGTATAGCAGCTAGTCAACTAGCAGCTACAACTACGGTCGTGGGAATTGGCCTTTAGCTTCAGATTTGGAGGTGCGCCCTCCACGGGGTGGCGTTGGATAGGTAGATTATCTGCTCTACTGAACTGAAGAGGAGAGCCCATGACGTACAACCGTAGTGGTTAATCAGCAAAAACGAGATTACTACAGTAAAACCTCCTCAAAACGACCACGTACGTAATATTTTTCTTTCAAACTGTTTTGACCATGTCTCAGCTTAGCTGACATACAGTATAGCAGCTAGTCAACTAGCAGCTAAAACTACCGTCGTGGGAATTAGCCTTTAGCTTCAGATTTGGAGGTGCGCCCTCCACGGGGTGGCGTTGGATAGGTAGATTATCTGCTCTACTGAACTGAAGAGGAGAGCCCATGACGTACAACCGTAGTGGTTAATCAGCTAAAGCGAGATTACTACAGTAAAACCTCCTCAAAACGACCACGTACGTAATATTTTTCTTTCAAACTGTTTTGACCATGTCTCAGCTTAGCTGACATACAGTATAGCAGCTAGTCAACTAGCAGCTACAACTACCGTCGTGGGAATTGGCCTTTAGCTTCAGATTTGGAGGTGCGCCCTCCACGGGGTGGCGTTGGATAGGTAGATTATCTGCTCTACTGAACTGAAGAGGAGAGCCCATGACGTACAACCGTAGTGGTTAATCAGCTAAAGCGAGATTACTACAGTAAAACCTCCTCAAAACGACCACGTACGTAATATTTTTCTTTTTAACTGTTTTGACCATGTCTCAGCTTAGCTGACATACAGTATAGCAGCTAGTCAACTAGCAGCTACAACTACCGTCGTGGGAATTGGCCTTTAGCTTCAGATTTGGAGGTGCGCCCTCCACGGGGTGGCGTTGGATAGGTAGATTATCTGCTCTACTGAACTGAAGAGGAGAGCCCATGACGTACAACCGTAGTGGTTAATCAGCTAAAGCGAGATTACTACAGTAAAACCTCCTCAAAACGACCACGTACGTAATATTTTTCTTTCAAACTGTTTTGACCATGTCTCAGCTTAGCTGACATACAGTATAGCAGCTAGTCAACTAGCAGCTAAAACTACCGTCGTGGGAATTAGCCTTTAGCTTCAGATTTGGAGGTGCGCCCTCCACGGGGTGGCGTTGGATAGGTAGATTATCTGCTCTACTGAACTGAAGAGGAGAGCCCATGACGTACAACCGTAGTGGTTAATCAGCTAAAGCGAGATTACTACAGTAAAACCTCCTCAAAACGACCACGTACGTAATATTTTTCTTTCAAACTTTTTTGACCATGTCTCAGCTTAGCTGACATACAGTATAGCAGCTAGTCAACTAGCAGCTACAACTACCGTCGTGGGAATTGGCCTTTAGCTTCAGATTTGGAGGTGCGCCCTCCACGGGGTGGCGTTGGATAGGTAGATTATCTGCTCTACTGAACTGAAGAGGAGAGCCCATGACGTACAACCGTAGTGGTTAATCAGCTAAAGCGAGATTACTACAGTAAAACCTCCTCAAAACGACCACGTACGTAATATTTTTCTTTCAAGCTGTTTTGACCATGTCTCAGCTTAGCTGACATACAGTATAGCAGCTAGTCAACTAGCAGCTACAACTACCGTCGTGGGAATTGGCCTTTAGCTTCAGATTTGGAGGTGCGCCCTCCACGGGGTGGCGTTGGATAGGTAGATTATCTGCTCTACTGAACTGAAGAGGAGAGCCCATGACGTACAACCGTAGTGGTTAATCAGCTAAAGCGAGATTACTACAGTAAAACCTCCTCAAAACGACCACGTACGTAATATTTTTCTTTCAAGCTGTTTTGACCATGTCTCAGCTTAGCTGACATACAGTATAGCAGCTAGTCAACTAGCAGCTACAACTACCGTCGTGGGAATTGGCCTTTAGCTTCAGATTTGGAGGTGCGCCCTCCACGGGGTGGCGTTGGATAGGTAGATTATCTGCTCTACTGAACTGAAGAGGAGAGCCCATGACGTACAACCGTAGTGGTTAATCAGCTAAAGCGAGATTACTACAGTAAAACCTCCTCAAAACGACCACGTACGTAATATTTTTCTTTCAAACTGTTTTGACCATGTCTCAGCTTAGCTGACATACAGTATAGCAGCTAGTCAACTAGCAGCTAAAACTACCGTCGTGGGAATTGGCCTTTAGCTTCAGATTTGGAGGTGCGCCCTCCACGGGGTGGCGTTGGATAGGTAGATTATCTGCTCTACTGAACTGAAGAGGAGAGCCCATGACGTACAACCGTAGTGGTCAATCAGCTAAAGCGAGATTACTACAGTAAAATCTCCTCAAAACGACCACGTACGATGAACTCAAAAGTGGTCGGTTTGAGAGGTGGTCGTTTTGGAGAAGTAGGCTAGACATCAGGACAATACCCTAATTAAAATAACTTCATTATTATGAAAAGTGTATGATTATTTACCCCAAAAATATTGGTTACATGAAATTTTAACAAAAATAAATTGTAGTAAAAACATCACTACTTACCAGTCAATACACCAACTGATGTTAACTTTTTTATTAGTAGATCGTGCATGATAATAGCCTACTACGCATAATGTAAAACTTGCTTAAAATAAAAATTCTCAACGTGAGATACCGTTGTTTATCATATATATTTTTACTTTCTCTTGCCTATATGAATATATAGGAAGGAAATTATTGTTTTCACGTCGATTTTTCGAAATCGAGTTTTCACCGGATCTATACGTTTTCAGACCCCCTGAACCCAAAAAACTTGTTTTTAGCGATTGGTCTGGGTGTGTGTGTGTGTGTGTGTGTGTGTATGTGAACAGAATATCTCAAGAACGGAACATCGTACGAACTTGAAACTTGAAACTTAAGTTACGTATCACTACCGGACCCGACACGAACATTTTCATCAAAATCGGTCAATAGGAAGTAGTAGTTTATTCGTATAATTTTTCACTTTTTTGCGATTTTCTCAAAAACTGGTCCTACGATTTTTTTTAAAATCAACTGGTTTACTACATTTTTTATGCTCTACAATATAGGGTAGGCGCCATGTTTGCTGAAATTCTGCTTGAGGCTGTTTTTACGTAAAAACATTTTCTTTTTAAGATTGCGGCTTTAATATGCATTTAAGCGCAAAACGTTATATAATAAAAGTTGTAGAGAATGTAAAATTCTACAACTTTTATTTCAAACATTTTTTTGTATAACGCTTAGTTTAGCGGTAATTTGCGATTTTCTGTTTTTTTTTTTCTCACGAAAACGTGAGAAAAATCGATTTTTTAAACATTTCGGTCTTAGTATGCATTTTACGACAAAAGTGTATATAATTAAATTTATAGAAAATTAAAAGATCTACAACTTTTGTTTAAAGCATTTGTCTCTACAGAGCCTAGTTTAGCGTGAAAGCGTGATTTTCCGTATTTTTAAGCCAAACTGAGTTCGTCATTTTGCGTCATTCACTCATGATTAAAATAAGGTTATGTTTTTGAGGTTAGTTTTTGTTTATTTCTAATATTTTATTAATAATGTTAGGTTTATTATTAATCATTTGCATTGGCAAGAGAAAGTTGTGTGAGTGTTTCACACCAGATTTGATGACCCCTAAATACTTGACGTGGGGCGCTCAGTCCAGTTGGTGGCCGTTGATGGTGAGAGGAGTCGGTTGGGCTGTCTTCCTGGTGAAGTTGATTGCCTCGCATTTTTTACTATTACCTTATTTATGAATGAATCTCCTTCTTTACTATCACCTTTTTAAGCCAAACTGAGGTAGATTTTAATTTTGCGTATTTCACTAATGTTTTTTGAGGTTAGTTTTTTGTTTATTTCTAATATTTTATTACTAATGTTAGGTTTATTGTTAATTATTTGCATTGGCAAGAGAAAGTTGTGTGAGTGTTTCACACCAGATTTTTTTTTTTAGCTTTTATTTGTTATTGGGAACTGTACATTGTTGATAATTACCCAATTTGATCGCTGCTTTTTGCTGTATTTTTTGACGTGGATTAGACATGAGTTTGAACAGGGACCCCCAGTAGAGTTTGTTCATGGATGGCTGTCAACTGGTCACCATACTACGAAGTCGCTTGCCCAACCGGTGTTACTTAACAAATAATAGCGACTTTCTACCAGCTGACTGACTGGGCTAGCCCGAAGGCTAGTTTATCACTCAAAAATTTTCAAAACTAAAAAAACATTTTGTAACGTTTATAAGTAGTTTTTTTTTAGTATGTTCATTTAAGTCTGTTTTTCAAGTGCTGTTGGCAAATTATTTTAATGTATTTCACCGCTATGTAAAGTTAGGCGTGTCTTTCCTTTGTTTCTTTCTTGTGCCCGACGCTTCGGAAATTATTGGGTAAGTGAAAGCCTTTCTCTTGGTTAAATTAATGTGTTTATTTTGTCAATTATCTTTTGAGAGTAGGAAAGGTTTATGTATCTGGGACGCACTGATCTCGTTTTAATTTGAGTTCTAAAGATTTTTATTATTATTTTAAAGTTTTTTTAATTGCGTCATAAAGTGTAAAGTTCTTTGGTAATGTAATCTTGTTGTTTGTTTTGTTTTTTTTTTTGCATTTGGCAAATTAGGTAGTGAGTTATGCTATTTTAAAGTATAACTAGTTATGCAGCAAATTCTGCTATTGTTCATTTATTTCCCAAAGTGGCTCTTATAAAATTTACTCTGTGGTAATCTCATCTCTAGGAATTCCTACCTCCTAGAATGAAAGTTCTGAACCAATTTAAAAAGGTGATTAAGGGCACAGACGGTTCAATTTTAAAATAAATTGTTATAAAAATTAATTAAAGTAATTTCGATTGTTGTTTGTTTAACAGCTTGTTGCTTTTTTGCAACTATTGTTTTTTTATAGCGGCCTCAGCTTCTTCCAGTAAATCTAGCAGTCACGGCACTGGAGTTTTTTTCTCGGGCCATATTTTTTAAACCACCGAGAGCTTTTAAACTTTTTCCTATTGGCATTACAGAAACATCTTCAATTCCCTTTACTTCTTCCTCACCCTTGAAGTCACTCTCGTTCGTTCTACTACCTTCCACCATGCTGTCGTTTTGGAATTTTTCAGTAACAGTTGTAAACAAATCATTTTCCACTCGTCATTGTCGTCGCATGTTGGGATGGCTTCTTCACAGTGAACTATAACTTCAAGATTTGCTTGTTGTCCAAGTTGAATTTAATTTCTATTATATTATTCAATTAAAGTGGTCGTTTTTGCTCGTTTTTACCGGTTACGGTCGGATTAGAGAGTGGTCGTTTAGCGGAGGTAAATTTTTATGGGAAGAATAGTTAATATTTTGGTTCCCGAAAAAACTGGTCGGTTAGAGAGTTGGTCGCTTGGAAGAGGTGGTCGTTTGTGGAGGTTTTACTATATATCCTACCAATTTTACTCTTCATATGACTTTAGAACCCTTGATGGAATGTCCCACCAGTAAAATAAGGTAAAAAAAATGTTTAAACAATTTTAAATAAGTAATATTGAATTTTATTTTATTTTTCTTTGTACAAGCGTAATAATTATTTAAATTACAATTATATCTAATTTGGGTAATACAAAACAAAAACATAAAAAACATAAACCCTTTCATTCAAGAAACTAAAAATTTATAAATGCATTTTTTGTATTACTTAAAAAAATATTTTTATTTTTTGGGTCGTTTGTAGATTATGTGATTTAAAAATAAATAAATAATGAATTATTTTACTGGAAATTTTTATTTATATATTTTTGTAGTTTAGTGATGTATCGATACCACTATTTTTCGATTATCGATTGTTACAGATTCTAATACCGAAAATTATTCCCACTAACAAAATAAAACTGTATAATTAAATTTAAAATCGTGAAGTATAATCAAACTAAAACTAAGAAGTTATGCGTTTGGTGGACATTTTTTATTGCCTTCTATATAATTTTTCGATGACCGTCTTACCGTCACACCCAGATGTCAGAAACTACAATAGATAAAAGCAAACGGTTTTTGGATTCATAATGCACCCAAAAAGTTAGTTGGTCTGGAATCGGTTTGAAGTTCCGGTTTTGACCGGAAGTGGCCCAAAACCAAAAGTCAAGAAATCAAAATCGGAATTTGAAAATAAAAATAAATTCATTCGATTTCTCTTAAAGAGTAGATACAGAAATTCTTTTTCAACTTGCGATTCGCTGAGAGGCATACCACCTTCCCGCACTCGTTTGAAGAGCTTTATCTCAAAAAAAAATATAACGAATACTTTTTTACACTACACTAAATTAAAGCCTGTTCTTTCCTGCATTGATTGGTTTAATTTAGATTGTTTTATTTAGAATTTAATCGGAAATAATTCCACCAATTTACGCAAAAAAGTACTCAGTTTTTAGCCGGTTTTCCGTTTATGTAGTTTTTAAACGTCCGTTACTCCGTCCAGGCTTTTCATAAAAATCGGCTTTTCATTACGTTGAAGATCAGAGGTTTTTCTTTAGTATGAATATTTTAAAAGTTAAATTTCATGTTCCGTTTTAATATCCCGGCCATTTTTTAAAAAAGTGCTTTTTTGGCTGGCTCCAGGTAAAGGTAGGGAAATGATTTTTGCACTGAACCATGGATTTTCACAACAGTATTGTGTCAAGTAAAGCGTTTTTTTTTTAAAATAAAAACATCGTTGAATTATTCAAAATGAGCTACAGAATGAATTGCAGCAGAAAAAACACAGAAGTTTGTTTTTCTAAACGACTACACTCGGAGCGGATACCGCTATATAGCTCAATTTCCTCTTTTAAGAAGTTTAGAGGCTAATAGAATTTTCTATAAACACCGCATGTTTATTTCTAATTACAAATGCAAAATACGATACATGGCACAATACTGCTGTAAAAATGCATGGTTCGGTTCAAAAATCATTTAGGCCTACCTATCTTTACGTGAAGCCAAAATACACTTTAAAAAAAAATGGCCGGCATTTTAAAATGGAACATCAGACTTCTATTTTAAAATGTCCATATATAGAGAAAACTCTGATCTTCAACGTACTTAAACGCCGTTCTATTGTGAAAAGCCTGGACGGCGTAACGGACGTTTAAAAACCACATTAACGGAAAACCGGCTAAAATCTGAGTACTCTTTTTGCGTAAATTGATGCATCTCCGACTAGTTTCAAAATAAAATAATCTGTCAAACCAATCAACGCAGGAAAGAACAGGCTTTAATTTAGTGTAGTGTTCAAAAATATGTAGCATGCGACATCGCACGAGTGTGGCATAGCTAATTTGGGTTTGAAGTTCCGGTTTCTACAGGGTTGGTTCAAAACCGAAAGCCAAGAAATCAAAGTCAGAATTTGAAAATAAAAATATCATTCGATTCCTCTTAAAGAGTAGATACAGAAATGATAGGGTTTTATTTGGGATTCAAATAAATTATATTTTTTATGGAGACATAAATTGTAAACAACGTTTATTAATTAATAGATATCTTATAAAATTCTTCGGGAGATTTTTTATTTATTTAAAGAAAATTATTCTACAAATAACTGGATATATTTTTGATTGTGTGCAGTTTAAACAAATTATAAAACAATATTATACAGAAATCTTAAACTACAGTGAATATTTTTATGATATTTTTAAACAAGGCAATTATATTCTTACAAAAGATTTTATTTTTATAGTATAACATGAAAAATATTTACAAAAAGTATAATGTGAAATCGTAAACAAAATAATGTGTATATATAAAAAATATTTTACATAAACTTAATAAAATTAATTCAACAATTAATTATTTATAAAAAAAACAAAACGAAATAACTAGATCACTCGTTAGTTGTTATTTGCATAACTGTTTATAACAACTGAACTTACAAACGATACCTTAACATAACATAATATAAACATAACCTAACTTATAAATAAAAAAATAATATTCTAAAAGTTTAAACAAACTTTTTTTAAGTACAAAATAATAAGTAAAAATTATAAAAGTTGCAACTAAACTTTTTTATAAATTACATTTCAAATTTATAGTATTAATTTTACATGAAAATTTATTTTATATACATAAACTTTTTGAATAATAATTATATATTTCTAAATAAATATTTATTATATTTTTTATAACGTTCATTATTAGATATTAATTAATTAATTCATGAAAAATAATATATGAAACGGAAAAAATGAATCTGCTCTTACATTACCATTAAATGCAGTATACAGTGGAAACCTTTTTATCCGGATCAATTAGGACATAGGGTAAGCCGGATATGAGAAAATCCGGTTATGGGGAATGCAAAAAGGGATGTTTGAATTTCTGAAATACAATACAGTATCTATGTAGTACAATGGATGTACACAATTAAAAAACGCCAACTTTTCAATTACAATTTACATATGCTGTTGTTTATGTCAACATCCGAAAGGCTGGTTTTGAACCTGTAGAGGTTTTACTATGTAAAAACGAAGAGTGAGGTGGTTTATTATATCCTTCCTCACTGAGTTGAAAGGGTATTCTTATCAGCATGCCAGGCCTTCCGAAAAGCACCCACTTTCCACCCTGAAAATGACACCTTCACTTCATTCACCACAGGGTCTAGCTGTATAATAAAATTCATTACTCTCAGAGGAGATAACTCTTACACCTCTATCTCTTCTGTTCTTAAATTGTTCAGTCATATAATTGAAGGAGAAATTTGACGTAGGAATAAAAATTCAAGGAGAAACAATAAAAATGTTGAGATTCGCCGATGATATAGTAGTATTAGCCGAGGCAAAGAATGAACTAGAGGATGCCTTAAATGGAATGGATGAGATCTTGAGGAAGGATTACTTCATGAAAATTAATAAGAACAAAACGAAAGTGTTGTGCAGCAGCAAGAGTGGTTTAGAAGAGATGGGAAATTTAAAAGTAGGCAACGAAAACATACAGGAAGTTGGGGAATTCTGCTATCTAGGGAGTAAAATAACATAGGATGGTAGAAGCACGAGTGATATCAAGAGTAGAATTGCTCAAGCTAGAAAAGCCTTTGAAATGAAAAACAGCTTACTGACTACAAACATTGATTTACAGATTAGGAAAAATTTCTTAAAACATTATGTTTGGAGTGTAGCATTATACGGAAGTGAAACGTGGGTGATAGGGGCTGTAGAACGGAAGAGGATAGAAGCTTTTGAAATGTTGTGTTATAGGAAAATGTTAAAGATTAGGTGGGTGGACAAAATAAGTAATTTAGAGGTTCTTAGGCGAGTGGATGAAAAAAGAAGTAGGTATATGGAAGCATCTTACCAATAGAAGGGATAGGCTAGTGGGGCATATCTTAAGACATCCAGGTATTGGGCTATCAATAATGGAGGGTAATATTGAAGGAGTAAATTGTAGAGGGAGGCAAAGATTAGAATATATAAAGCAAATTACAAAAGATGTAGGGTGTTACAGGTATGTAGATATGAAACGACTTGCGCAAGATAGAAAGGTTGGAGAACTGCATCAAACCAGTCGAGAGACTGATGACAAAAAAAAATATGTATAATTGGCTGACTATGTGATAAGAAACTGAACAATTTTTGTAGCCCTGGAACCAACTGATCGAGTGCAATTAATTTAACACTCCACCTGCCCGTTATTTACATAAATAGGCTATATTTATTTACAAAACTTACTACAGTATACAGGAAGTCAAAAATATATATACATATGATATATACAGTTGTATATACAGATGTCTGCCCATAACAGACAGGTGGAGGGTCAAATTATTTACATTCAATCTGTTCGTTGCAGGGCTAAAATAAATAGTTCTGTTTCTTATCACATGGTCAGCCAATTAAATGACTGAATCATTTAAGAACAGAAGAGGTAGAGGTGTAAAAGACACTAATCAGAGTTATCTCCTCTGAAAGTAATGAATTTCATTGTACAGCCAGACCCTGTGGTGAATGAAGTGAAGGTGTCATTTACAGAGTGGAAAATATGTGCTTTTCAGAGGGCCCGGCATGCTAATAAGCGTACTTTTCCACTCAGTGAGGAAGGCAATGGTAAACCACCTCACTTCTCGTTTTACTTAGTAAAACCTCTAGAGGTTCAAACCAGCTTTTCGGCTGTTGACCCTAACAACAACAATACAGATGTATACATAACACAATCGTGCATTTTTATAATAAACTTTTTCCTGAAGTCACTACAAACGTAAACGCAACTTAATACATAATCGATTTATTTATAAAACTTAATAATATTAACGTAATAATCCGGATAATATTATGTTATTTAAGTAATATTCATTGGTTTTTTTCTAATTCCTTCAACAATTTGATCTGTTGATTAGGTCATCAGCCGAAAGGCTGTAACCTGCAGAGGTTTTACTAAGTAAAACGAGGAGTGAGGTGATTTATCTATGCCTTCTTCACTGAGTGGAAAAGTACGCTTATCAGCATGCCGGACCCTCTGAAAAGCTCATATTTTCCACTCTGCAAATGATACCTTCACTTCATTCACCACAGGGTCTGAATGTATTATGAAATTCATTACTTTCAGAGGAGATAACTCTGATTAGTGTCTTTTACACCTCTACCTCTTCTGTTCATAAATGATTCAGTCATTTAATTGGCTGACCATGTGATAAGAAACACAACTATTTATTTTAGCCCTACAACAAACAGATTGAGTGTAAATAATTTGACCTCCACCTGTCTGTTAAGGGCAGAAATTTGATCTATGTCATATTAATTTAGGCCATTTTTATTGTGTCTGGATATGAGATGTTCCGGATAAAGGGAGCCCGGATATGGGGGTTTCCACTATATTGTTAAATAAATTTCTGAAATAAATATTCAAAGTTAATCTTACCAAAGTTGAAATAAAATCTAAGGCACTATTTGTTTATCATTTTATAAAAATAATATTAATTTTTCAGCACATCTTGGCTGTTAAATTTGTTTATGGAATGAAATTAATTTTATAAATCTAACTTAATTTATTAAAAAATAATATTAATATTAATCTAAATGAGGTAAAAGTTATTAAAAATGCAATCAAAAATAAGAAATAAATGCATAAAAATTAAGTACTAAGGAAAAATTATATGTAAGTACAAAAAGGAATAACAGTCAATTTTTTGATTTAATGTGAATTACATACAGTTAAAACCTCTCTAAAGCGACCACCACGATTTTAAGAGTAAATTGATCTTTTTGAGGGGTGGTCGCTTAATAGGGGTTTTTACAAATGTTGGCGGTTTTTTATTAAGAATTGAAGGCTTAAGTTGAATTGCTCAAGCTAGCCTTTGAAGTGAAAAACAGCACAGATACTGGCTACAAATATCGACTTACAGATTAGGAAAAATTTCTTAAAACACTATGTTTGGAGTGTAGCATTATACAGGAGTGAAACGTGGGTGATAGGGGCTGTAGAAAGGAAGAGGATAGAAGCTTTTGAAATGTGGTATTATAGGAAAATGTTAAAGATTAGGTGGGTGGACAAAATAAATAATTTAGAGGTTCTCAGATTAGTGGATGAAAAAATAAGTATTTGAAGCATCTTACCAGAAGAAGGGATATGCTAGTGGGGCATATCTTTAAATGTCCAGGTATTGGTGTATCAATAATGGAGGGAAATATTGAGGGAGTGAATTGTAAGGGGAGGCAAATAGAATATATAAAGCAAATACAAAAGATGTAGGGTTACAGGTATGTAGATATGAAACGATTTGCGCAAGATAGATGCGTAATGCGGTAAAATGGCGAGAATTTTGTGGTTTCGAAATTGAAACTAGATTAATTGTATGTACCATGTCGTTGTGTGTACTCGTAATTTTATATTTTTTATCACTAAAATAAATACAGTAATATGACATACCGGAATTTGAACCATAGGGAAATATTGATTTTCATTAGTTTGTTAATATTTTCTTTCTAGGAATAAATGAAAACTTATTATAATCAGGAATCATTATAAAACGTTTAGACCTTTAAAACAATATCAATATGATATATTTTAAGCTGTATTTTAGTTTAAAATAGATAAATTTGTAACCGTTTTTTTATTTATTTAAAATATTGTAAATTTTATAACTAGATCTATGTTACATTGTATGTTTGGAGTAATGGTAAGGGTGTTGTGTGGAGATGTAGAGATAAGTGGGTCGAATCCCATCAGCGGAAAACATTTTTATTGTTAAAAAAATATTGCAAATATTTAAAAAAATTTATTTAATTATTTTTTAATTTGACCCACCGGGTTGGTCTAGAGGTAAAGTCGTCGCCAAAATCAGCTGTTTAACAGCTGATTTTCGGCTGTTTAACAGCTGATTTTTGGAGACGAAGGTTCCTGGTTCAAATCCTAGTAAAGGTAGTTTCTTTTATACGGATCTGAATGCTAGACAGTGGTTACCGGTGTACTTTGATGGTTGGGGTTCAATTAACCATACTCTCTCAGGAATGGCCCGCCTGGGTCTGTACAAGACTACACCTCATTTACACGTCATACACATCATCCTCATCTCATTGGGTCATGGGGTTGCTTATTGTTCTGAATTGAACAGATTGCAACGTACACAAATTAGGAATAAAAAAAAATTTTTTTAAATTTTGACAATATTATTTTATCATTTACAATTATTGCAACAATCAGATATCTCTGAATATTAAATGTTACTGACTGAATATTAAATGTTACTGAAGAAAATACTAGTATATAAAAATGGTGTAATAATTTTTTTTCATGTAACTTTTTACCTACTGAAATCTATATACACTGATATTTTTATAACTTTTTTCTTGTATTTCTTTTAATTACAAGAAAAGGAGTTTCAGTAGGTAGGTTTTTACTTTCTCTTGCCTATATGTATATATAGGAAGGAAAGTATTGTTTTCATGTCGATTTTTCGAAATCGAGTTTTCACCGGATCTATACGTTTTCAGACCCCCGAACCCAAAAAACATGTTTTTAGCGATTGGTCTGTGTGTGTGTGTGTGTGTGCGTGCGCGCGCGCGTGTGTGTGCGTGTGTGTGTGTGTGTGTGTGTGCGTGTGTGTGTGTGTGTGTGTGTGTGTGTGTGTGTGTGTGTGTGTGTGTGTGTGTGTGTGTGTGTGTGAACAGAATATCTCAATAATGGAACATTGTACGAACTTGAAACTTGAAACTTAAGTTACATACCACTACCGGACCCGACACGAACATTTTCATCAAAATCGGTCAACCGGAAGTAGTAGTTTATTCGTATAATTTTTCACTTTTTTGCAATTTTCTCAAAAACTGGTACCACGATTTTTTTAAAAATCGCCTGGTTTACTCATTTTTTAATGCTCTACAAGATAGGGTAGGCGCCATATTTGCTGAAATTCTGCGTGAGGCTGTGTTTACGTAAAAACATTTTCTTTTTAAGATTGCGGCTTTAATATGCATTTTAGCGCAAAACGTTATATAATAAAAATTGTAGAGAATGTAAAATTCTACAACTTTTATTTCAAACATTTTTTTGTATAACGCTTAGTTTAGCGGTAATTTGCGATTTTCTGTTTTTTTCTCACGAAAACGTGTGAAAAATCGATTTTTTAAAGATTTCGGCCTTAGAATGCATTTTACGACAAAAGTGTATATAATAAAATTTATAGGAAATTAAAAGATCTACAACTTTTATTTAGAAATTTTTCTCTACAGAGCCTAGTTTAGTGTGAAAGTGTGATTTTCCGTTTTTTTTAAGCCAAATTTAGTTCGATTTTCATTTTGCGTCATTCACTCATGATTAAAATAAGGTTATGTTTTTGAGGTTAGTTTTTGTTTATTTCTAATATTTTATTAATAATGTTAGGTTTATTATTAATTATTTGCATTGGCAAGAGAAAGTTGTGTGAGTGTTTCACACCAGATTTTTTCGTTACGTTAAAGAAAAGTGTAAAAGAGCCAGGAATTCTGTAAAAAAAACTAATAAAGTAATTAGTGATTACTGTGCTGCATTAAACATTCGTTTTCCAGCCCGGTGGATCGGAAGAAAAGGCCCGATCCCATGGCCACCAACGAGCCCAGACACATTACACCGCTAGATTTATTTTATTGGGGGAATGTTAAAAACATTGTTTTCTCGGAGAAAATCCGTGACATTGAACACCTACGGGAGAGGATTGTTGTAATTGTTGCAGCAATAACCCCCGATATGCTGGCAAGTACGTGGAAAGAAGTGGATTACCGTTTGGACGTATGCAGGTCAACGAATGGTCCACATATCGAAGTTTATTAAATATAAAAAAAAAACTTTTTATTTTTTTTTTAGCTTTTATTTTGTTATCGGGAACTGTACATTTTTGACAACTATCCAATTTGATCGCTGCTTTCTCCTGTATTATTTGACGTGAATAAGGGATGAGTTTGAACAGTAGAGTTTGTTCTTGGATGGCTGTCAACTGGTCACCATACAAAGTCACTTCCCCAACCGGTGTTACTTAATAGATAATAGCGAATTACTACCAGCTGACTGACTGGGCTGGCCCGAAGGCCAAAAAAAAAAAAAATTGAAAAATTTCTCATCCAGAATTTATTATCATGTAAGCTTTTTTCTTTTAATTAAAGCTATTTAAATAACATTTGAAATCAAGGAGTTTTTTTTTTATAAACACCCTGTATAATGAAATTGATTCTCAAATAAAAACATAAATTTTTGTACACAATAATATAAAATTTTAATTTTTGTTTGTGTTCGTGTTATTTATTTGAAAAATTAACTTTCCAACAAGAGGTCATGGTCCAAGGATATTTACATAATCAATTTATTAACTGTAATTATACATTTAAACAATTCTATATTCAGATTTGACTGTAAATTCTAACATAACATAACCTAACATGAAACAAAAACTAAACGAAATTAAATTAAATAAAACATATATTTACATTAGTGTATCAATTAATCCCTTAATTAATCTATATAAGAAACTAATTTATTATAATTTACAATTTTATAAGCTACATATTATTTTTCTAACATGCTTAACCTAATTTTTACAATTATATTATATTTTATTATATTCTAAATAATTTTCTCTAAAATTCAATTAAATTATTTTAATTTTAACATAGAAATTACTAGTTCAAAATTTTCAGTTCTTTTATAAATTGAGATCATTTTTTATTGTTTTGTCTTTTTTTCTAACAATATAAGTGTAATTAATTTGTTTCAATGTTTCGTGTGTAATTTATTTTTTTAAATAATCAAAGTTTATAACAGTTTATTGTTTTAAATTAAAAAAAATTAATTTATAACAAAAAGATATTGATGATGATGTATAACTATGATGATTGTATACTGTAAGAGTAGCCTACTCAGTGCGAGGCAAGCGCCTATTAGGTTGTAAACGAAATTTTTGCACTAATGGCACGTATCTACCTCTCCACACAAAATTATCTTACAATACGTTCCATTATAAAAATATCTACATCCAGCTAAAATAAACATCTTTTAAACGTTTTCAATTATATGGCTCAAATTTCTTGTAATTAGTGTAGTACCATTAAGCGAATCCGTAATTAATTTTTTTAACCATTACATTTAACAAAGCAATTTTTTTTCTTACTAAGGGAATTGTAGATATTTAGAACAATTTTTTTCTACTTTTTAACGGTTTACCGCTTTTGTTTCAAAACTTAACACATTCACTATCGTACATTTTAATAAAACTCACAACTTACAAAACTTTTAACTTCACTGTACGAAGAAAATTAATACGAACCGATACAATGCCAAAAGATAACTGATGAAACTAAAAATGAGTTAAACACGGGCAAGTGCAAACATGTTGTATTAAACTAGTCACAGATATTAACAAACACATTCCGTGCGGATGTGGTATACCAATCACGTAAGGATTTTTGTGAGTGCGGGAGTGATAGTGATACCACGGCAGTCCTTTTCATAAACTCTCTCTCCTTACTAACCAATTCAATGTATCAAGGAACGACTTTCACACACTCTCAATTCAATATGTTATTCTAACTATTACTACTGAACTATGATTC
Source organism: Catonia carolina (assembly GCA_035578175.1). Taxonomy (NCBI): domain Eukaryota; kingdom Metazoa; phylum Arthropoda; class Insecta; order Hemiptera; family Achilidae; genus Catonia; species Catonia carolina. Next base: position 5,725,700 of record JAQMRL010000017.1, on the reverse strand, counting down.
TAAAAAATCAGATCTACCAACCTTACTGACAAAAAACTTGAATAGTGTTTTTCAAATACCCAAGTGGTAGTCCTACCACATCCGTCAGTCACAAAAATCTCTACGTGGTAGTCCTACCACGTCCGTAATTCGGTGAAGTCGTTTTATGTCTCATTTAATTCTGTCGTAATCTAACGGGTGATTCAAAAAGAGCGCCAGTTTTTAAACGGCTGGTAAAGTTTTGTTTATCGGTTGGCAACATTGTTAGACCTCATTTCTATTTCGGAGAACATTCCGATTGACGATTCAGTTGTAGTTTCTCTTGTTCGCAGTGTAGTACTCTCGCAGTCTGTGTCTAACCATGGAGAAGTTTACTATTGCACAACGAGTGTTAATCGTCAAAACATTTTACCAGAGTGGAGAGAGTTATGCGGCTACTGTCAGGCGACTTCGCGGTACTCTAGAACTTAATGAAGCACCGAATGAATCAACAGTTCGCAGGCTCATGAAAAAGTTTTTTGAGACGGGTTCAACAGTCGACCTTAAAAGTTCTGGACGTCGTCGTTCTGGCCGAACTGAGCAGAACGTTGCGTTGGTTCGTGACAGTGTGGCTGTTAGCCCAGCAAAATCAATACGTCGCCGTTCTCAACAATTGGGTTTACGATGTTCTTCTGTACGGAGAATTCTTCGGTACGATCTCCAATATCACCCGTATAAAATTCAGTTGCTGCACGAGAAACAATGTTGTTGCTCCGTGAACGGTTCCAGGATCGCATCATTTCTCGTAATTCCGACCATCAATGGCCACCAAGGTCGTGTGACTTGACGCCTTGTGACTTTCATCTTTGGGGTCATCTGAAGTCATTGGTGTATGCCAATAAACCCCGAAACATCAATGCCTTGAAGGAGGAAATTCGACGGGTTATCGGGCAAATGGAAGTCGAAACTTATCGTGCAGTAATATCCAATTTCATGGACAGAGTTGATGCGTGCCAGCGCAGTAGAGGAGGACACATGCATGACATAATTTTTCATACATGAAATCGGAAGGTAAGATGAACTTGTTGATGTATTTATTTTCAGTTTTTCAATAAAATAAATCTCTTAATTTGATATATCAAAACCGGCGGTCTTTTTGAATCACCCTATATATTTGTCACGTATATTGACACCGCACTGAATGTGTTAATTTTAATGATACAAAATAAACAATCTGAAATGATAAACAACGAAAAGCTGGAATTGTTTACTGTCCTGTTATAATTCAAACGCATTAGTCTGTTATATTACTTGTGACCAAAAATAAAACTGAGTCTATAATAAAAACGTAAAACATACTCGTAAATAATAATGTAATAATTTTGTAAATAACGTCACGAAAAATAACGATGTAAGGGTAACACTAGTAAAAGTTTTAGTTATTAATGGTAAACTAATGATCAATTTATGAAACATTTTCTAACAAATGAATTGAACGTGTTTATTGTTTATTACAAAAATCTTGGAACGAATTAGTCATGCTGTATGAAATTTTGTTTTTGATCATACTGTGCGTATTTTAAATTAATACGCATGCTCACTTGTATTGCTGGTTGCCTACTGCCAGAGTACTCTTAGCGTAGACAGACTTTTGTTGTTTTTCGTACATCTATTCCTCAATCCATACTAAAATAAATTTTATTGATGATTATTTTTAAAAGTTTATGTATTTTTGATATGTATTTTGAATTCCTAATGTGTGTACATTGCAATTTGTTCAATTTAAGAATGATAAGGAACCCGATGACCCAATCAGATGAGGATGATGTGTAAATGAGGTGTAGTCTTGTACAGACCCAGGCTGACCATTCCTGAGAGAGTATGGGTAATTAAATCCCAACCATCAAAGTACACCGGTAACCACTGTTTAGTATTCAAATCTGTATAAAAGTAAACTACCTTTACTAGGATTTGAACCACGGAATTTCTTATAGTGCACAAGAAGAAGAGGTCGGGAGAAAACAGTGCTAACCCACATCAACGTAATTTTACCCAATGTCATGTTAATAGTTTACTGAAATCTACAATTAATCATTTATTTGAATTTTTGTTAAACATGTGTTATTTTCTGTTAATCTAGGTTAACAGAATTATTTTAGTTTGAGAATTATTATTAGAATTAATTATTTTAATTAAGAATTATTATTAGTGTCAAATTATTTACACTCAATCTGTTTGTTGCAGGGCTAAAATAAATAGTTCTGTTTCTTATCACATGGTCAGCCAATTGAATGACTGAATCATTTAAGAGCAGAAGAGGTAGAGGTGTACTGTGACACTAATCAGAGTTATCTCCTCTGAAAGTAATGAATTTCATTATACAGCCAGACCCTGTGGTGAATGAAGTGAAGGTGTCATTTGCAGAGTGGAAAATATGTGCTTTTCAGAGGGCCCGGCATGCTGATAAGCGTACTTTTCCACTCAGTGAGGAAGGCATTGGTAAACCACCTCACTCCTCGTTTTACTTAGTAAAACCTCTACAGGTTTAAACCAGCTTTTTGGCTGATGACCTAAACAAAAACAAATCTAGGTTGTGAGAATATATTCACAAATTTTGGGGAATTTAGGTGAAAAAACGTTTATATGTACAGTATTAACACTTTTGTAAAAATGACAATATGTTAAAATTTAGAAGTTTTTTCAGTTTCTTCAACACATGATTTTTTTCCTTGGGTAATAATTCTTACATTATCACTATTATCATTATACCTTGTCTTGGGCGTAGATGGTAATATGAGGTTATGTTATTTTTTACATAATCAACTGAAAGCTTGGTTTGAACCTCTAGAGGCTTTACTAAGTAAAACAATGAGTTAGGTGGTTTAGTATTGCCTTCCTCAATGAGTTGAAAAGTATGCTTATCAGCATGCCAGGCCCACCGAAAATCATCTACTTTCCACCTTAAAAATGACATCTTAACTTCGTTCCCCACAGGGTCTGTGTGTATAATGAAATTCATTACTCTCAGAGGTTAACTCTGATTAGTGTCACAGTACACCTCTACTTCTGTTCTTAAATGATTCAGTCATTTAATTGGCTGACCATGTGATAAGAAACACAACTATTTTTTGTAGCCTTGGAACTAGCAGATCGAGTGCTCATATAATTTAACACTCCACCTGTTCGTTATGCCAAATGAAGTAATATGAAGGTGATGAAATGTCTGGGAATTGCATAAAATCAGTTGCGCTGATCACTTCATATTAGATTACTTTGGTGTGCACATATTTTTTTATTAGATATTTGTTTTGTTTTTGTTTATTGAGTGATGATGCCTACATAAGCCTTGGGCTTGTGCGTAGGTAATGATATGTGGTGATTTACAGATGAAAAAAAATGCCAGACCTGATCGGGAATCGAACCCGGGACCCCGGCATAATAACCAGTTCCGCTGACCACTACACCTATTTCTATGAGTTTTGTTTAGAAGGGGTTTGGGGTTAAGTCTCCCTCGAGAAGTATTTTTATAATTACGGCTCAAAACAGTATTTTAAAGAAATTTTCAATAAAATCTTTGTAATATTCAATATAATTTTAAGAGTACAAAACATAAATTTTAAAAATTTATAAAAATAATTTCAAATAAAAATTTTCTGGTATTGTTACTACTGTATTTTGATTTTTTTTTAAACGTAATCCTTTGATTCATTTATCATAGTTAAAAATATACATAATTTAAATTTTGTATAAATGGAAATAAATATTATTTTCTTTTCAAGCATCTTTTGAAAATTAATTAATTAAAAAAAATTATTTAAACTTAAATTTATTATTTCTTAAAAAATATTTATTATCTTTAGTAAAATAATTATAATATTATAAATTTAAAAAAACAATTTAAACATTTTTCAAGGGTTAAAAAATAATACGTTACATTTTTATGTAGGCCTAAGTGAAATTAAAAAAAAGAAATAATACATTTTTTGACATAATATAAAATAAATATAAAAATTTACCCCTGGTTAGGCCTATCTGATAATGATAATAGTTTTACAATTGACGCTTAACAATCCAGACACTTAAGTGATTTATTCAGTGATCCAATAGTTAAATGAGAATAGTTAAAAGTTAAATGAGAATAAACCGTGAAAAATGTTTCTAGAAATGAAATTTATAGAAAAATATTTCTATAACAAGAAATGTTACATTTAATCGTATAAAATATTAACTTCTATCTACCTTACATGCATTTTCAGATGTTACAATTTCCAAATTAATTTCAGATTTCTTTTAAATTAATGTTACCTCCATATTACAAATTAAAAATATACCGGTGATCATCGTAAGGTATAAAAAAGCAGTAACCATTTCGCTATTGGAAGTAGGGAGTGACGCTATAGAAAAAATGGTTACTCCAGGAAACATTAGTTTTGTAAGTTCGTCTTCCGGTTTCGATTTTAGTTTTCTATTTTTAAATAGGGCTATAAAGGGCTTCTGTCGTCAACTGGAAGGAGACCCCTTAATTCCTTTTACAAAAGGCTTAAGGGAACCAGCCGGGATAGAAGGCTAGTGTCCTATCCATACATTCACGTTGTGTGGCCTGTTAGTAACCATGTGACCGCTCATCAGCACGATAACCGGCTCATGGTGAACGGAACTGGAAGGGCTGCCCATTCCACCCTGGCAGACGGTGGCTTGGGGCACTCAGTCTGCCAACCAAAAAGCTGAAAGCAACAGTAAACTACAGCTTTTTCTATCTGACTAGAATTATCGTAAGGAAACTCCTTCATGTATGATTCTGGTTAGGCTTACTTAGTATATGCAGATCTTCAAGGACTTCGAGAACTTCAAAATATGAAAAATTTATGATGGCGTCCTCTCTGGTAAAACATTCCGGAGATAAACTAGTCCTCCATTCGGATCTCCGGGCGAGGACTATCAGAGGGGACTTCATCAAAAAAATAAAAGTTTCTGAAATTCTGCGAGTTGGAACATGGAATGTTAGGAGTTTAAAACAAACTGGTAGGTTAGAGAATTACAAAAGATGTAGGGTGTTACAGGTATGTAGATATGAAACGACTTGCGCAAGATAGAACAGGTTGGAGAACTGCATCAAACCAGTCGAGAGACTGATGACAAAAAAAAATTATTTTTTTAAATAAATTCTTTTGTTTTGTTTTTCATTTGTACATGTAATTATGTAGTAGCATTTGTTTTTTTAAATAAAAATGTCTTAGTAGTTTAATTAGTATTTAAGTAGCTAATATGTAGCTAGTTGTAATTACTAACACACTAATGGATTACCGTAGTAGTTGCAGTAGTTAATAAACAAAGAAACACTGAATTGATCTACCGTTGAACATGGGAAACCATAGTTCGGTGGATTAATTTTCCCACCACGAATTAAATTTAATTAACCGAACCAAATTAAGATAACTAGTTACGGACTTTAAGGGTTTCTATGAAGAGTAAAAATAGAACACCAGGTAGAGAGTAAAAAGTAGAAAAACACCAATGGAACACCAAAAAGAGCTTCCAGAAATGTCTAAAATTGGTCTTAAACGAGAAAAAATACATCTATGTGTGTGTACGCGCGCACTTTTGTTTACAATATTTTATTTTGCCTCCCGAAATTGTTTTTTGGATACGTGCCTTAGTAAAATAACCCACATTCGGTAATCTGGCATCATCCGAGTCCCGAAAGTGCCGGAATAAATAGAGCTTACTACCCAAGTTCGGTAATCCGGCATCACCCAAATCTTGTAAGTGCCAGAATAAAGAGAGGTTACGGTATTTAAAATTCTTATATTCTCAAAAGAATTGGATGACCAAACGTCAATTGCACTATTAAAATTAAAATTATAACTTTGTTAACATATATATAAAAATTTTATGTCTTTATGAAATAGAAACAACACTTGGTCGATCTAATTTTGTAGTTGCTAATGATACAATGTGTGGAGATTGATCGTTCGTAATGGGAGAACTTTCCGGTTTACTTACAGCTAATGTATCGTAGTACAATGTGTGATGCGACGCTCCGTACAAATTTTGGTAAGTCAAAGGTGAATTTGTATGATTTAATAAAGTATTACTCGTACGACATTCATTAAATGTATCTGAAACAAAACAGAAAAATTTCAATAATTGTATGTAAACATATGCAGACGACACTGCATATAAATAAAGTCCTCCGGTGCATCACCCAATTTCACTATCTCATCTCCAACCGGATCGTACATGAACAATATCCCCTCTACGGAGGACTTTATATACAATACCTCTAAACGACTACACGACGCTGGGAAAACTGACGGACCCCAGATTATTCAGGACTTGTACAGGCACCCACATCCACCTGAAGACTTTAGGCCATTACCATTCCACGACTTTGTCTGCCCCTCCTGGGGAGTACAAGACCTTGTCGTTGGTGGAGGGGCTAGCGTGTTCCTATGACCCTGCGAGCTATGCCGGTGGTAGTGTAGCTACTGGTAGGGCCACCCAAGCCGGACAGGTCAAAGGGTAGGAGCCAGACTAAGAAGTACTCCAACCCAGCGTGTTGGGCTAATCCCCCACACGTTGGTTAAAAACGGATTCAAAGCACAACACAAAGCCTCGGAACAGGACTGGATAATCGGAATAATAAACGGAAATGCTGTAATACTAGATTTGGGACATGGAATGGTGATAATGATTATAGAGAGAAGATAGCTCTGGCTAGGAAAAATAAGATAAGAAAACCAGAAGGACGCCGACCACGAAGGGGCAGACCACGACAGAGCTATCAAGAGTACATGGAGCGGTTGGGGGAGGCTCGAGGAAAGGACTGGCAGCAGATGAGGAATATGATGATGGACCGAGGTATCTGGAGAGGATGGATCGAGGCAACGACACACCCTACGCTGAGAGGCAGAAGGGGCAGATAAAGAAGAAGAAGAGAAGACTTTGTCTGAATTCCAGTACAAACTACCTGACAAAACTAGAGTTACCACATTTTTATTCCGCCCCACATTCTTCCTATGTTCCCATACCCCCTCATCCACTTGTATGTCTCTAACCCTCCAGTTGGTAGTTTTGACCCCATGTTCCTATGCATAATCAGTCCACTACGGTGAAAAGAGCCGCCATTTAAACTTGTAAACTGATTAGAAATTAAAAGGCCGGTGATAATGCCAAATTCTCCCCTTTCCGTTTCCCCTAATTTAATAACCTAACTCCTACCCCTCTTCATTAAATTTACAAAATTTCTCCACGATAAGTACGCAAGATGCCTTCGCCTCCCCACGTCAACAGAATTCCCACATTAAAATGAAAAGGCCACTGAATAAAAAGACAAATACAAAAGAGCCGCTCCTAATTCCACTTGTCCCTTATTATAAATTGTTACCACTCACCAATAACTTCTTAAATTTCTTAAATTACCTCCACTAAAGTCCCACTTCCAATCCCCCAAGAAACAGAATCCAATTTCCTAATTTAATCCTTTAAAATTCCCCCTGAATTCCACGAGGTTGCAATTACTCTGTGACCTTTGTTCCCCGAGCGACCAGGTGTTTCTTAACACGATGTTGCCATCATAGGGCTTTTTAGCCCTCTCAACCTGGATTCTGGACGACACTGCTATTTTGTCTGAATCGCACGATCCTGTTAGAGCGTCAGAACCATAGAACTCTATTACTGGAACGCTGACTGATGTGGCGCTGGGTGGCAAGAGACGAGCCGGCTCTATTCGGCGCCCCCCCCCCCCCCACCAATAATCAGTGTAAACAGCGGGCACTTGATGTCACCAAGAGTCTATGCCTATGGTGCCAGTCACACACACACACACACACACACACACACACACACACACATACACAGAGAGAGAGAGAGAGAGAGAGAGAGAGACCAATCGCTAAAAACATGTTTTTTGGGGTTCAGGGGGTCTAAAAACGTGTAGATCCGCTGTAAACTCGATTTCGAAAAATTGACATGAAAACAATACTTTCCTTCCTACATATTCATATAGGCAAGAGAAAGTAATAAATCTAATTCACAAACAAAATCTTACCATTATGTTCCAATTTGATTCTTTTCATAGGCACGACATCTGGATCAGTTTTACCACCACCTTTAGGTTTCCGTTTTCTTGTCTAGAAAGCAAATACAAAATACAAATAAATTATTTCAATAAATGTTTTTGAACAAAAATGAAAGAAAAATAATTTTATAATGCTATTTAGCCCACCGGGTTGGTATAATAGTGCTAAATTTATCGCTGTGAGTCAGTTGTTAAACAGCAGATTTGCAGAAACGAAGGTTCTAGGTTCAAATCGGTTTTGGTTTTCTAGTGGTACCTAACTTAAGTTCCAAGTCTCAACATTGTACAATATTCCGTTCTGGAGATATTTTGTTCCCACACGCGCGCGCGCGCGCGCACACACACACACACACATTCTAATCGCAAAAAAACATGTTTCTTGAGGTTCAGGGGCCTGAAAATTTGTACTTCTGGTAAAAATTTGATTTTAAAGATCTATACGAAAACAAAGCTTTCATATCTATACTCTATTCATCGTAAGAAAGATATGTCAAGTAAACAAATAATGATGTCACTGAGCATGCGCATTATTTGTTTTTTTTTTTTTGTTTTTTTGTTTAACGTCTGACTGTTCTGCAATTAGGTACTGCTAATGCAGATGGTGAAGGATGAAATGATTTTTGCAACGTATGTAAATATGCCGTGCCTGAATGGGATTCGAACCCAAGACCGCATGATGAGAGCGCATTATTTAAAAATGCATACACGCTGATTAAAAAGTACAACAAAATACTTTTAAAAGTATTTTTATAAATGAAACTGTTTGGCCTACATCATATCATGATTGATGTTTTAAGTACCGGATCAATAAGTTTGTAGAAACTGTAGGCTTATACTTCATTTTCATTCTTTTTTACTTTCTCTTGCCTATATGAATATATAGGAAGGAAAGTATTGTTTTCATGTCGATTTTTCGAAATCGAGTTTTCACCGGATCTATACGTTTTCAGACCCCCTGAACATGGCGATTGGTCTGTGTGTGTGTGTGTGTGTCTGTGTGTGAACAGAATATCTCAAGAACAGAACATTGTACGAACTTGAAACTTGAAACTTAAGTTACATACCACTACCGGACGCGACACGAACATTTTCATCAAAATCGGCCAACCGGAAGTAGTAGTTTATTCGTATAATTTTTCAGTTTTTTGCGATTTTCTCAAAAACTGGTCCTACGATTTTTTTTAAAATCGCCTATTTTACTCAATTTTTTATTCTCTACAAGATAGGGTAGGCGCCATGTTTGCTGAAATTCTCGGTGAGGCTGTTTTCACGTAAAAACGTTGTTTTTTTAAGATTACGGCTTTAATATAAATTTTAGCGCAAAAACTTACATAATAAAAGTTGTAGAGAATTTAAAAACCTACAACTTCTGTTTCAAACATTTTTTTGTATGACGCTTAGTTTAGCAGTAATTAGCGATTTTCTGATTTTTTCTCACGAAAACGTGTGAAAAATCGATTTTTTTAAGATTTTGGCCTTAGTATGCATTTTACGACAAAAGTGTATATAACCAAATTTATAGGAAATTTAAAGATCTACAACTTTTATTTAACGTATTTTTCTCTACAGAGCCTAGTTTAGCGTGAAATAGTGATTTTCCGTATTTTTAAGCCAGACTGAGGTTGATTTTCATTTTGAGTGTTTCACTCATGATTAAAATAAGGTTATGTTTATTGAGGTTAGTTTTTTGTTTATTTCTAATATTTTATTACTAATGTTAAATTATATTGTAAATTATTTGCATTGGCAAGAGAAAGTTGTGTGAGTGTTTCACACCAGATTTTTATAAATTATAATTACAAGTTGCATGTATTACCTCTGATCTGTATAACGAAACAATAGAACTTTAGAAGTAAATAGCCTACAGTCAATTCCGGATAATTGAGGCACATCGGGAACGGAGCGTTTTGGCCTAATTAAACGGCTGGCCCTAGGAAACGAATTCGTAAACTGTGGCGTGTACGATACTGTATTTTATTAAAATTGTCACATACATAAATTTTACATGCAAGTTCTATCCATATACACACGAAACAAATAAAAGGGTATCAGAACAATGATTAAGTTTTTAGCAAAACCTTTTGCCTTGGTTTTTAGGTATGGACCATTGACGCTAACACCTTGCAAAGTTACAATGGCGAACCATTCATTCAACGCTTCTCAAAAATTGGATCCTTCCTTCACGTTTTCTTTTCTGAGATGTTCCATGATCTTTTAATGCCCACTCTTTGCGTATTTTAATTTTCTTGGAGCACGGTACAAGCTATTGTAATTTTCGGTACACCCGTTAGTTCCGATAGTTGACGTTGGCTTAATTTAGGTGGATACGTTTTTATTTTGTCCAGAAGCTTTATTCGTTCACACAGTCATATCGTTACGTGTCATTTAACTCACTAAGACGTTGATAGTAGGTACTGTACTGTAAGCCTACGCATAAAAATATCAACAAAATGTGTGAAACGAATGGGAATTAAAAAAAAATAAAAAAGTATGCCTGCAGATAACAAAACAACCAACTCGAAAAACACCGTGTTTACACTCATGAAATCACAAAAACTGATGAGAATCATGGAATTATGAACGTTCTATGTATTTATGACAAGTGACAACTAACCATAAGTTTCAAGGAGGCTATACAGCTTGTAAGGTTGGGCATAACTAATGGATATGACTCGCTGAAATTTGTGAGACATGAGACCAATACTTTCCTTCCTATATATTCATATAGGCAAGAGAAAGTAAAAAAATCTGGTGTGAAACACTCACACAACTTTCTCTTGCCAATGTAAATAATTAACAATAAACCTAACATTAATAATAAAATATTAGAAATAAACAAAAAACTAACCTCAAAAACATAACCTTATTTTAATCATGAGTGAATGATGCAAAATGAAAATCAACCTCAGTTTGGCTTAGAAATACGGAAAATCACTCTTTCTCTCTAAACTAGGCTCTCTAGAGAAAAATGCTTTAAATAAAAGTTGTAGATCTTTTAATTTTCTATAAATTAAATTATATACACTTTTGTCGTAAAATGCATACTAAGGCCGAAATCTTAAAAAAATCAATTTTTCACACATTTTTGTGAGAAAAAAAACAGAAAATCGCAAATTACCGCTAAACTAAGCGTTATACAAAAAATTGTTTGAAATAAAAGTTGTAGAATTTTTAATTCTCTACAACTTTTATTATATAAAGTTTTGCGCTAAAATGCATATTAAAGCTGTAATCTTAAAAAAACAACGTTTTTACGTGAAAACAGCCTCACCCAGAATTTCAGCAAACATGACGCCTACCCTATCTTGTAGAGAATAAAAAATTGAGTAAACCAGGCGATTTTTAAAAAAATCGTAGGACCAGTTTTTGAGAAAATCGCAAAAAAGTGAAAAATTACACGAATAAACTGCCACTTCCGGTTGACCGATTTTGATGAAAATGTTCGTGTCGAGTTCGGTAGTGGTACTTAACTTAAGTTTCAAGTTTCAAGTTCGTATGATGTTCCGTTCTTGAGATATTCTGTTCACACACACACACACACACACACACACACACACACACACACACACACACACACACACACACACACACACAAACACACACGCGCGCGCGCACACGCACACACACACACACACACACACACGCACACGCACACACACACACAGACCAATCGCTAAAAACATGTTTTTTGGGTTCAGGGGGTCTGAAAACGTATAGATCCGGTGAAAACTCGATTTCTTAAAATCGACATGAAAACAATACTTTCCTTCCTATATATTCATATAGGCAAGAGAAAGTAAAAAAGTAAAAATATTTGGTTATTAATCGTATTTTTAATTAAAATATTTTTATATAACTCACCTGAATGCTGTCCTTTTTCATAGCTAAAGGTCGATTCACACCATGCAACTTAAAGTAAAGGCCACATGCATTGCATACCGGGTTACCCATTGAATTTCTCCTCCAAAGTGATGTCGTACTTGTACCACAATTACTACATTGCAGTCCAACACGTCGAGAATTAGCCTGTAATAACAACAACCAAATATTTTATTTAAATATCATTTATGTACACCTATAATAACAGGCAATTTAATTATTATATTAATTGTTTTTGACCTGACTGTACCAGACCAATAATAAATACAGTTGCACTTCTATTTATTGAAACTCTCTACTTATCAAAGTATTTTCTGAGTCCCGCGAAATTTTAATGGAAAAATGATTCTGTATATCGAAAACAAATTCTATATATCGAACTTAATTTTAGTAAAAATAAAAATAGAACTCCATGTAGCCGTCCCATAAAACACTAGCCAATCCGAAACACACACATACAGAGAGAGAGAGGGGGGAGAAGGATAGGCAGGGAGAGCGAGAGAGAACGAGGAGAAGAGAGAGGAGGAGACAGGGAGGGAGGGAGAGGGAGAGAGGGAGGGAGAAGGAGGGACAGGGAGAGCGAGAGAGAGGGAGAGAGAACTAGAAGGAGAGGGAGAATGAGAGATAGGGAGAGAGCGAGCAAGAGGGAGGGAGAGAGTGAGCGAGAGAGAGGGAGAGAGTGAGCGAGAGAGAGAGAGTGAGCGAGAGAGAGAGAGTGAGCGAGAGAGAGAGAGGAGTGACAGAGGGGGAGGAGAGGGAGAGAGGGAGGAGAGGCAGGGAAAGCGAGAGAGAGGGAGACAGAGACAGAGGGAGGGAGAGGAAGAGAGAGGGAGGAGAGGCAGGGAGAGCGAGAGAGAGAGTGAGAGAGAACGAAAAGGAGAGGGTGAGAAAGGGAGGGAGAGAGCGAGAGAGAAGAAGAGTGAGAGAGAGCGAGAGAAAGAGAGGGGAGAGAGAGAGGGGCAACGTGGCAATACAGTACGTTGGCCACTGTGGTCAACGTATAAAGTAGTGTGGTACTCGTATACTATGTACGATCAAAAATGTGTAAATTTGATGATGTGGACGAAGCATTTTTTAAATGGGTAAAATGTTACGAGATAAAAACATTCCTAATCAAAAGAGAAAAGTTGTTCTTTTTGTGAACAATTGCCCTGCAACATCCGTCTTCTGTCTCAAAAAAGTTAGTAAACGTGAAGCTTGTTTTTCCCATCCAAATACCACGTTGAAACTATAACTTATGGACCAAGGTTTTATTAAAACTTTAAAATTGTATTATAGAAAACAGGTTCCCAAGAGACTTATTCTTGCGTTGGAAAATGACAAACCTATTGAAAATGAAATGGAAGATGAAAAGTTGTTGGTACAGTTTTCATCAACATATCTCTGTGAATCTGGATTTTCTTCGTTAGCGTACACAAAGTCAAAATATCGAGCAAGGCTGGATGTCAAAAGTGACTTGAGGTGTGATTTGCCACAGTTACGACCAAATATCGAAAAACTTGTCAAGGACAAACAGTGCCAGCCTTCTCATTACTGTTGACTGATATGATAAATACATCGCGTAGATTACCTAAAATAAATTTTAATTTAATTCTATAATTTTTTTAATTAAAAAATTAATTAAATTCTGTCTTCTTCATCTTGTACCTTTCAAGGATTAGGCATCTCTACCTGTTCCAAACCTCTCAAATCTGCCCATCTCTTTCTCGGGCGTCCTCGTTCCCTCCTGCCCTCCGGCTTATAACCCAGTGTCTGCTTAAGTATCCTATCCTCCCGCATTCTGTTTACATGCTCTAACCACTGCATTCTGTTCTGAGATACATTGTCGTTTATAGAGAAGATTTTGAGTTCTTTCCTTATCTAGGTATTCCTGTACCGATCTTCTCTACTACACTTGTACGTATGTCAAATAAATTTCATTTCAGATGCTTGCAATCTACTCTCCTCTCGCTTTGATAGCACCCAAGTGCAACTGCCATAGAGTAGGATCGGCACTGCTAATGTTTTATATTTAATATAAAATATTTATATAATGTAATATAAAAGCGAAACTTTATTCGGGCCGTATCGGGTGGGAGACACCGACAGAATTGAGAAGATAGAAAGAAGAATACTGAGGAAGTGCATAAACAAAAAGCATATGGTGGAAGGACAGTGGCGGTTATCCCAAACAAAGACATCTACAAGAGCTAATCACCTCACTAACAGACAACTTCAGAAGGAAAAGAATATCATTCCTAGGACACCTACTCAGAACAGAAAACTCCAGACTTGTGAACCGGTTGATCAGCCATTTTTGGGATAAGGTGTGGAGACCTAAGTGGCTGAAAAATGTACAGCAAGATATGGAGGAACTTAAGATCACTAAACAGAACCTACTAACGAAATCAACAGAGTACGACCCAACTGGTCAAGGCTAACATGATAACATTTGCGCCAAGACCCTGGAGGAGAGTATACAACAGGGTGTTTACCGATGAAGACCGGAGACAAAGATCGGAGCGTCTTAAGAAAGTGTGGGCCAAACGAAGGGAAGGCGGTCTCAAGAGGGGGTGCTTCTTAAAGAAACCCAACCCTGGAACAAACCTGAATTTGAGCTGAAGTGATCCTATGGGGTCTCAAAAGTTAAAAAAAAAAGCTACAGAATTTATCTGTAGCTGTACTAAAAGTGATAATAAATGTTAAAAATATAGTTATATGTTTTGTATAAAATTATCTGAAATTTAATGTAATAACCAGCTTCTGTTTCATATTCCGATTGCAGGTTACTTCTTGTTTTGACCACTTATATTGTTGATGGGAGAGGGCATGACCTCACATCAGTGTTCAAAGAGGGGCACAGTGCCTGAAAGGTTAAGAACCACTGTTTTACTTAGTAAGGCCTCTAGAGGTTCAAACCAGCCTTTCGGCTGATGACTTAAGGGGAGCAGACTGATTTTAATAAAAAAATAATTGATTTTTCAATTTTACCATATATTGATCTACCATATATTGATCGATCGTTTTCAACTATTAAAATTGATAAACATGTCATTCGTTGCTTTTTCTGTTGAAAAAAATTATGTTTTTATGTTGATAGGGTACGTAGTGTTTATTTCGACATTTTTTCACGTTTTTCATTCCTGTAAATTGAGATTAATATAATCATGTTACTGCTCTAACATTACGGAGATCGCGTTAACATAAAAACAATAATTTCTAGAATGCATAGGAATCAGCTGTAAAGCAAGACAAATATTGGTGTGTTTTCGTTTGGAAGTTAATTCCAATTAGCAATAGGTGTTTCTGTTATGGTATTATGCTTTTACTACATCCACATTTTCCGCATATTGTATTATTCGACTTTAGGTACACTTATTTCAGGAACCATCCCACCTAGGAGTGTGAAATTTCACACACTACATTTTAGTACTAAGTTGTGTATTTACTCCAGAGGTATTTCAAAAATTTTGGAGTTTTTATTTTTTGTGTGTCTTTTCATAAAAAAATGTGGGCTACAACTAAACATTTTTTGAGAATAAAAATCATTTTTAGATCGGATAAAGATAAATAAAAAAGCTCTGGTACAAATTTGTAAAAAGGTACTGTCCTAAAGATGTCTTAAAGCTCAGCTTTGTAGCTTAAATGATTCCTACAAAAAATCTACCTAAGTTAGTATTGCAGGTAGGCCTTTAGGGATAATGAAAATGGTCTTCTCCCCTTAAGTAACAACAACAGCCTACAAGCCAGTCAAAAAAGCGTTAGTTCGCTCATGGAGTTCTTTTATAACCACCACTTTATATTGTAGGAGCTGCTTGTTGATCATTAATTTTCCATTGCAATTAAGAAATAAGTAGAAAATTGTGTAAAAATTTTGTTTATGATTCATTTAAAACACACACAAATCTTATCTCAAATGAAAAAATCATTTTATCCTCACACAGTTGCACCCCAACGTCATCGCTAATGACCTTGAAGTTGATGCGACATTAAATAAATAAATAAAAGAAATATGTAAATTTCAAAATTCACAAACAAGTAAATTTCCCATCAACAGTTGTTTATAAAGCTAAACCAACAGCTGAGAATATTGAAAACCGTGATGCTGATATTTTAAAAACTAAAATTCTCTCTCCACTAAAATGAGCAGTATAAAATTATGAAAAAATTTGTACTTCGTAACATAATTATTTTTCTTTGTAAACCTAATAAAAACTTAATTTTTTCATAAAAAATTATTTTTTTGACGTAATTTAATTTTTTTTTTGGTAGATCTAGGCCTAAACTATTGAAAAACATAAAAAAGTAAAAATTGAAGTTTTAAGTTAAAACCATCGTGCAATCTCCCGTTAATAAAGCCTCTAGAGGTTCAAACCAGCCTTTCGGTTTTTTTTTAACTCCGACTGTTCTGCAATTACTGCTAATGCAGACGGTGAAGGATGAAATGATTTTTTTGTAACGTATGAAAATATGCCGTGCCTGAATGGGATTCGAACCCAAGACCGCATGATGAGAGGCGAGCACGTTACCAACTACGCCAATGCGGCCGGCGATGACTTAAACAACAATTTATGTTACCATATGTTAGCAATAAGCAATAGATTAGAATGTATTAGTAGAAAAATTAAAAATTAAGTAAAATTAAAAGCAATTAAAATATTAAAAGAAATAATCAAAACATACCAATCGCCTGTTTGATTTCTCTTCAAGAGATACATTGGTCCGGGTAGGGAGATTAAACGAAGGAGACTGGTAGAAAGAGCTCTTGTAGAAATCACCATGCCCCGGTCCAGCCACTGTAACAGAACCAAAAATGGTTCAGTAAAAAACATTTTTCGCAAAAAAAAAGTAGTTTTACTTTACGGAAACGTTAAATAATTTGATTTAATCAATGAAAAAGAAATGAAATAATATTCACGAAAGGATTTAACCACATCAGCTGGTAATTTCTACAAGGCTCTTGTTTTGATTTATTCTTTTTAATTATTTTAACAATTCTGTTCCATTATTTCTACGTTGGAAGAAATGAAGTGTTGTTTAAACTTGTTGAACTAAAGCAAAAATTAAAAGAATAACAAAAACAAAAATACAGAATTTATTTTAATTATTATAAAATTAAAAAAAACAAATATAGATTTTTATATAAGTCATGCAGTTTAATTCGTACATTTACACGGAGAAAATTTTTCAGTAATAATTGTCGCTATCTTGATGATGGCCTTCGGGGCAGCCCAGTCAGTCAGCTGGTAGTAAGTCGCTATTATTTGTTGAGTAACACCGGTTGGGCAAGCGACTTTGTATGGTGACCAATTGACAGCCATCCGTGAACAATCTCTACTGGGGGTCCCTAATCAAACTCATGCCTCATTCACGTCAAAAAAAAATAATACAGCAAAGCAGCGATAAAATTGGGTAGTTGTCATTAATTACAGTTCCCAATAACAAATAAAAGCTACAAAGAAAACAAAATCTTGATCTAAAACGGTGGTAAAGGAAGGGGTATTTCATCTCGCTCAGAAAGGTCTTGCAATAAAAGATTTTCCCCGGGACCCGCTTTAGCTAAGGACATCACTGTGTCAGTTTTCGGTGGATTTAGGATCAAGTTTTAGAGGGATCACAACTGCCGAGTCTATGGAATGTGAAATACTACTTCCCACCCTCAGAGTGCGAGTGGTTCGGGATTACTTCCTCGGGAATTTTTTTTAAAAAATACACATCTTAAAAAAACACGTTTTTGTACATTTTGAGCCTAAAATTTACAATTTTCATATCGTTACAACAGATTAAATGAAACAATTTTAGAATTTAAGAAATTCAAGAATAGGGAATAGATTTTTTTACTTTCTCTTGCCTATATGAATATATAGGAAGGAAAGTATTGTTTTCATGTCGACTGTTCCAAATCGAGTTTTCACTGGATCTACACGTTTTTAGACCCCCTAAACCAAAAAAACATGTTTTTAGCGATTGGTCTGTGTGTATGTGAACAGAATATCTCAAGAACAGAACATCGTACAAACTTGAAACTTAAGCTAGACACCATTACCGGATCGTATGGCATACTGATAAGCGTACTTTTCCACTAAGTGAGGAAAGCAATTGTAAACCACCTCACACCTCGTTTTTTACTTATTAAAACCTCTAGAGGTTCAAACTAGCCTTTCGGCTGTTGACCTAAACAATAAATGAGAACTAAATTGTGGTTCATTCATATATTTATAATTTTTTTTTTAAAAAAAGGGGTGGTTTTCACTAAATAAAAATCCTGTTAAAGAGTTTAACTCCAGCGAAAAATGGAGTGAACCACAAGGAAAGATCTACGGTGCACTTCCAGACACTACTTGTATTTATTCTAATACAAAAAACAACGAGAAAAGAAGAACTACGGATTGCCTTTGAGAAAACTAAATACATAACGAAAATCAAAACAGCCCCGCGACACTTGAAGACACAATACATAAAAATTGAGAAAGTTAATAGATTCAAGTACCTCGGGGAGATAATGCAGCCAAATCTTGGCTATAAGGAAGCTGTTCGCTTCTTTTTAGCCAAGATTAGACATTATAATACTGTGATAAAACATATGTGTCTGTACGGGAGTGAATGCTTTAGAATGACTGAAAAGGCTGGTTTAAAAAAAGCAAAGAAATTTGAGAGAAAAATCTTTCGCCAGATAATGGTTCCGAAGTTAGTAGACTAACAATATCGGTTACGAAGTCAAGAAGAACTGTATAAGGAAAATTAACAATTAATGGAAACGATTAGAAAAAGAAGACTAAAATTTTATGGACACCTGTAAAGAATGGATGACTATTGGTTGAAAAAAAAAAATTTAAGACATTAAACAATAGTCCTAAGGTCTCAGATAAATACTTTAAAGAAGTCAGAAAAGATATTGAGAAAACCAGGAAAACTTAATCAACCGAACCAAATTTAGACAACTAATTATGGACTTTAAGGGATTCTATGAAGAATACTGCACGTAACAGACAGGTGGAGTGTCAAATTATTTACACTCAATCTGTTCGTTGCCAGGCTAAAATAAATAGTTAGTTCTGTTTCTTATCACATGGTCAGCCAATTAAATGACTGAATCATTTAAGAAGAGGTGTAAAAGACACTAATCAGAGTTATCTCCTCTGAAAGTAATGAATTTCATTATACAGCCAGATCCTGTGGTGAATAAAGTGAAGGTGCCATTTACACAGTGGAAAATATGTGCTTTTCTGAGGGCCTGGCATCCTGATAAGCATACTCTTCCACTCAGTGAGGAAGGCAATGGTAACCCACCTCACTCCTCGTTTTATTTAGTTAAACCTCTACAGGTTCAAACCAGCTTTTTGGCTGATGAGCTAAACAACATGAAGAATTAAAACAACACCGAGTGGACAGAAGAGAGGAGAAAAACCTACAGTGAGAAAATGCTGAGAATGTGGGTTGAAAAAGCTTCCAGAAACATCTAAAGTCATCTCACGTGCTCTAAAATTGGCCTTATATACAAGTAAAATAAATAAATAAAATAAAACTCCAGTTTCTGATAAAAATAAACGGAACATATAATAATATGAAATAAAACAGTTTTCACACCCAAAGACATTTACAATTCATGCTTGAATAATTTTGTATATTACAAATATTTCACTGTTTTACGATATTTCTTTGAAAAATAAATTTTGATACAATTATTAAATATTCAGGGGCAACATCACCTTCTTTGTCGCATGGGGTGATATCAAAAATACGTATTTTTGTTTTGTGGGTGTCTAGAAATGTCTGGCTGAACAACACAATTATTACTATAATAAAAAAAAGTCAAAAAACCTAAAGTCATAAATAATTTGCATGTGTTCTAAATTTTAATTTATATTTTTCAATATTTAATTATTCATAAAATTTTTATGGGATATTTTTTTATTTTCGGCTTGTGCAGATTTTTGGTGCACTGAATAAACCTTATGTCAGTTTAACCCTGATCCCAATACCTGTAATTTTTTTTAGTTTATTTAAGGGCAGCACTATACCTCGAAAATCGAAAAACTAGATTTATTTTAGTTTTGGCGCCATTGCCTTCTGTATCTGTGTAATTACATATAAAAATTATAACTGTACCATAGAAATTACGGAAGCTATGAAGATTTTTGTTAAGTAATGTTGAGTTAATCTGTGGAAACAATTAAGATTGCGATATTCAAAGAACACAGAAAGCTGAAAAGGCAATGGAAAGTGTGTCAAAAGAAGCAAGACGAGAAAAAAAAGAGGAAATTATTTGAGGAAAAAGAATAGTCTGGTGAGGATCAATATTATGGTGCAGGCCGATTTTAGGGTAAATAAAACTTTACAGCTCATTTCCCGCAAATTCATTTTTTTCCATAAAGGTACAGTTTTCTCAAAAACTATTTGACTTTGAAGGTTGAAATTTTTTGAGCATGTTTCCCAGTATAATTGTGACATATAGTACTAGAATCATTACAGTGTTATTACTAAGTTCGAAATAAAATAAAAAATTCCACAAAAACTTTTAAATTGTTTTTGCATTTTTCAAAAAACATTCTCAAAATGGTATCGCTAGCTCTATATTAAAAATTATAGTACCAGAGTTTAAAAAGATGTCATAGAAAAGGCACAAAAAAATTAAAGCCCTAACTCTCAACGGTTTCTTAGAAATTGTACCTAAAAAGAGATCAATTTAACATAAGTTAGATAGGAGGTATAGTGCTCCCCTTAAAGTTACATCAATGGCAAACTTTAAATACTTGAGAGTCATTTTTGATAAGAGTGGAACAAGTGCAGCGGAAATAAACAGCCAGATTTCACTAGGGCAAAGTATTATAGGGCAGTTAAATTCTGTCCTTTGAAATGATAAAATATGGAGGACAGATTAATATTTATCTCATGCTACTCTTAGAGAGTGTGTGTACGTATAGTGCGGAAGCGTGGGTTTTGAGAAAGAGACAGAAGGATCGCCTAAAAGCAGTGGAGATAGATTTCCGGAGGCAGAGCTGTGATGTGTCGTGGATCAATCGAATTCCGAAATTAGTAGAAGAATTGGTGTTCAAAGAAATATCATGGATTCGGAGGCAATTAAAATGGTTTGGCCATTTGCAGAGGATAGAGGATCATAGATGGTCAAAGAGGGTATGGGAGTGGATGCCAGCAGGTAGTAGGAGGAGGGTAGGCTGGAAAAGACACGTTTGTATGGCGTGCAGGAGGTAATATCTTTGTGACGGCTCTCTGATAGAGACTGGCAAGACAAAGAGAGATGGTGCTTAGGAAGTGTTATATAGCTGGGGGTGTAAATCCTTGCATGAATATATATATATAGGAAAAAGTGTCAGTACTTGCAGTTTAAAAAATAAACATGACGTTAAAGAAAGTAGAGAAGTGGATGTATTCATTCATAATAATAGTTTAGAGCATGTAGAAACAGTGAAGTTCCTAGGAGTATCTCTAGATAGATCTTTGTCTTGGGACTTCTATACCAATCAAGTTTGTAGTAAAATTTCATCTGGGGTATTTGCACTAAAAAAAATTGCCAGATTAAATGATTAGAAATTACTAATGACAGCTTATCATGGCCTCATTCTGTCTCATATCCGTTATGGTATCTTAGTATGGGGTAATTCTAGCATGGGTAATATGAATAGGGTTTTTAAAATTCAAAAGAAAGCTATTAGGTGTATGGAGAGAGCTAACCAGCTAACCTTATGCAGGCCACTATTTAAGGAGCTTAAATTGCTTACAGTTCCCTCTCTCTACATTTTTGAGGTGATTATGTATGTTAGGCAAAATAATTTTATGTAGAATTTCAATGTTCACAATCATAACACGAGAAACAGAAATGATTATTACGTGGCTAATCACTCCACAAAATTGTTTGAACTTAACCTACTTATGCAGGGAGAAAATTCATGAATAAATTACCCCAATTTTTAAAATGTTGTGAGTATTTGAATTCCTTTAAAAGGAATCTGAAAAATTACTTGATCGGTGAAACTTTTTATAGTGTACAAGAATTTCTTTCTTGATAATAGTGATACATTGTGTGATTCTTATATACGAGTATATTTCAGGTGTTATAGCTGACATGTCATATACTCCTCCTGGAGTCTCCAGGGCGTTAAAAAAAAAAATTAATATCTTGGCATTATTCTCTACCATGAGTTAGGAAATTGGAAGAGTGGGTTTTGGCATATAATAATTTCTAGGCCCTAGCTGGGAATCGAATCCAGGACCTCCTTGTTGTAGGCAAGCGCGGTACCACTACACTACAGAAGTAACCAAGACCTGTAATTTAATCAACCGTTTCTTTCCTACTAAACACAACACCCAAACAAATTATCATATACTTATTAATAAAACAATAAAAATAAATAAAAAAATGGAACAGAATTTTTAAAATGCAAACTTAAATTGAAAAAACAAAACAAATTTAAATATAAAAGCTGCATTTACAATGCAAAATAATTACAATGCATATTCTACTGTGTAGACAATCACTGAAACACATGCAGAAATATAACACAATACAACAAAAGACATGAACAATGAAAGCTTTTCCCATTTCACAATTATGACAGCCATTGTTTTTTCAATCTCTGATAGGGCTTAAATAAAAGACAAATGAATTTATACATATTTTTTTGTAATCCCTAATGTGTGTACGCCCATATCATTTTTTTGGGGGTTTTACATCTGACTGTTTTGCAATTTCTGATAATGTAGATGGTGGAGAATGTTGATATTCTGTAAATGAGTGATGAAAAAATTCCAGATCTGTCTTGGAATCGATCCCAGGTCCCTGGCGTAGAAGCCAGTTGCGCTAACGACTAGGCCAATGGGCCAGCCACTGGTCTAAACAGGCAGGGGAGTGTTATTTATAATTCCTTTATTATCATCTTTTATATTTTTTTTTCAACTTGGTAGGGTTGTTAGTGTTCTTTGTTTTTCAATTATTTGTTTTAAAATTTGTTTTAGCCGGCCGCATTGGCGTAGTTGGTACCGTGCTCGCTTTTCATCATGAGGTCTTGGGTTCGAATCCCACTCAGGCACGGCATTTTCATACATAACAAAAAAACATTTCATCATTCACAGTTACGAACCAATGTCGTCGCTAATGACCACAGTAGTTGATGTGACGTTAAATAAACATAAACATATTGTTTTTTGGTGTTTTTAGTAAATGACCGTAGTATGAAATTCAATTTTTTCTCATCACATCTGTTATTTAGCCAATATCTTAATAAACTTGGTTATTAGGTAATTATAGAAATGTATTGTTTTTTTTGATGTTATGTACAATTAGACCCACCGGGTTGGTCTAGAGGTAAAGTCGTCGACTAAATCAGCTGTTTAGCAGCTGATTTTCGGAGACGAAAGTTCCTGGTTCAAATCCTAGTAAAGGTAGTTACTTTTATACGGATTTGAATACTAGAGAGTGGTTACCGGTGTACTTTGATGGTTGGGGTTTAATTAACCATACTCTCTCAGGAATGGTCGGCCTGGGTCTGTACAAAACTACACCTCATTAACAAGTCATACACATCATCCTCATCTCATTGGGTCATGGGGTTGCTTATTGTTCTAAATTGAACAGATTGCAACGTACACAAATTAGGAATAAAGGAATGTACAATCAGCTGTTTATCATAAAACTTTCAAAGTTTGTAAGGTCTCCGGGCCAGCCCAGTCAGTCAGCTGGTAGAAAGTTGGTATTATTTGTTAAGCAACACTGGTTGGGCAAGCGACTTTGTATGCTGACCAGCTGACAGCCATCAATGAATAAACTCTACTGGGGGTCCCTGTCCAAACTCATGCCTAATCCACGTCAAATAATACAGCGATAAAATTGGGTAGTTGTTAATAATGTACGGTTCCCAATAGCAAATAAAAGCTAAAAAAAAAAAAAAGTTTGTGAAGAGCCATTCAAAACAAAAGAAGAGTCATGGTGATTTCTAGAATTGTTTTGATCCATGACAATGTCCATCATAGTGCTGGTGCAACCAATGGTACCTTGAACAATTTCAATAGGACATTTTCGATCATCGGTCATACAATTTCCCAGATCTAGCACAAAAATGGAAATGACTTCCGTTATTTTTCTGAAGAAGTGTTTAGGACACTTTTAAACCAACAAAATAGCTTTAAGACTCATTTAAATTCATTTTTTTTGGGTTTAACGTCTGACTGTTTTGCAATGACTGCTAATGCAGATGGTGAGAAGGGTGATAGATGAAAATGAGCAATGAAAAAATGGCTGACCTGACCGGGAATCGATCTAGCCATGGGCGGATTTACAGGGGTGCTACGGAGTGCGCCACACCCCCAGATTTTTGGGATTTTAGGGATGTTTGAATTTAGTATCCAAATACCTCGTACCTTCCGGTGAGCTCGCACCCCCAGATATCAAGACCAAAATCCACCCATGGATCTAGCACCAAGTGACTTCCATATTTTTTCTGAAGAACTGTTTAGCAGGACGCTTTTAAACTAACTTCAAAACTCATTTTAATTAATTTTTTTTTGGGTTTAACGTCTGACTGTTTTGCAATTACTGCTAATGCGGACGGTGAGAAGGGTGATAGATGAAAATGAGTAATAAAAAAAGGCCAGACCTGACCGGGAATCAAACCTGGGACCACGGTGTAGAAACCAGTTGCGCTAACCACTACGCCAAATTCATTTAAATTCATTGGTACAACATTTTATGAAGAGGGTATTGGAACGTTTATCCACAGGTACGATAAATACCTCAATCGTCAAAGTGGTTTGTGTTAAAAAATACATGATTTATCTAGTAATACGTAAATTTTTTATATTCACTTGTCTTTTATTTATGTTCTATTTAAAGTTGAAAAAAAATAGCTCTCGTAAATATGTAGATAAAAATTATGTAACAATTTATGTTAATTACTAATAGTACAAGCAAAACCACACATTTTAAACTAGAATAGTATATTGGACCATTGCAAATAAATTCGCACAATGTTCTTGGGTTTCAAACGCCTATTATTATATAAATGATTTAAGTTGACAACAAATTTAACCGTTGTTAAAAGAACAGTGAGCACAACTAAAGCACAGTAGTACAATAGTTTCGTCCTGAAGAGAACGATTTTAAACTAAAATTTAAAATAAAAGAATGTTAATACAGTGTTTACCGACTAACTATGTTCTGCGATAAGAAGAGAGGTGCATGTATTCTGTATGCTTATGGAATTTGGCTAAGGAGGAGGTAAATGTGGGAGGAGCGCATTATACAAGGTGTGGCTATTATATAACGAGACTGACGTTATAAAAAATTTACTTTTTATTTTATACATAATCACTTATTGTCACCTTCAATACACACTCCTTCTCTATCGCTACCACGCTCCATGCGAATTTTCCATTGTTGGAAACAGTGCTGGAAGTCATCTTTTGTCAGCTTATTCAGGACACATGCCGCTTTCTCTTTTACAGCTTCCACAGACTCAAATCTTGTCCCTTTTAATGCAGACTCACCTTAGGGAACAGGTAGAAGTCACATGGTGCAAGATATGGAGAATAAGGTGGATGTTCTGACACTGAGATGCTGTATTTGGCTAGGAGCCTCTTGACAGATAATGCGGAATGAGCTGCGGCATTATCTTGGTGGAGAACACATGATTTGTCCTTCCACATTTCGGGTCGTTTTTTCCTTACTCTTTGATGTAGTTTAGAAAGTACCTAAAGGTAGTAATATTGATTAATTGTTTGACCTTCAGGACCCCAGTAAAGGTACACAATCCCATGGATATGAAAAAAACAATCATCGTTGCTTTAAATTTTGACTTGCTCTTGGCTCTCGGTGAAGTTCGGCTCTTCCAGTGCATGGATTGGCGCTTCGTTTCCGAATTATAAGTAAAAAACCATGTTTCATCACATGTTATTATCTTCTACCAGTTCCCTAACGTGAAATCTGCATTAAAAGAGACAAGATTTGAGTCTGTGGAAGCTGTAAAAAAAAAAGCGGCACGTGTTCTGAAGGAGCTGACAGAATATGACTTTCAGCACTGTTTCCCACAATGGAAAATTCGCATGGAGCGTTGTAGGGATAGAGAAAGAGTGTATATTGAATGTGACAATGAGTGATAATGTATAAAATAAAAATGAAATTTTTTACAACATCAGTCTCGTTATTTAATAGCTACACCTCGTATTACTAACTATTTTAAGAAAAGATGAAGTAGAGGTGTAAAAGACATTATACTATTTCTCAAAGCTGATGAGCTCTGAAAGCCCACTTCATGGCTAGCCAATAATTTGCCAACAACGTTGCCAATACTTTCTCTCGTAGCTCTGTTATATATTTTGTCAACCATTTTTTTTGATCTTTCAATAACAATTATAACATATGAACATACAACCAGCTGATTATATTATAAAGTATCGCATATTAACGCACTCCATAATCGATGTGTTCAGTACGAAATGCAAGACACAATTGAACTACTGCGGCTTTTATACGCATGCACGTGTGATATTTGTCAAACTAATACATTTGAGGCCTCTCTCATAACAAACCCAACAATCTCCATTTTTCTAAATTTTTCAGGAGGGCCAAAAAACTGCTATTCTTATGTTCACAGCTGTAAACTAACACAAAAATATATGTACATGAACTTCTTAATGCTGATTTATAATATTACATTTAAAATGTTGCAATATTTTTAGTTTTTGCGGTATTGTTATTATAAAATTGGAGATTGCGGACTTTGTTATAACTTAGAGGAGATTGCTGTTTTTGTTTTGCCCATCCATGGATATTGTTGTGTTAGTTACAACCTAATTATTTTGGAGTTTGCTGATTGTTGCATTTTAATCGGGTATGTCTTTATTTAACAGAAAGGTGGAATTTGTTACATTAAAATATAAATTTGTACTCGCTAATTTTAACAAAAAATTTAAATTTTCTTAATAATTATATCCTGGAGCCTTCATTTTTCAGAATAGGTGATAAATTAAACAAATCAATTTACTGTAGAAGAGAAATAAGCATTATTTATGATACAAAATTTTACCTCTTGCTTTTAAAGGTGAAAATACATTTGGAAAACAATCCATGTTTAAAATATTAACGACAATTGATAAAACTTATTTTGATTTTGTACAACTTATTTCAGCTACAACTCTAATATTTCAATAATAAAATCAATATCTAAAGAGAAGTACTAACTAGTTAGTGAACTACTAGTACCTAACACTATTCACACACAACCAAAAAAAAAATCACACAACCTGAAAATTATGATCACGTGATCATAATGGTGGAATCTGATTGGTTGAAATGGAGATTGGTGACTCCGTTATGAATTTTTTGTGGATATTGCAGCAGCCTTTGATGTAACATCCCAATTTCATGTTTAATTTTGAAAGGGATATTGAGTCTTATGGTTTAATCGGGTTTCATATTCGGATTCAGGACAAAAAATACTTCTAGAATCAGTTAAAAACTAACTTTCGTTAAAAAGTGGAGATTGCTGGGTTTGTTATGAGAGGCCTCATTTGCACATGCTGATTGGTCTAAACGTGTGGAACGTAAGAGCTCATTAATCGTGAAAAACATTGTAGTCACAGTTATCTCCTGTGAGAGTCATGAATTTCATTACATAGGTAACCGAACACCTTGTGTTGAATGAAATGAAGGTATCATTTTGTTGGTGGAAAGTAGTTGTTTTTCAGAGGGCCTGGTGTACTGATAAGCATACTTTTCCACTCAGTGAGGAAGGCAATATTAAACCACCTTACTTCGTGTTTTAATTAGTAAACCTTCAGAGATTCAAACTAGCCTTTCGGCTGTTGACCTAAACAACATTTTGTTGCTTATTATTCCTTATCGAACGGATTGCAACATATACATGTTGTTTAGGTCATCAACCAAAAGACTGGTTTGAACCTGTAGAGGTTTTACTAAGTAAAAACAAGGAGTGAGGTGGTTTACCATTGCCTCTCTCACTTAGTGGAATAGTACGCTTATCAGTATGCCGGACTCTCTAAAAAGCACATATTTTCCACTCTGGAAATGACACCTTCACTTCATTCACCACAGGGTCTAGCTGTATAATGAAATTCATTACTTTCAGATGAGATAACTCTGATTAGTGTCTTTTACACCTTTACCTCTTCTTTTCTTAAATGATTCAGTTATATTATTGACTGATTTAAGATAAGAAACAGAACTATATTTTGTAGCCCTGGAACCAACAGATTGAGTGCAATTAATTTAATACTCCACCTGCACGTTACGGGCATATAGTGTTAGTATTAATTAATTAATTTCACTATACAGCCAGACCCTGTGGCGAATGAAGTGAAGGTGTCATTTGCAAGGTGGAAAGTGGGTGCTTTTTGGAAGACCTGGCATACTGATAAGCATACTCTTTCAACTCAGTGAGGAAGGCAATTGTAAACAACCTTACTCCTCGTTTTTACTTAGTAAAACCTCTAGAGTTTCAAACCAGCTTTTCGGCTGTTGACCTAAACAACAACATCATGGTTTCAAAGAGTATACTTTCCTGATTATCCTGGCTGTATAATGAAATTCATTACTTTCAGAGGTAGTAACTCTGATTAGTGTCTTTTACACCTCTACCTCTTCTGTTCTTAAATGATTCAGTCATTTAATTGGCTGATCATGTGATAAGAAACAGAACTATTTATTTTAGCCCTGCAACGAATAGATTGAGTGTAAACAATTTGATACTCCACCTGTCTGTTATGGGCAGAAAAATTCATATACAGCAAGAAAAATTAGTAAAAAACTGGTTTTGCTTTAACATAGTAATTAATATTAACCGAAACAATTCAAAATAATACATTAAAAATAAACTATAAAATAATAATTGCATTGGATAATTATTATATTGCACTGTAAACACATGCTTCAGCCCTCAGCCCCATTTCATTTCTTTTTTTTTTGTTAGAATGATCTTACCGGTTTACGGGATTGTTTAACCAATGGTCGTTGCATCCCGTTCATCTTGTAATAGAGACCACAGGCATTGCATAAATAATGCCCAATGCCATCTCGGCGCCACAATGGTGTGTGAACAGCGCCGCAATTCACACATTCTCTACCATCAGTCAAGTATATGTCATCTGCTCAAAAACATTCCATTCTTAAAAATTAATCGATTATTTTATTTTTATATTTATTTAATACTTACTAATTCATAACTTTATTAATTATAATTCTAAATTTATTATATGTTTTGCTGAAAGTGAGGCGATTTTTAATTATCAGTAGTTTTTAAACGCTTTTATTTAACTTACTCTTCGATCCATCAAATCTTGCAACTTAAAATTTTAATACTTCTACCGTATCAATATGAATCAAACTTTGCACACTTGTTTATCTTCAATGACAATACGCTGTGGAGGTGTTTGTAAAAAAAAATTTTAAAATTAAAAAAAAATTTTTTTTTTTAAATTTAAAAACCGCTTTTATTTAACAATTACTTAAAAAAATTAACTAAAAATAAAAAAATAAAAAAAATTTACAAAAAAATTAAAAAAAAAAAATTAAAAAATTTTTTTTTTAAGAAACGCTATTATTTAACAATTAATCAAAAAAAATGAACTAAAAAGAAAAAAATAAAAAAATTTACAAAAAACAAAATCACAGACATTACAGTTAAAAATAAAAGCGTGGCGCATTAATATATATAATATTTTACAACGAATATTTTACAATAAATATTATATATATTAATGCGCCACGCTTTTATTTTTAACTGTAATGTCTGTGATTTTGTTTTTTGTAAATTTTTTTCTTTTTTTCTTTTTAGTTCATTTTTTTTTTTTGATTAATTGTTAAATAATAGCGTTTCTTAAAAATTTTTTTTTTAATTTTTTTTTTGTAATTTTTTTTCTGTGATTTTTTTGTAAATTTTTTAACTTCAACTGGTTGAAAGTAGACCTACCTAGTACTCCTTAACTGGAAGTTAATTGTTAAGTTTAGTTATTTAAGTCATGAGTTTGCCCTTGTTTGCAACAAGGGGTAAAGGGGGAAACGCATCAGTCCTCATGCGCGACTGCTTTAATTTCAGTACAACAAACACAACAATTTATACTATACCCAGATTTTATACAGTATTTTGCTGAATCTTTTGTCGGTTAACTGTACGAATATACTGTAATGGTTTACTGAAACTGTACGGTTTCTTACCATAACCAGAAATGTTAATTTCTCCAAAATGTGGGTTGATTATTCACAGTGCTAAACAAAATCTAATATGCAGTGTAATAAAATGGTGTGAAGTTGAAGCTAAACAAAAATGTCTTTCCCCTGCCTCTTAACAAAAGCCATGAGCAAGTGGCTAACTACTGTGATGTTTCTCTTTCCACAATTCAAAAATAAAGAAGGAAATTGAAGACTTGTAGAAGGTATTCTTCAACAGTTTTTTTGACACCTGGTAAAAAAAGGAAACGGTTAGGTAGATACTAGTGAGACTGATAGCGAAGACGATGGTGACAGTGATAGTAAAGAAGGCGATTCAGTCATAGAACATTTTGTTCCAATGGAATAAGGTAGCTAATTGATTTTTTTGTAATTTTTTTAACTTCAACTGGTAGAAAGTACGCCTACCTAGTACTCCTTAACTGGAAGTTAATTGTTAAGTTTAGTTATTTAAGTCATGAGTTTGCCCTTGTTTGCAACAAGGGGTAAAGGGGGAAAAGCATCAGTCCTCATGCGCGACTGCTTTAATTTCAGTCGTAAACCAAACATTTTTAGTCATGTAATTAAGCTATATGAGCTGTGGCTATTAAATAATGAGACTGACGTTGTAAAAAATTTTATTTTTATTTTATACATAATCACTTATTGTCATCTTCAATACACACCTCCTTCTCTATCCCTACAACGCGCCGTGTGGATTTTCCATTGTTGGAAACAGTGCTGGAAGTCATCTTCTGTCAGCTCCTTCAGGACACGTGCCGCTTACTCTTTTACAGCTTCCACAGACTCAAATCTTGTCCCTTTTAATGCAGATTTCACCTTAGGGAACAGGTAGAAGTTACACGGTGCAAGAACTGGTGAATAAGGTGGATGTTTGACACTGAGATGCTGTACTTAGCTGGGAACCTCTTGATAGATAGCACGGAATGAGTGCATTGTCTTGGTTGAGGACCCATGATTTGTCCTTCCACATTTCAGGGCGGTTTTCCTTACTCTTTGACATAGTTTAGAAAGTACCTCAAGGTAGTAATATTGATTAATTGTTTGATCTTCAGGAACGCAGTGAAGGTACACAATCCCATGATATAAAAAAAACAATCATCATTGCTTTAAATTTTGACTTGCTCATTTGAGCTTTTTCGGCTCTCGGTGAAGTTCGGCTCTTCCAGGGCATGGATTGGCGCTTTGTTTCCAGATCATAAGTAAAAAACCACGTTTCATCATGTGTTATTACCATCTACCTGTTCTCTAAGGTGAAATTTGCATTAAAAGAGTCAAGATTTAAGTCTGTGGAAGCTGTAAAAGAGAAAGCGGCACGTATCCTGAAGAAGCTGACAGACGATGACTTCCAGCATTGTTTCCAACAATGGAAAATTTGCATGGAGCTATGTAGGGATAGAGAGGAGTTTATATTGAAGGTGACAATAAGTGATTACGTATAAAATGTTTTACAAAATCAGTCTCGTTATTTAATTGCAACACCTCGTATATTAGATTTTGTTCAGTACTATGAACAGTTCAAATGCATTTTCAAGAGATCAACATTTTTACTTTCTCTTGCCTATATGAATATATAGGAAGGAAAGTATTGTTTTCATGTCGATTTTTCGAAATCGAGTTTTCACCGGATCTATACGTTTTCAGACCCCCTGAACCCAAAAAACATGTTTTTAGCGATTGGTCTGTGTGTCTGTGTGTGTGTCTGTGTGTGTGTGTGTGTGAACAGAATATCTCAAGAACGGAACATCGTACGAACTTGAAACTTGAAACTTAAGTTACATACCACTACCGGACGCGACACGAACATTTTCATCAAAATCGGTCAACCGGAAGTAGTAGTTTATTCGTATAATTTTTCACTTTTTTGCGATTTTCTCAAAAACTGGTCCTACGATTTTTTTTAAAATCGCCTATTTTACTCAATTTTTTATTCTCTACAAGATAGGGTAGGCGCCATGTTTGCTGAAATTCTCGGTGAGGCTGTTTTCACGTAAAAACGTTGTTTTTTTAAGATTACGGCTTTAATATAAATTTTAGCGCAAAAACTTATATAATAAAAGTTGTAGAGAATTTAAAAACCTACAACTTTTGTTTCAAACATTTTTTTGTATAACGCTTAGTTTAGCGGTAATTTGCGATTTTCTGTTTTTTTTCTCACGACGTGAGAAAAATCGATTTTTTTAACATTTCGGTCTTAGTATGCATTTTACGACAAAAGTGTATATAATAAAAGTTATAGAAAATTAAAAGATCTACAACTTTTGTTTAGAGCATTTTTCTCTACAGAGCCTAGTTTAGCGTGAAAGCGTGATTTTCCGTATTTTTAAGCCAAACTGAGTTCGATTGTCATTTTGCGTCATTCACTCATGATTAAAATAAGGTTATGTTTTTGAGGTTAGTTTTTGTTTATTTCTAATATTTTATTAATAATGTTAGGTTTATTATTAATTATTTACATTGGCAAGAGAAAGTTGTGTGAGTGTTTCACACCAGATTTTTGTTTATGGTAACAAACAGTTATATTCGTACAGTTAACCTACAAAATATTCTGTTATACATATACTGTATGTCCTCTAAGTATAGTTTACGTTGTTGTGGTGGTGAACTGATTGCAAAGAAGTCATGCAAGCACACTGATGTTTTTCCACGTTACCTCCCATTAAAACCAAAGACAAATTTGTGACTCAAGTAACTATAGGTGCTCTTGTATCAGCCCTAGGTTGAGCCAATTATTGTGATAACAGATTACTAAAAACTCCTTGTTATTTTAATAACACGCTGTTAGCTGTTACTTTATAACACCGTGATTCAAAGCCGTTTAATAAACTGATGTACAAATGACATTTGTCTGACTGTTATGACTCCATAAGACTTAAAACTAAATGAAGTCAATAACCTTTCTCATTTAATAACACCAATTTTAAGTTTAACTACGTTATAATACTGTTATTAATACAAACACAAGATAGCAAATCTCACTGAATCCATCACGGACACAATGTTAAGACAAATAGTACTATTTTCTGTAACCAAATATAAATACGGCAAACCAAACGTAAATTTTTGCAAACACAAGGGTGGCTAGTTGTGCTAAATCTTTTACAGACACACAGCAAGGCAATATAGTTACTATACATTGTACACGAAGCCAAGAAGTCAGCAACCATGTCTCTATAAAGGCGACGGAAGGATTAAAGCAAGTCATTTCTCAAAACCGTTCACAGATTCATGATTTCGCCTCCGGATGGTTTGTTTTCACTAACATTTTTTTGTACCAATAGACTTTTGTACAAAAAATCTACCAGTTAGTGAATAATTTAGTTTACTTCTTTTTCACATGTGTCGTGCTATTACCTAATACTGCATTGTATTGTAGGCTGGACAATAACAATGTTATTTTAATAACAGGTTGTAGAATCCTGTTATCAAGCAGGCTGTTTTTTCTAGTAACACATTATCAAAAAATAGCTTTATTTCTCATCACTGGCCTGCTACTTCTAGCAGGATTTACATTGCGTAGGTGATGGTTCCCACAA
Organism: Catonia carolina; assembly: GCA_035578175.1. Taxonomy (NCBI): domain Eukaryota; kingdom Metazoa; phylum Arthropoda; class Insecta; order Hemiptera; family Achilidae; genus Catonia; species Catonia carolina. The sequence goes on along the minus strand of JAQMRL010000017.1, from coordinate 5,692,072 downwards.
AACCGTCACTTTTCTTTCAATAATACTAAGATTTCTTGAATGGGTATTTATTTTTCATTGACTTTATACAGAATTGAATTCTCTGCAAGTTCTATTTCAAACTTTAATGCATTTATTAGTCATTTTCATAACATTGTTTTCTTACTCGGAACGTAAAAAAATGAGTTTTGGAGTTGATCTTTTTATATTTTACATAAAATAACGTAAAAACTACGTATAAGAGTTACAATACTGAGATCCAGCTTATTCAATTTGTCAGGTCAAAAAATGTAGAGATTAAATTTTTTTTTTTTTTTTGATCTAATGTTAATGTAATCTAATGTAATGTGTGTATTGTGTGAGTGTGTGTGTGTGTGTGTGTGATGTGTAATTTAATGTTAATGTGTGTACGTTGCAATCTGTTCAATTCAGAACAATAAGCAACCCCATGACCCAATGAGATGAGGATGATGTGTATGACGTGTAAATGAGGTAAACATAAACAAAACCCACAACCAATAAACCCAGACCCAGAGGGTCTTGTACAGACTCAGGTCGACCAATCCTGAGAGAGTATGGTTAATTGAACCCCAACCATCAAAGTACACCGGTAACCACTGTCTAGCATTCAAATCCGTATAAAAGTAACTACCTTTACTAGGATTTGAACCAGGAACCTTCGTCTCCAAAAATCAGCTGTTAAACAGCTGATTTTGGTGACGACTTTACTTCTTGACCAACCCGGTAGATTAAAATATTTGCATCGAAATTACACACCCGTGACATTTAATACGGTTTCTTATTATTAGTGGATCTGCACCAAACTCTACGCTAACTAAAACTTGCTACAAAGCGTTTCTTGAGTTTTTTTTATTCCAACTTTTTCCCTTATTTTTAGCTGTAGAATAATTTCCCTAGAAGTTATGAAATATCCGGTATACACTTTTGTCACAAATTGGTCACCAAGGCTGCAAACTTTTTTAAAAAAATTCAGTTTACTCTGATTTGATTAGCAAAATACAGAAAATCATTAATCAATTCTAAACTAAGCATTGTAGAAAAATTTATTTAATTTTCTACAACTTTGATTATGTGCCTTACAATACATATTAAGGCCACAATGATAAAAACATAAAATGTTTCTTTCTACGAAACTACACGCCTAGCAAGAATTTTAACAGATATGGGCTTAACCTATTTCGTAGAGTATAAACATATAGTAAAGAAGTCAATTTTTTTTTAAATTGGAGGAGTTATTTCGGAAAAAATCGCAAAACAGTGAAAAATGATATGATGTGATTAAATGGTAATAAAATACCAGACCTGATCGGGAATCAAACACAGGACCCCCAGCATAGAAATCATTTGCACTACCACTATACCAAGTTTCCGTAAAAATACGGAAAATTACTCTTCCTCGCTAAACTCTCCGTAGAGAAAAATGCTTTTAATAAGACTTGTAGATCTTTTAATTTCCTATAAATTTGATCACGTACACTTTTGTCGTAAAATGCATACTAGGGCTGAAATCGCAAAACAATCGATTTTTTACAGGTTTTCGTGGAAAAAACAGAAAAATCGCAAATTACCCCTAAACTAAGCGTTATACAAAAAGAAGTTTGAATTAAAAGTAGTAGGATTTTCATCCTCTACAACTTCTGTTACATACATTTTTGCGCTAAAATGCATATTAAAGTCACAATCTAAAAAAACAATGTTTTACGAAAAAACAGCCTCTCCAAGAATTTCAGCAGACGTGGTGCCTACCCTATCTTGTACAGCAGGGATCTCCAACCTACGGCCCGGGAACAGATTTTTCCGGCCCGCGGAAAGCTAGCATACTGAAAAGAAATTTTTATTTGATAATATATTTCCTATTAAGCATTTTTACCATTAAATATGAGTACAGTACTCGTCTCTCACTTGCCACTTCTTTTCTCAATAAGTGTAAAACTAGCCGTAAACAAGTAGTGATCAACCATTGTTTGACCCTAAATGGGCTGAAATTTTAAGTGGCAAATAAATGCAATCTTCTCACTAAAATATAATTGTTCTTTTTAAAAGCTTTACACTTGTAAACTCATGTATTGTCAAGTTTTCTTTAAAATCCAATAAAGTACATTTTGTAGTAAATTGAAAAGATTTGGTTTTGTATCATCCTGTTTTTTCATTAAGCCTACTTGAAAACTCCTTTTACAGAACAAATATTATTTTATAGCAAATATAATTATTTGTTTTGGTCACAGCTTTTTTTTACAATCACGTAAAGAATTTTAGTTAGCCAACAACAAAGATATATAAGGAAATATAGCAACTTAAAAAACTAAGCAAGAAAATCTCAAAAACCACCATTGAGCTCTTAATTAGAAAAAACTTCGAGGGTGTATGGGGGGGCTAGACTTTCTACCCTGAAATATTGCTGGCCCGCCTTTCCTCCAAAAATTTACAATGTGGTCCTAGAGTAAAAAAGGTTGGAGACCCCTGTTGTACAGCATAAAAATTTAGTGAATTAGGTGATTTTAAAAAAAATTGTAGGAACCGTTTTTGAGAAATTGCAAAACAGTGAAAAATTACACAAATCAACTACTTCCGGTTAACCGATTTTGATAAAAATGTTGTGTCGGGTCCTCTAGTGGTACCTAACTTAAGTGTCAAGTTTCAATTTCGTACGATGTTCCGTTCTTAAGATATTCTGTTCACACACAGACCATTCGCTAAACAAATGGTTTTTGCGTTCCGGGGGTCTAAAAACGTGTAGATCCGGTGAAAACTCGATTTCGCAAAATCGGCATGAAAACAATACTTTCCTTCCTATATAATCATATATGCAAGAGAAAGTAAAAACGGTACCAAAAAGAATTCATAATAACAAATAATTGGATTTTTTACATAGCTTGATTTGTTTGGAAATGTACTCTTTCTAGTCGCTACTCTGTCTAATAGTTGTGTTAGTTTAAATAAATTCCGACAGATAGCGTTTGTGTATAAGAATATCTGATTCAACGGGAGTTTGATAAGATACGAAGCGCGATGGTTTAGTGCTGGAAAACTATAAAAAAATGTTATAGTTTAAAATCTGGTGTGAAATACTCACATGATTTTCTCTTGCCAATACAAATAATAAACAATAAACCTAACATTAGTCAAAAAACATTAGAAATAAACAAAAAACTAACCTCGAAAAACATAACCGTATTTTAATCACAAGTGATATAGCAACATGAAAATCTACCTCAGTTTGGCTTAAAAATACGGAAAATCTGTCTTTCACGCTAAACTAATCTCTGTAAAGAAAACGCTCTTAATAAAGTTGTAGATCTTTTAATTTCCTATAAATTTGATTATATATTCTTTTGTCATAAAATGTGTATTAAGGCTGAAATCTTTAAAAAATTGATTTTTTACACGTTTTCGCGAGGAAAAAACAGAAAATCGTTAATTACCGCTAAACTAAGCGTTATACAAAAAAATTTTAGAAATAAAAGTGGTAGGGCCGGCCGCATTGGCGCAGTGGGTAACGTGCTCGCCTCTCATCATGCGGTCCTGGGTTCGAATCCCACTCAGGCATGGCATATTTTCATACGTTACAAAAAATCTTTTCATCCTCCATTGTAAATAGTTACACCCCACCGTCGTCGCTAATGACCTTAGTAGTTGATGCGACGTTATAAATAAATGAATTAAAAAAAAAAAAAGTGGTAGGATTTTAAATTTTCTACAACTTTCATTGCATACAATTTTGGCTAAAATACGTACATATTTTTTGTAATTCCTAATTTGTGTACGTTGCAATCTGTACAATTCAGAACAATAAGCAACCCCCTGACCCAATGAGATGAGGATGATGTGTATTACGTGTAAATGAGGTGTAGTTTTGTACAGACTCAGGTCGACCATTTCTGAGAGAGTATGGTTAATTGAACCCCAACCATCAAAGTGCACCGGTAACCACTGTCTAGCATTCAAATCCGACGTACATATTAAAGTCGCAATCTTAAAAAAACAATGATTTTACGAAAAAACAGCCGCTCCAAGAATTTCAGCAGATGTGGCGCCTACCCTATCTTGTAAAGCATAAAAAATTCAGCAAACATGGTGATTTTAAAAAAAATTGTAGGACCAGTTTTTGAGAAAATCGCAAAAAAGTGAAAAATTACACGAATAAACTACTACTTCCGATTGACCGATTTTGATGAAAATGTTCGTGTCGAGTCCGGTAGTGGTACGTAACTTAAGTTTCAAGTTTCAAGTTCGTACGATGTTCCGTTCTTGAGATATTCGTTCACACACACACACACACACACACACACACACACACACACACACACACACACACACACACACACACACACACACACACACACACACACACACACACACACACACACACACACACACACACACATACCAATCGCGAAAAACATGTTTGTGTAGGTTTAAGGTTTCTGAAAACGTGTATATCTGGTGAAACCTCGAATTTGAAAAATTGATATGAAACAATACTATCCTTCCCATATATTCATATAGGCAAGAAAAAGTAAAAAACAAAAAGAAAAAACTTGACAGTTTTTGAAAAATTAGTTGTTTATTATTTGACTGACATTGATAGGGTGGGAGGGTAATATAATGGCGCCATAGTCTCATCCAACATTATTAAATAAATCAACGGTCAGTCAGAATCTATACAAACTATATTGTGTGATTTGTTTTATTATTATTTGTGTTTACTTTTGTATAGTTATGTAAACAATTTAGTGTTTACATAACACATTATGAAGAGATCTCTTGTCATATTTTGTAACGAGGGTTTGAATGTTGTAGCGTAAATACAGAAATGAAATGGGATAGAGACCCTTTTACCCTTTTTTTGACATTTTACAATACGTTGATGATAATTTTGAATTGTTTTTTCTTTCATAAGAGTTGGTTTTGTTTTTGAAATAACGGTAAAGTATCTTCATTACAGTTCGGGTTGTATCATAAACTTAACGCATCCATCGAGTTAACATAAAATCGAGTTCATAGAAGTTTGTAAACTATATAAAAAAATCTGGTGTGAAATACTCACACAACTTTTTCTTGCCAATGCAAATAATTAACAATATAACCTAACATTTTTTCATATGTCCCTAATTTGTGTACGTTGCAATCTGTTCAATTCAGAACAATAAGCGATCCCATGACCCAATGAGATGACGATGATGTGTATGACTTGTAAATGAGGTGTAGTCTTGTACAGACCCAGGCCGACCATTCCTGAGAGAGTATGGTTAATTGAAACCCAACCATCAAAGTACACCGGTAACCACTGTCTAGTATTCAAATCCGTATAAAAGTAACTACCTTTACTAGGATTCGAACCAGGCGACACAGAAAATTGCGCTGATTGCCGGAAAATAGTGAAAAAATTCCTCGGTGGCCAGTTATTTTTTTATGAATTTTTAAAGTTTCGAAAATCGGGGGGGGGGGTTTTCGCAAAATTGAAAAGTTGTAAATTTGGGGCGTTCTATATATGGATCGATGGGGATTGTTGCGGGGAGTGCCGGGAAAATATGCCATTTGTTTATTAGAAATAAACAAGAAAACTAACCTCAAAAAACATTACATTATTTTAATCATGAGTGAAAGACGTAAAGTGAAAATCAACCTCAGTTTAGCTTAAAAATACGGGAAATCACTATTTCAGGCTAAACTAGGCTCCGTAGAGAAAAGTACTTAAACTAAATGTAGATCGTTTAATTTCCAATAAATTTTATTACGTATTACTTTTTTGGTAAAATGTATACTAAGGCTGAAATCTTTAAAAAAAATCGATTTTTTTACAAGTGTTCGTGAGAAAAAAAAACAGAAAATCGCTAATTACCCCTAAACTAAGCGTTATACAAAAAAATGTTTAAAATAAAAGTTGTAGGATTTTAAATTCTCTACAACTTTGCCGGCCGCATTGGCGTAGTTGGTAACGTCCTCGCCTCTCATCATGCGGGTCTTGGGTTCGAATCCCAGTCAGGCACGGCATATTTTCGTACGTTACAAAATATCATTTCATCCTTCATCGTCTGCATTAGCAGTAATTGCAGAACAGTCGGACGTTAACCCAAAAAAAAATCTACAACTTTTCTTATATATATATTTTTGCGCTAAAATGCATTTTAAAGCCGCAATCTTAAAAAAAACATATTTTTACGTGAAAACAGCCTGTTCAAGAACTTCAGCAGACATGACGCCTACCCTATCTTGTAGAGCATAAAAAATTTAGTAAACGAGGCGATTTTTAAAAAAAATCGTAAGACGCGTTTCGCATAACGAAGATTTTACTGTAGGGCACAGATGAACAGTTTTAGGATTTTGGTGTTTATTTCTTTTTAAATAGTATTTTTTCTACATCTTTAGTTGATAAAAATCGATGACAGCTAGAGAAATAATCATAAATCAAAATAGGTTATTGCTTTTGTCCTTCAGTTTTATGACTGTCATTAGAAAGAGATGATTTTATGATATATCCCCAATCAACTTGTCATCTAAGAAAAACAATTTAATATTTCTGAAGACTATAGCTAACAGATTTAATGTTTCTTTCATAACGAATAAAGTAACATCTCTTTAGTCCGATATTCTATAGTCCGGCACGCTTCTTTATAGTATTGCCCTATATGACTATATATAAAAATCTGGTGTGAAACACTCACACAACTTTCTCTTGCCAATGCAAATAATATAAACAGTATAACCTAACATTAGTAATAGGACATTATGAATAAACAAAAAACTAACCTCAATAAACATAACCTAATTTTAATCATACATGAAAGACGCAAAATGAAAATCCACCTCAGTTAGGCTTAAAAACACGGAAAATCATTCTTTCACACTAAACTAGGCTCTGCAGAGAAAAATGCTCTAAATAAAAGTTGTAGATATTTTAATTTCCTACAAATTTGATTATATATACTTTTGTCGTGAACTGCATACTAAGGCTGAAGTCTTTAAAAAATTGGTTTTTCACACGTTTTCGTGAGAAAAAACACAGACAATCGCTAATTACCGCTAAACTAAGCGTTATACAACAAAATGTTTTGAATAAAAGTTGTAGAATTTTAAATTTTCTTCAACTTTTATTATGTACATTTTTACGCTTAAATACATATTAAAGCCGTAATCTTAAAAAAACAATTGTTTTACGTAAAAACAGCCTCACCGAGAATTTTAGCAAACATGGCGCCTACCCTATCTTGTAGAGCATAAAAAATTAAGTAAATAAGGCGATTTTAAAAAAATCGTAGGACCAGTTTTTGAGAAAATCGCAAAAAGTGAAAAATTACACGAATAAACTACTACTTCCGGTTGACCGATTTTGATGAAAATGTTCGTGTCGGGTCCGGTAGTGGTATGGAACGTAAGTTTCAAGTTCGTACGATGTTCTGTTCTTGAGATATTTTGTACACACACACACACACACACACACACACACACACACACACACACAGGCACTCACACACAGACCAATCGCTAAAAACATGTTTTTTGGGTTCAGGGGTCTGAAAACGTGTAGATCCGGTGAAAACTCGATTTCAAAAAATCGACATGAAAACAATACTTTCCTTCCTATATATTCATATAGGCAAGCGAAAGTAAAAAGGTAAGTATTGTTTTCAAGTAGAATTTTCAAAATTGAATTTTCACTGGATAATTATACACTTTTCAGACCCCTGAATCCAAAAAGATGTTTTTAACGATTGGTCTGTGTGAGTGAGTGAACAAAATATGTCAAGAACGGAACATCGTACGAAGTTGAAACTTGAAACTTTTAAGTTAGGTACTACTAGAGGACACGACACGAACATTTTCATCAAAATCTGTCAACTGGAAGTTGTCGTTATTCGTATAATTTTTCACTCTTTACGATTTTCTCAAAAAAGGCTCCTACGATGCTTTTTTAAATCGCTTCATTTACTAATAAAAATTGTTATGCTCATAATATAAATTGTTTATGCTCTACAAGATAGGGTGAGCGTCTGCTGAAATTCTTAGGGAGACTGTTCTCACGTAGAAAAAAATGGAATTTTAAGATTGTGCCCTTGATATGTATATTTTAGAGCAAAATTGTATATAATTAAAGTTGTAGAACATTTAAAATCCTACAACTTTTATTTCACATATTTATTTGTAAAATGTTAATAATGTTAATGTTAATAAAATGTTTAGCGGCATTTAATGATGTTTTTTTTTCATGACAATCTGTAAAAAATGTGATTTTTTTAACATTTCAGCCTTAGTATGCATTTTACGACAAAAGTGTCTATAATAAAATTTATCGGAAATTAAAATATCTATATCTTTTATTTAGAGAATTTTTCTCTACAAAGCCTAGTTTAGCGTGAAAGAGTGATTTTCCGTATTTTTAAGCCAAACTGAGGGTGATTGTCATTTTGCGTCTTTCACTCATGATTAAAATAAGTTTATGGTTTTTGAGGTTAGTTTTTTGTTTATTTCTATTGTTTCATTACTAATGTTAGTAATCTTGCATTAGCAAGAGAAAATTGTGCCAGTGTTTCACGCCAGATTTTTTATATTAAATTGTTAATTAATTATTAAACATATAGGCTATAATATTATTGTTCATTACTTACTTTGGGAAGAGAAAGTCGTGGGATCGTTTCACCCTATATTATTGTTTTATGTAGTGGTTTGTTCAATGTAAAATAATGATTTTTTTTTGTTCATTGAAATCTCCAAAAATTCGGGTTTTTCAAGATTGCGGCTTTAATATAATTACATTTTATGATAAAAATTAGTAGAAAATTTGAAATCTACAACTTTTAAGTAAAAAATATTTCTCTACAGAGCCTAGTTTAGCGTCAATTAGTGATTTTCTATATTATTAAGTTTTTCAGAGGTTGATATTCATTTTGCGTCATTCATTCATCATTAAAATTAGGTTGTTTTTTTTTGTATGTAATTGTTTACTCTTGATTAAACAAACATTATTTTTAGTTATTTATATTGACAAGAAAAAGTCGTGTGATTGTTTCACACGAAATTTCTACTATTTATTGTGTTTATACTTCGTTATTGCAACCCCTCTGACGTTAATAATAAGGTCGAACGGTGCGCGGGCGTAATTTCTAGGATTAAATAATTTATACAGTACTATGCGACGAGGTTTTGTTATTTTATGTGTTTTTAACGTTACGGAATGAAATGTACTGGATGCAAACGTGTGCAAAGTGCACGTACGTGACATATAAAATAAAAACTACTTGCATGTATTGTTGTTAAACGTTTATGACTTGGGCGACACAGTAAACTATACTTCCATCTTGTTACAGGAACTTCTCTGACAATCTTTCAAGCGAATTCATTCATTTCGCTTCCGTCTCATGTTGATTTCTTTCTGATATTTGTTACAGTGTATTTAATCATGTCCTTATCACAGGGTGTCACAAAATTAATACCTATACATCTGCCAAATTATTATACATCTCCCCAAAACATACAAGTGGAGTGTTAAATTAATTCCACTTGATTTACTAGTTCCAGGGCTACCAGAAATAGTTCTGTTTCTTATTACATGGTCAGCCAATTATATGACTAAGCATTAAGGGGAGACTGTACAAAGGTTTTGACTGAAAATTTCGATTTCCGGGTATTATGTTTTTCTATAGTTTAGACATAAATCTACCATAAAAACATTAAATTAAATGAAAAAATTAATTATTTGGAAAAATTAAGTTTTTATCAGGTTAATCTAGAAAAATTATCATTTAACCATGAACGAATATTTTTTACTTTCTCTTGCCTGTATGAATATTTAGAAAGGAAAGTATTGTTTTCATGTCAATTTTTCGAAATCGAGTTTTCACCGGATCTACACGTTTTCAGACCCCCCTGAACCCAAAACACACGTTTTTAGCGATTGGTCACTGTGTGTGTGTGTGTGTGTGTGTGTGTGTGCGCGCGCGTGTGCGTGTGCGCGTGCGCGCGCGCGTGTGTGTGTGTGAACAGAATATCTCAAGAACGGAGCATCG